>CM059268.1:25351955-25916955 GCA_030347295.1 Setipinna tenuifilis | reverse complement strand
CAGTCGATACTTTAATGTTTAGGTGTGATTGTGTTTATGTTGTTGTGTTCGTGTTCATTCGTGTGCCTGATTTCTGTGTGTGAGAGATTGAACGTCTGTAAGCAGTTGTGATTATGTTTGTGTATGTTTGTTTGAATATGTCTGCATATGCATGTGTTTGAGTGTAAGTGTCTGTCTGTCTGTCTGTCTGTGTGTTTATCTGTCAATCTGTCTGTCTATCTCTGGGTTCGTGTGTATGTGTGTGTGTGTGTGTGTGTGTGTGTTTGTGTGTGTGTGTGTGTGTGTGTGTGTGTGTGTGTGTGTGGTTGTGTGTGTGAGTGCGCGTGTGTTTCATAGTGCAGTTTCATTAGTATGCATATGCATGTGTGTGTGTGTGTGTGTGTGTGTGTGTGTGTGTGTGTGTGTGTGTGTGTGTGTGTGTGTGTGTGTGTGTGTGTGTGTGTGTGTTTGTCCATATAGCTGTTGCACTGCTCTTGTCTGTGAGTCTCTGAGAGGTCAGAGGGGCCGGCCATGGAAAGCCAGGGGCTTAGGCGTCAGGAAATTAAACATGAAATGAAAACAAGCTCCAGTTTGAACATTCTCCCATCTCACTTTTCAATATCCCCACTTCCTCCCAGACTTAAAGAGGAGGAAAGAGAGAAGAAAAGGCAGAGAGTGAAACAGGGAGATAGAAAACGAAAAAGAGTAAAAGCTAGTGTGTGTGCATATATGTGGGAGTGTGTGTGTGTGGGTGTCTGTCTGTGTGTGTGTGAGAAAGAGAGAGACAGACAGAGAGACAAAGAGAAAGAAAAAAAAAGAGAGAGAGAGAGGATGACTGAGAATTTGAATAGCTTCACAATCAACTAAACTGGATTATAGGGGCAAGGATTCTCTTAAAAACTATTGTCACTTGACTCTTGTCTTACATATTGAGAGATGGAATTCCCAAGCTCACCACAATGTTGTGCAACTGAACATTGAACAAGTAACGAGTCAAGATATTGTCCAAATACTTGAATGGTAACTAATCAAGGGCTTTGTGCAAATGCTGAACTGGTCGCCCATCAAGGTTGGTTAATGTCAGTTTTTCTGTTCAGCTCACTGACAGAGAAATGACCTGAGCAGTCTAAACAAAACAGCAACCACAGAGTCACATTTCAAAAGCCACTAAAAACAAGTGACGTCAGCATTCAGTCCCAACACAGGATGAGCTTGTGCAACATCTCCCAACAGGAGAGCCCGGAGGAGAACATGAACCAGAAAATTGCCAGCCTCAAAAGAAATCTCCTCGGACAAGAAACTCAAACATGTTAGCCGTCATGGTGAAGGTCTCGGCGCAGTCACTTGAAGTTAGCATGTGTCAGGGGGATTCTGTTCTTCTTTATCATCTGTGAGCTGTGCAGCTGTCACAGGACACGGCAGATGAAACCTCCTGCTTGATGTGCTTGATGCCCGAGAGCATTTTCAGGTCTTTATATTACCCCTCTGCAGCAACGTATTTGATGTCCATGTTAACTTGTTGGCTTTGCTATCTATAACCTGTACATTTCTGTGTGTGTGTGAGTGTGTGGGTGTGTTTGTGTGTATTTGTGTGCGTATGTGTGTGTGTGTGTGTGTGTGTGTGTGTGCATGTAAGTGTTTGTGAGTGTGTGTACACATACGTATTTATGTGTGTGTGTGTGTGTGTGTGTGTCTGAAAGAGACGCTAGGATGCTAAAGAGGGTTGTCTGGTAGAAGGGAAATTGCCCATCAGGGATGGCCAAAACCACACTTTGATTGGGCTGAGGCTCATCCCTCAATCCAAGTTCAAACTCCGTGTCGGGCCGAGATTGCATCTCCGCTTTGAAGATGTCTCCCTTTCCCCCTCCGGAGAATAGGACTTAAGACAATTGACAAATAAAGAAAAGCTAAACAAGAAAGACAGAGTGAAAGAAACACAGAAAGAAAGAAAGAAAGCAGAAAAGAAAGAAAGAAAGAAACAGAGAAAGAACCCAAGATCTTTTCCTGGTTTTAATTCGCACAGCGGAAATACTCAGTGTGGGGGAGGTGGGGAGGTGGGGAGGGGGAGTGGGGGGACTGCAATGGCATATGTGACCATGTGACACAGGGGTGACGTGGTTGCTGTCACTTTCTCACAAGCGCCATGTAAACTTTCCCTCTCTCTCTCTCTCTCTCTCGCACACACACACACACACACACACACACACACACACACACAAGCTCTTGCCTGCCACTGCTGCGGCCACCACCATTGCTGCCTCATGGCTCGCATTTATACATAATAAAGAAAGAGTAACGGTTTGCGGTTTTGTCTTTTATGGCACAAGGGTGAGGCGTAATATGACAGATAAAAAGAAGCATAATATTCTTTTAAATAATTTGGAGATCACCATCCTCCACATGAGAGGGAGCACGCATCCATAAACCAAGCCCCTGCACGGGAAGCCAAAACCTGTCAAATAAAGACAGCATATTTGCGGCCTTGCATAAGTGGGTGTGTGCTCTCCTCAGCTACGAGCGTGCACACACGTTGCTTCTACAAGACGTTTTTTATACCGCTAGTCTGCCACTGTTACATTTCTATTGCTAACACTTGTTGACTCAGAATTGGACAGTAACAAGAGATGACTGTGGGAGGTTTGTTTTAAGATATTGCATTATAATATAATGTAGCACAGGGGAGAAATCACTACTCTTGTCTGGAAAGGATGTCTTTGAAAAAGGGGTTTTATTCCTCGTGGCATTTTATTGTTTAGAGGAAGAAGAATTAAATGTGTCTTTCTACCTACCTCAGCTCTGTTGCTAGCTTTGGCTTGGCTTTGGGGTTTTGTTTTGCTCTTCTGTCTCCAAAAAAGCTCCTCCCACACAAACCCTTCTCCTACCCCCAAACTTGCCTCAAGCCTTGGGAGTGCTCTGTCCTAGGACTGTGTGCACCTTACAAATTATTCTCTCCAGAAACAAACCATTGTTTGACGAGTTCACCTAACCAAAATAAGATGTCATCTTCTGCTCAGTTGTTGGCTTTTCATTCTCATTCAAAACCACAACCTTAAAATGAATACAAACAATCAGTGTGACATGTATCTGTACAACAGAAACTGACTCACACACCGTGCATACACACAGACCTAAACTCTACAGATACACACACACGCACACACACACACACACACACACACAAGCACACACACACACACGCACACACACACACACAATGCAGGTATATACACACACACTGCAGGTATATACATACAATTTATACCTACACACCATGCTCACAGGGCATCCTCTCCCTCACCTACCAGTCCCTAGATTCATGAACTACGCTTTACCCTTTCCTGCTAAGAAAAGCAGACTACATTCTGTTTCATGAGCTCCTCTCTCCCAAGGGACAGTCTGGGAGCCATGCGGATGCATTTGAGTTCAACCGCTGCCACCTAGTTGAGATAAGTTGCGTTTCATTGCATGTTTAATGAGCGGGCAACCATTTTTCACCCTGGCGTTTTTGATGCATGCCACAAGCGTGGATAAACTGTTGCTGACAGGCGAGAGAGAGAGAGAGAGAGACGGACAGAGAGAGAGAGAGAGAGAGAGGGAGACGGACAGAGAAAGAGACAGGAAGAAAGAAAGAGAGACTGACAGACAGAGAGAGAGAAAGAGAGCGAGAGACGGAGAGAGAGAGACGGCCAGAGAGAGAGAGAGAGAAAGAGATAGACAGAGAGAGAGTAAGAGAGAGAGAGAGAGAAAGAAAGAGAGAGAGTGGTGGGGCCTTGTGCACTCGCTTTGGGGTGATTAATGGGGCGCAGCGGCACCAGACGCAGAGCAGCCCAGCAGCCGATGGCTGAGGGGAAGCAGAAGACCCCTCAAATCAAAGCGCCAGCGGCACAAACCTGCCGTCGACAGGGGAAGAGTTCATAGCCGTGCATAAATAGCTCAGTGAGGACAGCAGATTACGGGCGTCAGCGCTGGGGGAACCTGTGGCAGGGCTTTCAAGTGCCGGATAATTTATGGCTCTACCCCGCTCTCACCCTCTCCCGTTCCTCTCCTCCGTCTCTCGGACCCTTCGGAGAGTAGAGAGGAATTTCCTGGTTTAGATCATTACACACGCGTGGCTCTCTCTGCGGTGATCTACAGCTGATTGCTGGAGTCTAAGCTGTCTTGGGCAGATGGAGGACACACAATCATCAACAATAACATTGCAGCAACCATAAGACACAGAAACAGCATGTAAATGGATCACACATGAGAGGAAAACCCTCCATAGATCCTTGAAATAATGACACAATAATGATCCACTTCCTACGCTCCATTTCCTCTGTCCGACACGCTCACAAAATGCTGCAATAACATCGCGGCCGTCCATGAAAACCCGTCTTGGCCCTGAAGATGGTCCCTCTTGTGACAGCTGAGAGGCGTCGGCCCTCTCACCTCCAGCGCTAGCTCAGCACCAGCGGTAGAAGCCAGCAAAGGGCAGGGCCTGTCCTCATCCATCAGCGTGTGGTTCAGCTTAACCCCAAACCGTCACCCAAAAAGATCTATGGGTACCAACCTCAGCACCAACACCACCAGCACAGCACAGCCAGCCAGCCAGCCTCGGCTCGGCTCTGCTCCACTCCACTCTCTCGCAGTTATTTATGGTCTCACTGGAGTGGCGCTGTAACGTGTCATAACTTCGCTCAATCGTCCGTGTCAGTCTTTGGATAGGGCCCTTTTTTGAAAAGTTTTGAAATATTATAATATAAGGCCGAAGTGCTACTCAACTGTAGCACTTCATAATGGCTTTAAAAATGGATCGTTAGGAGTAGACAGTGATAACCATTTACTGTTGTGTCGAAGTGGAAGTGCATTGTTTGACAGATATGATGTATCGAGGGTTGACACATATTGTATGTTGTATGCGTAAACGGTGTGTATACAGTGTGTTGAAGCACATGTGCCATATGCTGACTGTGGTTGACTGTAAACTCCTTCACGATGGTCTCTGCTGTATATCATCGCATGCCATTAGTGGACTCTGCTCACTGCAGGCCCCATGTGTTGATATGTGTTTTTGCCTGTGAAAGTGTAAATCAAATGCGTACATGAGCCATTTGCTGATATATAGTGTCATGACCCTAGCTTGACTGACTTACTCTAATCTCCTGAATCTCTCTCTGTGCAGGTGTGGTTCCAGAACCGTCGGGCCAAGTGGAGGAAGAGAGAGCGCTTTGGTCAGATGCAGCAGGTCCGCACTCACTTCTCTTCTGCCTACGAGCTCCCTCTACTTACCCGACCGGAGAACTACGCACAGGTACAGCTTCATACTTTGTTTTGAATGGCTTTATTTTATATTTCAATACACGTTGAAGATTGACTTTTATCCAAAGCAACTTCTAAAGTGAGGAGCAACACTCATCAAGCTCAGTTCCATTGGAGATCTAGTAAATTTAGTAAGTAAATGCTGAAAGTATTGGCTTCCTTCAGCTTTGTTATTTCTCAACAACAAAGAGAGAACTGTAATGAGCAATAGTGAAAATAATGCTGACAAAATTGGCAAACTGAACAAGCTGAGATGTTGGCTTGTTCAACAGTCAAGATTTCCGCATAACTCTGTGAGCTAAAGGAGAATTTTAAGCTGATCCAATTATTGAGAGCTGAAAGTGTCTGCCATAACATAACATTCCTCCTCCTCTTCTTCTCTCTCTCGATCAGATCCAGAACCCGTCATGGATAGGAGGGAGCAGTGCGGCGTCTCCCGTCCCAGGCTGTGTGGTGCCCTGTGACACCGTCACGCCCTGCATGACCCCCCACCCGCACCCTGCCAGCGGCGTGTCCGACTTCCTGGGCGTGCCCAGCCCCGGGGGTCACATGGGACAGACGCACATGGGCAGCCTGTTCGGCAGCCCCGGCATGGGGGGCGCCATCAACGGCTACGACCTCAACGTGGACCCCGACCGCAAGTCGTCCAGCATCGCCACGCTGCGCATGAAGGCCAAGGAGCACAGCGCGGCCATCTCCTGGGCTACATGATGCCCCTGACTGGGACATACACACACACACATGCATACACATGCATACACATGCATACACACACACACACACACACACACACACACACACATACATACACATACAGCACCACCACAGCAAAGGCCCTCAACCATCCACAAGCTCATCCTTTCCTCTCTCCTCGTCCAGCTCTACGGACTCTCCGCTGTAATATCATAGCAGTACACACATCACAGAGAGCGTTTGTAACTACAGGAGGATTACTCTGAGAATGTTTCTAGAAGGAGAGAAGAAGGGGAGATGAAAAAGAGAGAGGGGGGCAAAAAAAATGGCTGGGCAAGAAATCGGTTTTCTTTTCTTCTCTCTCAGTGGCCTTTTTAAGGGGAGAAAGTGTTCTGTCTACTTTTGTTGTTATATTTTCTGGGGAAAGGGGGTGGGTGGTAGTGGGGATGGGTGGGTGTTGAGAGTGGGCATGAGGGGTTGGGGTGGAGGGGGGGGGGGGGGATGTTGGGGCGTGTTTGGAGTTGGCGGATGAAGCTGTGCCGAGGCTGCAAGGAGGATGTGACCTAACCAGGCCAGGCAGCGAGACAAGTGGCCTTACCGGCGCAAGACTAACATCTGCACTACTCTGCTTTTACTGGCATCCCCGTGTACAGTGCATGAAGGAATGACACGTTGACTGTTTAGAAAAAGACATATGTAACACTGAATGTTTATGTGTGCTGGTGTGTGTGTGTGTGTGCTGATATGTGTGTACAGTGTGTGTGTTTGCAACTGCATGGCTGCAGGTCAGAGGTAATTTTCTGCAGCCTCTCCGGGTGTGGTTCACTAGCCAGCTTGTCTTGTTCCAGGGATCCCTAGACCCTTTCTTCTCTTCCCTCCTCAGTATTAGCAGACGTTGAGTTGGCTCCACCCCGGACCCTGCCCATGTAGCATTAACATAACATGGTGTAATGTCAGGGGGTTGAGTGGCGGCACTTGTTGTATGTGCGTACCTTTTTTCATCCATATCTTTTGAAGTCGCATTTCTCACATCTGAATTCAGACATCTCTAAGGACTGTGTCTTGGTGTAACACACATCTTGAAGGCCCCTGTTGCCCTCCAGCACATACACACACACACACACACACATGCACACACACACATGCCCACACCTCCCGAAAAAGGTAGTTTGCTTAGCCTGTGGGGAGAAACAGAAACAGAGTTTAAAGGCCTCCTCAGTGCTCTTCAGAGCAGACCGAGGAGGAGGAGGAGGAGGAGGCAGAGGGAGAGGAAGGTGGGAGGGAGGCTGTGAGATTGGCAGTGATTTAGAGTGAACAAGTCACTTCCCCAGCGAGGCCGTATCCTCAGGTCCCCCTCCCCACGCTGGGGCTAATGTTACAGGAAACGGTGTCCCCTCTGCCCCACGGCCAGGAATAACACACAGCAGCCGCCTTCAACACCAGGCCGCAGAGGAGGGTGGAGGGTGGAGGGCCCCCGCCAGGCAATCGCACCGCAGACACTCCCAATCAGCGTCGCGTGACAGAGCCAGGCCTCGACTCGCTCTCGTTTTCGCGAGTCCAGATCAATTGAGGCTCCAGAGGTTCTTGTTTAGAAACACAGCATCCCCCATGGGGGCACCTGTCGCAATCAGCACTCAAAATTTTTCAGACAACCACAACCGAGTCCCAGATCATGTGCCAAGAAAGAACGTTTTTGTTTTTTTGTTATTTTGGTTTTTTTTTTTTTCGAATCTGAGAATTTGCTGCTTTTTCTTCCAAGCGGCATTTGAACAGGGATTCATTTTTTGATCATCACCCATTAAGGAGCCAAGCAAACATTGTTTTGATAATAACACATTTCAACATGGTTTACCAAAAAAAGAGAACATGCAGCTCCATAGCAGATAGATCTCCGAGGACAACAACAGGAAGCTTGTGTCATGCCAACAATCCCGCACTTCAGCTGCTGACATCCTCACCAGCTGCCCATGCAGAGTATTGGGTATCTCGCCCTGTGGAGGACATGGGTAATACCCATTCGACAGCCCTCAACATGCTCAGCATTCTCCGAACCCAAGGTAATAAGCTCGCCGTCGCCCGGTTGATTAAGGGGGAAAGGCTGGGAGAATGTTCTGTGTTTATCCGAGTGACAGTGCTGTCACCGGAGCTGGGACCCGAGGCGGACTTCATTAAAGTTCCTGGCCCTGAGCTCCGTGTGGAAGGCCCCCCTGCCCTGGTGTCCGGTTTCAACCCCCACTTAGAGGGAGTGCTGGACATGGGCAGGTTATTCCTCCTCGCTCCCCCGCTGCGGTTCACCTCCGCGTGGCAGGCAACTCAGTGCGGACTTTATCGGGACGTATCATAAGCTGACCACCATTGCAGTGTGTGTGTGTGTGTGTGTGTGTGTGTGTGTGTGTACTAGAACATGATGTGTGTGTGTGTGTGTGTGGGAGAGGGAAAGGGGTGGGCGAGGTCGGGGAGGAAACTCAATTATGCTCCATGTTTTGGGGCGTTTTATCAGATGCCGATAGAGGTGAAACAAAGCTGTTTCAAATTTGGGGGGGCAAAACCTGATACTCTGTCTCTGGTCGGCGAGCTCCTTTCCAAACTTCTAAATGAAAACCATATTTGTTCCCGAGCAAACAGACGTTTTCTACTTCTCCCACATTCATTTGTATCACAATCAACCCATTACTGTCTCTCTTGATATAATTAACCTGCCCTGACTACTGTCAGCATTGTAAACTGGACCACAACACTGCACGCATATATCAAATGAGAACAGTGGAAGGATGCTTCCAAAGTCAACAATCAGGCAAACCAAGCGAGAGCGAGCACTTTAAAAGAATTCATTTAAAAACACTTAAAAACCTTGATCCCCAGGAGTTTCATGTTACCAAATAGAGGTTTCCTATAAGAAACTTCCTTGAAAGACATACACGTACACTCGTTCTCCCTCCTTTTAACACCCTCCCCCATCACCCAATAAAATATTGGCCCTTGCAAAAATCCATCGCCTCCACGGAGCCATATGTATCTTCACTGCGGTGTAGTCTACATTGTGCTGGTGAAAGCCAGACAAGCCATCCTCATCAGCCACAACCCTCTATACTTCAACGAAAAGCACTGCTCCAATGAATCCCCCTTCATTTTGATACTACTGAAACTGGGCAGTTGACAATGATTGCATTTTTGTGTGTTTATACAGGATGTGCATTTTTATGAATCAGCTTTTTTTGTGTAACATTAACAAATGATGAAGTTCAAGTGTGTTAAATCTGTACTCTTTACATTGTAACTAATTTGCTTTTAAGTAGTATTCAACATTTGGTTTTGTTTGACTGGTTTGGCTGGTTGGACTGATTAGCCAGATTTTTTTGTGGATTTAAAATACTCTGTTTTTGCTTTTATGGCTTTTGAATTTTTTTGCTACCAAATAATATTCTGATATTTCTAATCTTATTTGTGACTTTAAATAATTCTGTATGTCCTTGTAATAAGTTATTGCACTTATTCATTTGAAACGGTCATTTTACTTTTCAGTGGATGGAAAAAAAAAACATTTTATTTTGTTTCTCACAAGAAAAAACGTGAGACTTTTCTTGAAATTGAAAAATAAAACAAAATTAACTTGACGTTACTGTGGTGGTGATGATGAAAGATGAAATGGTTCTTAAAAGGGAAACATGGAGGGGTTGAATGTCCATGAGCAAACAACAAAAAAACATACTGCCACTGACAGAAATTGAAACTGAAAGAATTTTTAGATTTCATGCCTTGTTAAATTCTGTTTTATCTGTAGACGTTGATACTCTGTTCTGGGAGGGCTGGGGAGAGTCGGGGGTCATATGTGTGGATATGAAGTGAACTGTAAGGTGATCCATGTGAATACTTTCCAGTGATGGGTACGAGAGTGACGTTTTTCCCAGACATTCCTCACTGACTGCGTGTGCTATTTTTAAAACAGGCTTTGATTGGCAAAATGGCCTCTAACATGATGGGACGTCAAACTCAGTGGCCATCAGTGCCTGAGATGAGGTTCCCTCAGAAGCGAGCATACTGGCATGGACATACTGTCCGTGGGAGTTCACAGTCCTTCAACTTCAAGCACAAAGGTATAAAATAATGTCCACCTAAGTAGAACTCTAATGATCGACTGGAATACTTCTCTAAAATATATATTGGAATTCAATGCCAAGTGTTACTAAATTGCCCAAAAACATATACTTACCCCTCCTTCAAACACACATTTCAAGGAATTCCATATAGGACAAAGCAATTGAAGGCAGAAGGACGGAGGACAAGTTGAACCTTCTGATCTACTTTGAAGCCAACAGACAGTTTAACCATGTAGTCTTCAATTACGTGCACACAGACAATTTCATGGCCCTGACATCTGTACAGGCAAGTACAAAGACAAAAATGCTGTATATCTTTTTAACAAAAATATAAATTTATTATTACTATTTGGCAGAACCTTAACAGAAGAGGTGAACAAAAAACAATTTGAATATCAAGGTGGAAAAACTATGTAGTCCATAAATTCTTCCCTTTTTATTTGTCTGAACAGTGCTTGCTGGAACTGAGTTTAAAGTACAGTGGGGCAATGTTTCTCCCTCAAGCCACCAGACACGTGAGTAGTCATTGTGAAATATACTGAGGCAACAGTAAGATAAATGTATTATATAGCTCACTAATAAGGCCCATAAAGATAGCAGACTATTAGTCAATCCTCCCACCATCCGTCTGGGACATAGACTGAAGTTCTGGTTCTGTTAAGAGAAAAAAAAAGAAAGTGGACCACTCATCCAGAGAAAGACTGGTTCTTTCCACCAGCCTCAAGGACACACTTAAAAGGCATTAATAGCATGGAAACAAGGATCCAATGGAACCTGGTCCTCCTGCTATCCATGCTATCCCATGTCTGGCTTAGCCCATGTGGTCTGTGGCGGAAGAAGAAAAGATGAGGGACTTTAATGTGGGTTTTCCACAGTGAGATAAAGACAGAGAGTCAGAGATCGCCACCACCGCTATTTTGGCTGCGCTTCCAACTGGCTCTTCAAGCCCGTGGCCCAAATACACTGAAGCACCCCTAATCTGAGCAGCCTACTCTCCTGGGCCGCCTGCTATTTCATATCATTATCCACAATTTGAGCCGAATTGCTCCGATAGGCCCTAAATGCCTCCATGTGATCGATAGCCCAAAAGCTGCAGCCATGGACAATGTCAGAACAGGCTGTCAGTGGCTTTGCAACCCGGGCTTCAGAGGAAAATATATCAAAGTGCTGTCCTTTGAATCATAATGCAAGTTGCAAGGTGATAATCTCTCTTGCTTTGTCTGGTGACATGAGTTAAAACAGGGGGCAGATACAGAATGTGAGAAAGGCAATAAAAGAGGAATAAGCAGGACAAGCAGTTATTCGTGTTTTTATTAGTGGGTCATTTCATCTCAGGATTTGCATTCTTGCAAATGAAAGAGGAGCTTAAAAAGTTGGAGTCAAGAAAACAAACCAAAACTAATTCATGTCCTGAACCTGACAGAGTGCAAAGAAATGGAAGTATGGTGTGATCCAACATTCTTCAACAGCTACAGAAACAATCGCTCTGTTCTTCCCTGTTGTAATTTTGGGAGCCATTCCATACTGCGCAGCAGACAGCCAGCACAGAGCTTGTCACCCAATAAAGCCGCCACGAGGACTTGACAGCTATCGAATAGAACTGGAAAGTTTCCAAATAAATCCGTCAGGGAAAATGGCCTGGCAACTGCGCTGTATGTTGTTCTGCTGGCAGCTTTGACTCCTCTAGCACTTTGGTAAGTTTCTTGGCTTTTCTGTGGTCCCGTAGGTTTTCCTCTCATCTCGGTATGACAACCCAAATACTGAGATGAAAATGTCAGTTTCTCTAAAGAAGCTTTTTTTTTATTTTCTTTTTTTTTATGTGGGGGAGAATGAAAGTCTGCGAAATGAAATACACAGCCAAAGCAGGACTGATACGACTGGACGCAAGGCCAGGACCTGCTTTCACTGGAAGTGCATTTTGGGATAAATAAACAGAGTGTTTGGGGAGTAAGTGGAGCTCTGTGTTTGGAGCACTTAGCGCGTTGACCGAAGACCAGTGCCAATTAAACCTAATGGGTCGGGCAGCTCCAGCCAGCCTCCTATGGCACTTTTCATAAAAAGACCCATGGTTGAGGGACCATGAAGACCATTAGGGCACTTCAAAGTTCACCCCATTGCTGTCTACCCTGACTGAGGCTCCGCATAAAAGGATATAATATCCAGTTACTGTGTCAGTGTTTCTTTCCATACTTGTTAAGAGGTATCGTTAGGAGCACTGTGGTGCTAAATCACTATAACCATTGACGCTGCGAGACAGAACTCAAAAAGGTCATATTTTAGACCTGACAGTTAAGGGAGTTCCTCGGTTAACTGGTCTCGAGTTTGATGTTAAAACAGAAGATAAGGGCCAGAGAAATTACATTGTAAATCTAAAGAGGCTGGGTCCCCTTACCGTCCAAGGTAGAAGATTCTGAGTGACTGATATTGGTGGAAACGTGTGTATGGAGACCTGTAAAGAAAAGTAAAGACAGGTCTGGTACAAAGTAACTCCCTAATTGGAGCACTTCTCCCACGAGTTATAGTGGCGTTGAGGTGATTAAATGTTAAATATCAATGATAAATGTTGCATGCTATAGAGGAATGCTTACTACACTATATATTTCCTGTAACAAAATTGTCTATGGAAGTATCCCATCTCCCTCATACATACAAAGTAAATGAGTTAATGTTAAGGGCAAAGTGATGGAAATTATATGCCACTGACCTTCAAATTTGTAATAAAAACTATCACTGCCTGTGAGTCATGACTTTGAAGAACAGAAAAAGTCTAATTTATGCAAAGTGCATTGTAAGCATTTTATGATGAACTAATTTAGTGAAATAGGTCCACAGAAGTCCAGAACACAGTACTAAAACAATATTGAACGAGTATCTATAAAAATGTTTGAATTTATTAGACAGTGCAGTGGAAAAGTTCAAAGGTTTATGCCATGGTTAAAAAGCCTACGGGGAATATGACCAGGACAGGGTAGGGATGCTTCCCAACAAGCAACGAAACTGCCAACAGCAATTTAATGTGTCATTAGGTGTTATTGCTGAAGTCACTAGGTACTTACTCTGAGAACCATCAGTGCTTATGTAAGGTTTTTTTCTCTATTTTTAAAAACTTTTTTGTTTTTTTTTTCCTTAAAATCTTGTGGTAAGTTCACCTCTAGGAGGTGCAGTCTCTTAACCTTTGACCTGTGGTATTACATCATGGATGTTTCCTCAAAAATGTCGGGGATGTATCTAGTAATGTAAAGATTCAAACAAAATTATTATTTTATCAGACTGTTTTCAAAGAATTACACAGTGCATCACCATCACATTCTTTTAAAACACGCCAAGTTTTGTGAAGTTTTGACCATGTTTTGCCAAACATTATGACATTTCTTTCTGGAAAATTGTCTGTCGACCCCTAAATCATTTCAACACATTTGTGGAGGAGTATTAGTAAATAATGTCCAGTGCAAATTTATGGGTCCAGTAGGGTCCAGTTTATAAAATACAAGATTTCTCTTAACTAGGGAAGGGTAATGGTCACAGTTAAGCCATCACCTTGAAGAAAATCTACAAAGTTTACTTCTTACTTAATCCGCAATCAATCTAAATGATCTATACACAGTAAATCATATCATAAAAGGAGTTGAGTACAACACTGCAGAACAATGTGCAATGCTGGTACCATATTACTGTAAAATCACTTATGGCTATTACTCCAGCAAAAAGTTTTTTTTAAGACATAGAGTCAGAATGCATATGTAATTCATTTGTAATTCTAGGAGACCAATTAGTTATTTAGGCTTTAGAAACACAATACAGCAGACATACTCATAATGAAAATATTGACTGGAAAATGTGTCAGCATCTTCTGCAACTGAGAATATGGTGATGATTTCCAAAAGGATTGCATACTTGCAAACGTCTGTCCCTTATAAGATATACAACAAAGCTTTTGGTCTACCGCTGCCAAAGACAATGCCAATCAAGGTATTACACTTGTCTCGGAGTGGAAAATAGTGTCTTATTTTACCTCCTTATTTGTCTTGCTTGTTGTCTCACTTTATGAAGAAATCATATAATGCACCATCAAGTTTCACTTATTTCATTATTTCTACCCTACTGTGTTTAATGGGAAGCTACAGTGTGTTAAACATTAGCGGCAATCATAGTGTGGTTGCATTTCATGTTAACCCCTTCGACTAAGATGGTTAGAAAACACAGAGAAAGACAACATCAAGTTGTCCTGGCAGTAGATGCAAGTGGAGTGCTAAGAGGTCACAGAAGTACACTAAAGATTAGAAAATACATAATATAATAAAGCAGCATTGATGCAAACTGTACTCAGAAGACTGTGTGTGTGTGTGTGTGTGTGTGTGTGTGTGTGTGTGTGTGTGTGTATTGGGGGTTGGTGGTGGCGACTGAGGTGTGGGGGATTATTACGGTTTTTACTTGTATTGTACGATTTGTCTTTTTCATATCACAGTTGAGCTGTGCAAATGCTTATTTGCTGATATTTAACTTGGGGCAACAGAAGTGACAGAGGGACCATCGAGTTGTGGAATACAGATCTGTCCAATTATCTTATATGGAGACTGCCTGCAGAGAGCACCACTTTCAACTCATTTTATTTGTCTCTTTGACTCAGCGTCTGACCTCATATGATTTCCCAACATGCGCTTCATATCAGATTGCACCCTCCTCTCAGACACTTTAAAAATATACACATACAGTCATATTTAGTAGAAATATTCCCCAAACTATTGGATCTTTTTAGTCATGAATATTGCTTGCTGATGAAAATAATGTGACCAACTGTATTAATAAGTAAGAGATAATGGTTAACGCTCTATATCCCATGATTGACACAACTGCTATCTTCACAGGTGGAAAGACACAAAAGAGCAAACACAAAATTACTTCAAATGACTATGAAATATTCACAAGATCAATCATGTAATAAAGACATGCAACACAAGAAACTGTGTCTTCAAACATTACAGTGCAGTTCTATGATCAACAGCACAGAGCTGACATTTCCTAACAAGACTGTTTAAACATGGATAAAGCAATGAATTAAATGCTTTGAAAGATTAACACAGTTTTTCATGAGAGATTATCAGACATGAATACATAAACAGCTGAGATTTGGTTGACAGAAGTGTACATTCGAGAAATTATTCTTGTGTCAGACTGTGTGGGCACTCCCTTGATGATGTAGGCTTGTTAGACTTGTGCGAATTTTGTGGTCTTGCCTCACCATCCAGGACCGAGTAGTCATTTTTTATTGTCCATCAAACAGCACTAGCCAGAGCAGTTTATCCAAAGCTGCATGGAAACCACAAACAAAACTCACACCCACATGTGTTCTCATGGATTAAAATAGCCTGACGTTCTCTAAGACACACATGCACACACACACACACACCAAAACACCAAACACCCACTCTCTCCACACACACACACACACACACACACACACACACACACACATACACGCACACACACATACACACAAAATGTGTGCTGTTTACACGGCTGTGAAGGAGAAAAGGGAATTGAAAATGACCACTGACAAATAAAAGTGGTGAAAGGCTGAGTCTTCAAAGCGTTTCAGCTGTTCTTTCTCTCACCCCTGGTAAGCAAGTGAAGTGTAGGGTGATATTACATAGTTCAACACTGCACTGTTCAACTGTAACATTATCTTACCAGTGCAAGGCGGACAAATGCCAATAGCACCTACTCCTAAAGGTGTCCTTGTCTTATAAGGATTATGTCCAATCCTTTTTATAATTAGTCTTTATAAAAGATTGTTCTTTGTGAAATATGTCGCATTAAATAAAGTTTCTCCTCACAACTTTAATCTCTATAAGGAATCCCTAGGGCAATATGGCTGATAAACTAGTGGACATAAAAATATTATTCCATACAGATTATAGGTCTTCAGATTGCATGTTATGACTGTTGAACATTTGAGAGCGTCTCTGGAAAGTACCAAACAGGACATCTATGCCTTCTGCCAGGACACAGCACGATTGAGCTGCCAGTACTGTCACATTATATATTTCAAGTGAAAAAAAATTCAGAATGTAATGTTTGACGGCCCACAGAAGAGCTATAAATACATTATTACATATTAAACAGCATACTGTTAGTGGGTTTGCATGTGCCCAACTGCATGTAAGTGGGGATCATTTATTAAACCGAGGCACTGTGGGAGATGTGCACCTCTTCAGACATGGCAGGTCCAGGTCTGGATCCTTTCTTACTCACGGCTCCTTCCTCACCCATAAGAGCATATGGTCCTGTGGGGCCCATGGGATGGCCTACCTCCCGCTCTCTCTCTCTTTCTCTCTCTCTCTCTCTTTCTTTCTCTCTCTCTCTCTCTCTCGCTGCCTCCCCTTGGCACATCCTCGGCTTCTCAAGTGTGGTTCCAATTACTCCCCACATGGGCCGGCGCTATGCAGAGAGGCTCTGATTTATGGAGTGCTTCGGTGCAGTCCCACTCAGCGTGGTCCTGCAGCATACCCCAACTCCCCTGCAGACGAGGGCAAAGGTCAAAAACACAGCGCCGTTAACCTTTTGGCAACTCGTGGCGTGCACAATCTCTCTCTCTCTCTCTCTCTCTCTGTCTGTCTCTCTCTCTTTCTCTCTCTCTCCGTCTCTGTCTCTCTCTCTCTCTCTCTCTCGTTCCTACTCTCCGCTTCTCTCAGGCTGACGGACAGGGTGGTACAAAGAGATAGGAAAGGGACACTGGAAGGGAAGAGAAGAGAAGAGATGTTGACACCATGACTACCGCAGTCATGAGGACAGGTCGTTTGGGAGATTTAAAAGGGCTGGCTCATGGCTCTGTCTCTGAGGAACAGGGAGTAGGACCAGAAGTGGTGGCCGGCCATGCACGGAAGCATGAAAAGGAGCAGTGTCTTAACCGTTCTCCAAAAGCCAAGACAAGTGCGAGAGGAAACATGTAAAATGCATTTTCATAACCTTCAACAGGAGAGTTCTTCTCAGGAGAGACACATCAACATTCCTCTCTCACAGCCATGACTCAGCATCCAGTAACCAGAGCGTTTGCCAGCCAAACCAAATTCAGCAGAAGGGGTATCTGCAGACCATCAATCACTTGTCTCATAAAACTCTGATACTGATGGCTGGGTGCTATGGGCTTACATTATTTATTATGTTACTAAGTGGTCTGGGTATAGCTCAGAACTGGTTACACAGAAAAAGTGTAGAATGGAAATGACAATTGGGGAAATTATTTATACCTTTTTGCCGATGCTGATTTGAATTTTGAGCCTTTTTTGCTCATGTGATGTGGAATTTTAGCTTATACAGATATTATATCTGAGGAATTTTGCCAGGTACAGACACACACACACACATTTTTTTTTTAATAAATGTCCATGTGACTACATATACATTTGTGCTACATCACCACATTGAACTATGTCACACATGTGGGGCTGTTTAGGTTTCAGACAAAATAAAGCAAATTTAAAGTCAACACAAACCTAACCTGACACTGGATCCCTGACTAACGTCTTGTCTGATTATCTGCATTTCCTGGCAGCGTGGGCTGAGTTCTGGTGGTAGTTAAGAGTCACAGTACTGTGTGTCACCATGTTAGGACAGCATGGCTAGTAGTTTGGGGCCACTTTGTCACCAGGACAACAGAGCTGTCATCATTTCCAGCTCCTACAGTTTAAAAGACAACCTCAAATGTCAGTGCATTCCGTGTCAACAAATCTGCAGGCAACAGGATCTTTGAGAAAGCTTTCTTGAACAGGGAGTTGAAACCACAAAAGAGAGGGAGGGGGTCAAAAATGACAAAGTGTAACCTATTCCAAAGACATGTGTTCTGGAGAATAGTCTTCCTGTGACTCACGTTGGGTTTCATATAAAGGCCTCCTCAGCACACCACACGGGCCTCTCCTCTGTCGCAGTCATGCCCCCTGCCCCCAAACACATACACACACACACACACAGCCCACCCCCTCGTTATGGCGAGCTGATCTGTTGATTCAGCACCAGCCACGTTTGTTGTTGCTCTCCGCACTGCGGGCTCCCGTACCTCTGCGCATGTTGTGGTTTCAGCCATTTCCACTGCATGTCAGGATAAGAGACCTGGCAAGGTAAACATTTTTGTATTTTGCAAGGGAGTCAAAACTGAAACTCAGACTAAATTGTCATGAACATAAATTCTACCCCGAACATGGTTACATCCCACTGACCACAACAGACCTCTAACTGGGAAAAGTGGAATCACGGAGTGGGTGGGATATATAATCACAGAGCGCTCTATGCGGACTTTATCAAAGGGTTCCTCCAGAGGAGAAATGATTGCATGAGTGCTCTGCTGTTTACACGACCACTGCTGATGGCAAAGCCAACACATCCAATGGGCGATTTTTGGATGCTTGTGGTTAGCATACCACCTTAATATTTGACAGGAATACCTCTATTTTATGACATGGCTCCTGAAAGTGCTGCTCAAGGTTCAATTTAACTGAATAGGCAACCACAGCATTTAGAGGTTTTATATTTTTGATATTTTGATATATAGTAAAAAAAAAAAAAAAAAAAAAGATCATTCCTATTTATAACAGATTGGTGCTGTGTGGCACACCACAGAGTTCAGTTGGCTTTTTTCATAAAAACAATAACATCATTTTTAAATCAATAGTTTGTTGTTATAGGTTTCTTAAGTAGATGGTTGTGTAAATAGCAGTGTAAAGTCCAGCAATGTGGCCAATATTGCTTTGTGTCACAGTCCTGCATCATTCTGTCAGGATTTATACTGTGATATTGACTACCTCATTATACATGATCCCTTATTTGTATACTCACAGTGGATGTGTCTGCTATGGATATTTCCAGTGACACTGCAAACATGTAATGAATGGTCCAGGCGTTTTAAAGAGTAGGCCTAATTCGGCTTTTAAAATATAGACTTGTAGTTTTACATATAGACCCTGAATTACACTAAGGTTTAGATAATGGCCGCTGCTGACTATGTGCGGAGTCTTCACAAAGTGCAGGGCAAAAATACTGATAGCTTTTAGTTTTCTGTTCATTAACATTATGCCAAAACAGGGACACAACAATGTGATGACATGGCTATTGAGTGAGGGCGTACTCTTCTGAGGACACACTCTAATGACTAAAATATGTCAACATTTAGATAGAGTACAGCCCTCTACTCTATTCAAGATTATGTGATTAAAACAAATATTTGCAGTTTTCATGTGTCATCTGTGAAACGTGATTAAGTACGTTTTTAGATTCGATTGTAATCAATTCAAAACAAAAAGTCTGTGGGACTCTTCAGGTCTCTTTTGTCTGCAACATGGATACAACGTGGTGTGACTCCACATGAACCGGGTCACAAATCGCCCTAAATAGACATGGCATGTCTATGCTCCCGCTAGGCTACTCTGTGAGTGCACCACACTATTGAGTCGTTAGCATTAGCAAAAAAGAGCTAATGTTGTGTACAAGGAGCCTGATGAGGTATCTTCGTGTATCTTTTTTTCCCAGTGCAGACCTGCACCGTCATCTCTTATGGGTTTCAGCAGGAAATTTATGGCTACAACACTTGACGGTAATGTTAGACATCCCGGACTGTAACCACTCTGTTCGCTGGGTTTAATTTCAGGTTGATTGAAGGGCATAGACCCCTGTGTTAATGAACAGCGTGTGTGATCTGACCCAAACAATGCTCAGGGGATCCCTCTTCAGCGTACATGCTTAAAAACTGGCTTTAGGAGTCTAAGCTGACCACTAACATTTAGCAGCTGTTCAACACTCAGCGAGCTTATGACCTGAATCAACTCAGACACTTCACATATAAAGGGCTTCTCAATGAGACAAGGTGGCTACTGGTGTTACTTTCAGTTCAAAAGGTCCCCCCCAAAAATTGGTCAGAACGCAATGGGCCACATTGTTTCAATTTGGACGAGGTGTTGTGGTCAAGTCTCCTGAACCGGTAAACATATGTACTGAAAATGGCAGTCCAATGTTGGAGTTGTTGAGCATAAAAAAGAAACAGGGAGGTCTAATTTTATCCATGTTGTTAGCCAAATTCAACGGGACATTGTGGAGACCACCTGAAGATGACTAGACGTCCGTCTGACAGTCACAGGAATAGAACATCAAACTATTAGTCGTTTATCTAAATGTCAGCTTCAACCATTCATACACAGAAATTAACAGACAAAATAAAATATTTCTGTGAAGTGGAATAAGAGTTAGTCACACAGGCCAGAGTGTTCAGCACATCATGATGCACTGCAGTTGTTGACACATTTCTAACCCGTTATTCTAATAGCAATAATTACGTTTTTGCTGATTTTCTTTTTGTTTGTCTTCTCTCATTAGGCGTCAAGGGCTGCCAATGCGATGTGATGTAAATCACCAACATCAAACCATATTTGTGTAGTATTTCTGTGGTTGATCTTCATCTGGAACTGTTGCACAAAACAGTAATACAAAAAACCCTTTAGCTCATTCATGCTTCTAACCAGATCAAATACCTCGTATTGTTTGTCACAACACATGTGTTTTAGCCCATTTTGTGGCAAAAAGTAGGCAAGGTGAACAGTCAAACTTCAAAAAGTAAGTTGACACCCTAATCATTAACAGAAGTTGACGCAACTTCATGTATGAGAAATCCAGTACATCTATGAGGTAGGGCTTTTGCCATGAAAAGGTAAGGGTAGAGGACAGTTTCATTAGTTGGAACCCTAACATGCAGAGTTCTGCATGCACCGTTCTGCGTCACAAACAACTCACATGCACTCTGCGATACTGCCCCCCAGTGGTCAAATGTCTTAATGCTGACCTGTACTGTAAAAATATAACACTGATACAACTCTCTCAGTCATAATTGCTGGACTTTCACAGGCATTTGATGAACTGGGCTGGCCATTGTTTTACCACTTGGTTTTTTTTTTCCTTTCTTTTTTCTCAGTTGCAAAATGAGATGATGTTCTGCAGTTCCTATGATAAAACATCAGCCACTGATGTGGCTATGCTTCTAATCCGTTTAATTCAAACTAAATGTTTTTGCAATGTGATATTTTTGCCAGGTGTTGTGTATGCAACAACAACAAAAAAACATGTCCGCCCTTGACAAGGTAAATAATATTTTTTGCAGCACTGGTTTTAGGGGAAATCCTATTAATTGTTACAAGATTTCCTGTGTCAATACAACCCCAATAAAACCAATTATTCTTGAAGATAAATGTTGGTATGCTATACAGAATCTAAAGTATAAACATTAAAGTGCATTATGTGCATAAATATCATATACAGACTGTGCTGCCTGTATAAGTTAATTTAAAATGAGTGAATCCACAGAGTGCCCTTTTATGCGACTGTTTCCCATCACGTGTGCATGACACCAAATAGTGCATTACAGGCAGGACAGCGCTGTTTGTGTTGATTCACAGAGTGATTCAATAAAACCCCAATACATATGTGTCCTCTCACAACCTTGTGTAAGTGCCTGGCAACATGCGTCAGCTGCATGATCACTGTGCACACAGCATGAACCTCCTGCCACTGAGATTACACTTGGAAGTGGCAAATGCTATTGATGATTTCCTGTTCTGTTTTGTTTTATTCATCTAACTTATTTATATTAATTTTATTTATATTAAATAAGTTAGATAAATAAAATGGGGGTAGTTAAGATTTAATGTTCTATGTACATTGTTTTAAATGTTTATTAATGTATGCTTTTGCTGTTTTATATCAATTAACTAAATACCTGTAGTGAAAGCCTGTAATCTCTGGTCAGATGAGTGACCTGCAAAGGTTGGCAATTACCTGCAGCGATAGTACAATGCAGTGAGGCACATGTTGCTGTTGTTGGTGTGTATACCTCAGCTCTTGAAATGCAACATAGCAGCCTTAATGACCAGTGTCTGAGGTCTATCAAGGGCTGCTGTGCTCACTCCACTGACACAGATGTCCATTCTGTTTCATGTGTTTCAGCAGGCTGGCAATGGTGGCAGGACAAGCATCAGTACGTAGTAATAGGTAAGATTAATGGAGCTCCACAGCTCCCATTCTCAACCAATCTCTTACCACTGACCCTTTACTCTGGATCAGTGGACAGTTCCGCTATGTTGAAGGCATGGCACAGAAACACTGTAGTGCAAAGTGGAAGGGGCTCACCAACTTCTTATTTTTGTCTTTTCAGTGGCAGTCAGATGATGTGTTGATGTTACAATTATTATTTTGTCACTTAAGTCAATTGTTTGTCACTTTTCTTTTTCATTTGAAATAACATGACCTCAATAAGACTAATTATGGGAGATGGGTTTGAGAAAGAGTGTTCTTAATAGTTAACTATTAGCTCGTTGAAGCTTGTTGTTAGGTTGACTAAATTGCGACACTCAGTGGTGAAAAGTAAGGGCAAAGACACTGTAAGTTATACATGCGAGGTGTTTACGAACTTGGTAAATATTTAAAAGACTTTCTTTTAAAATTCACTGACAAAACACTTACCAATTAGTAAATTAGTAAATCAATTGCTAAATAACACCGATGAGAGATTCCTAATATGCTTTGACCCTCTATCAATGGTAAAGGACTGCAGCCTAGGTGTTAGGAAGAGTAGATTGTAACAAAGTTGCTAGCAAAGGTAAATTATCAAGCTTTGGATCATCAAATTGTTTGTCCTGAGTGCACCTATAGTAATCATATAGATGTTTAGGCTTGAGGACCCAATGTTACCTTTTTTTACAGGAGCAAAACACTGATAGTGGCAACTATTGTACTGTATGGACAAAGTCCATTGAAATTAACAAGCTACTTAATAAATATGTGTAGATACTGATACAATACATGAAATATGTGCCAATATAAGATACTTCAGTTCATTCAAATGTTATCCTGTGCCAGACAGTGTAACATTAGGCCATTTGTCAGTGGCAAGGTACCTATCTGTCTCTACCCGGGCCTGTCTCTATGAGGTGTAATGGAGCTTCTGAAACATGACATTCATTGGTTATTATTCAAGCTTACTGAAAACTGCAGTGCAAACCCACAAACACAATTTGTCTAAGGTCAATTCACCTATGTGCTAACCATCCATTTGCCAGCATTAGGTAGAAGCTTTACCCACAATCTCTTTTTTTGGTTTTGGTTAAAATATGGAGGTTTTAATTCTAAATTCTAATTCTTTGACTCTTAATTCTTTAATGTTCAGGTGTAACAGGACATTTAACACATTAATGGACCTAATCTTACATAATTTCCAATAAACACACACATTAAGTAGGGTGGAAAGTAACACACATAACCTTACTGATGCTGACAGGTTTAAATGCTGATGATAACACAGCAAAGTAAAACAACTCCACAATGATGCAATAGTGTTTATTGAAGTAATATAGTTAAAAGTTGTTTTTTTGTGTGTTTTGTTTTGCTTCCCTCTCTTTCTGGTTCTCCATTTCTCACTCCTCTCTCAGCTTCTGGAGCAGCAACTGCCTCTGCCTCTGCCTCCTCTGGGTGGTATTTTCTGTCTGTCTGTTCTCCTTTGTATTCCATCTCTTGTTTTGTTGCCTCTGCCCCCCCTACTGATTGTTGTCTTTGTGTTGCTAGTTTTCTAATTTCAGTGTCAAGTGTAAGCCAAACAGCCGACTGAAATATCAAAAGAACACATTTTAGTTTGTACAGCAGAATCATGTTGTTTCTGTCTGAAACTAGTGAGCTACTTATCGACCAAACACCACCAACAGCCCTAGTGGCACTTACAAAAGCTGCTTACATGCTAGCCATAATCTATTAGTAACATTGTTGACATTTCTGCAAGTTGTTCCAACTAACAACTAAGCTTCACAATGAATAGCATGAATGAGAAGTGGTAATGACAGGTAAGCTTATCTTTGCTAAAACGACCACATACGATAAGTATTACTCTGAAAACAATAGTATAAGTAGTCGATCATAAAGCATTGCCTGAGGTGTTGCATAGCTTTGCTGTAAAAACACCACCCATGTTATCACTAACTTTTTTAAAAACAGAGCATCAAATACAAACCTGATAATTCATCTTATAAGGTCCTCGACAAACCACAGTGACTCATCGTCTTCCCCGTCAAACCAGTTCTCTTCATCCTTTTTCATCCTTTTCTTCTCAGCCCTTTTGGCCTCCCACTGCATCCAGGAGCTCTCCATGCGCTGCCGTCTTTCCTCCCCTTTCAACAGCGCACTCCTCTTCTCCTGCTCCCTCTCTGCTCGCCACTTAAAGTGTGTACTATACCCTAACCGAACAAAATAAGGTCATTGGTGTTTGAAAGCAACAGTGAGTAGTGTAATGTTTTTATTATAAAATGGTACCAATTTACAACAGGGCTACCTTAACACTGAGTTTATGAACACAACAGTTTATTAAGTTGTGAAGACTTTTTAAAACCATTAATAAGCCACTTCAACACTTCAGATAGGTTGGTTGACAGTAAATTGTTATTTGCCAAACAGTTTGCTCATAGGTATTTGTATAGTGCTTACAAATAATAGTAACTCATTAATGTGGATAGATGAGATGACTAATGATGGTGAATAATGAACAGTAATCTATAATACTGGCTTATTAGTTGACAAAGGAAGTTAATTAACTGATGACATTTGAGCCATGACAGTACAGATACCTTTGGGCTCACCTACTAACAGCTAACAGGTTGTTATCCATATCTAAGGTGTTACATCAGCTTCTTTGTGAGTTATGTAATGTTAACCTAAATAATGAAAATATAATTTCTAAATCTTTTGTAACGGTTGTCTTGCTGTGAAGTGGTACCACTTCACAGCAAGACAATCAATTTATCATACATGTGAGTGAAATGATAGACTGTAGATATCTTTCTTACATGGTGCATATTCTTTGTGTCCCTCCTCCTCCTCTCTCTTGAATGTCTTCTCAATTTTTTTGTTGTAATATTCCTTTGCTTTTGTATTCATCCATCCAATGATCCTCCTCCTCACACTCTTGTCTTTCACAGCCTTATCCTCTGTTCTTTCAAAATTTGAAGACACCTCTTGTGCAAACCTTTCATATGAAGATACAGAGGCATTCTCAGGCTTCTCCTCATCAGCATTCCAGTTCAGGAGGTTGACCAGAGAGGGGCTCCTACCCAGAGACACTTGGGCCTCTGTGTTAACCAGAAGTTTATCCTCCTCCACAGGTTGTGCGCTCTCTTTAGCTGAAACTGCTAGGTCATTCTTTAACTGCTCCTCATGCCTCTTCTTTTCTTCTTTTAGTTTTTCCATTTCCTGAGCTTCCCTCTCTTTCTGCCTCTCCTGGGTGGCATTTTCTGTCTGTTGATCTTTCATTGGGCCTGCCCAGGCATTGCCGTCTATCCTGATCATGCTTCGTGCCTTTGTGGTATCTGTCATACACAGTAGCTTTTTCTCAGACTCATTTTCAGTCAATGTGATAACTTCTAATATGTCTGCATGCCTAGCTGCCTCTATCTCAAGCTTTGTCTTGTCTTGAATTTTATCTAAAGCTGCCCTCTGATGTCCTGTTACAGTCTTGTGTCTTTTTAAGCCCAGTATTGTGTCCTCAAGGTCAGTCTGATTGGTTTCTTTCCATGATCCACATGGTTGTATATCCAGTTCACTCCTCAGGTTCTCCCACAGCCTAGATGTCCAGTGTTTCTCATTTGCTGCTCTGTGACCTGGGTGTCTTGCAGCTCTCTCCCCAACCCCTTCACGCCCACAGCCTCCTCTTTGGCTGTTCTCCCATCATCCTCTCTTCTGCCACCTCTTACCTTCCACAAGTCTTTGCTCTCCTTTATTTCCATGTCATGCTTTGCACCGTATTTCTTTGTCTGCATCCATTCACCAAACCAACTCTCTGTTCTCTGACTTTTCTGAATGGTCTTACTTTGCTTGCTGTCTAGACATGCCATTTCTGTCTTTGCTGGCTCCTTTGTCTCCACTTGAGCCAGTAACCCTTCTGGTTTGGTTCCGTATCGTTGCATCTGTCTTCTCTGCTGCTCTGGTTTACTCACATGAGCCTCTGTCTCTTGCTTTTGCTGATTTCCCATGAACTTCCTCTGATTATTACATCTAAGTTCACTCCACCACTCTTCACTTTTCATTTGCTCCATCTTTGTTTCATTTTCATTTCTGCCATCAATATCTCTAGGCTGGTCATCCAGCAGTCCACATGTCTTCATCTGCTGCCTTCCACCTTCTCTCCCCCTTTCCCACTCTCTGCTGTTTCTCATTACACTCCTTCCCTTATCTGACTCTTCATCTACAACCTTTTCCACATTCAATCTTTTCCCCTTCGCCATTTCCTGCCTAACATCTCCGAGCCAGTCCATGTCCTCACCTCTCAGGCTCTTCACCACCTTTGTTTCTTGTTTATTCACCTCTAAAAGACTTGTGTCCTTAGCATCTGTCTTCCTTACCAAATGTCTTTCTCTCGGTCTTACCACCATGTCTTTGTCTTTTTCTCTCTGCTCTCCTAGATCAAACTGTTTCTGCAGCTCTTGTCTGCTCTCCTCTCTGCTTTGCTGATGTCTCCTCCCAATCTGAGCCCATTTGTCCTCCTTGTTCGTGTCTCCAAGCCAATCATCCTCCAGTTCCTTGTGTTTAGGTTCAGGCTCTGCCTTTTCTGTTATTAGTTCACCCTGCCCTTTGCCTTCTTCCTACCACAGTTGCTCCACGACATCCTGAAGCCACCTCTTTTTCTTGTTTTACATTAAATTCGGCCAGCCAGTCCATCCCCTCATTCTTCTGGCTTACTGCCTCTTTTGTTGTTTGTTTACTCACCTCTAGAAAACTCCTTTCTTCAGCATCTGCTTTATTTACCAAATTTCTTTCTCTCGGTCTTACCACCATACCTTTGTTTTTTTCTGTCTGCTCTCCTAGATTGGCCTGTTTCTGCAGCTCTTGTCTGCTCTCCTCTCTGCTTTGCTGATGTCTCCTCCTAATCTGAGCCCATTTGTCCTCCTTGTTTGTATCTCCAAGCCAATCATCCTCTAGTTCCTTGTTTTTAGGTTCAGGCTCTGCCTTTTCTGTTACTAGTTCACCTGCCCTTTGCCTTCTTCCTACCACAGTTGCTACATGACATCCTGAAGCCACCTCTTTTTCTTGTTTTACATTAAATTCGCTCAGCCAGTCCATCCCCTCATTCCTCTGGCTTATTGCCTCTTTTGTTTTTTGTTTATTCACCTCTAAAAGACTCCCTTCCTCAGCATCTGCCTTTCTTCCCACATTTCTCGCTCTTGGTCTTACCACCACACCTTTGTCTTTTTCTGTCTGCTCTCCTAGATCAGCCTGCTTCTTCAGCTCTTGTCTGCTCTCCTCTCTGCTTTGCTGATGTCTCCTCCTAATCTGAGCCCATTTGTCCTCCTTGTTTGTATCTTCAAGCCAGTCATCCTCCATTTCCTTGTGTGTAGGTTCAGGCTCTGCCTTTTCTGTTATTAGTTCACCTGCCCTTTGCCGTCTTCCTACCACAGTTGCTACACGACATCCTGAAGCCACCTCTTTTTCCTGTTTTACATTAAATTCGCTCAGCCAGTCCATCCCCTCATTCCTCTGGCTTATTGCCCGTTTTGTTTCTTGTTTATTCATCTCTAAAAGAATTCCTTCTTCGGCATTGGTCTTTCTTGCCACATTTCTCGCTCTTGGTCTTACCACCATATCTTTGTTTTTTTCTGTCTGCTCTCCTACATTAACCTGTTTCTGCAGCTCTTGTCTGCTCTCCTCTCTGCTTTGCTGATGTCTCCTCCTAATCTGAGCCCATTTGTCCTCCTTGTTCGTATCTCCAAGCCAGTCATCCTCCATGTCCTTGTGTTTAGGTTCAGGCTCTGCCTTTTCTGTTAATAGTTCACCTGCCCTTTGCCGTCTTCCTACCACAGTTGTTGTATGACTTTCTGAATGCACCGCTTTGTCTTGTTTGTGCTGGAATTCTCTCAGCCAATCCATCCCATCATTTTTCTGGCTCGTTGCTCGTTTTGTATCTTGTCTATTCTCCTCTAAAAGTCTTCCCTCAGCCAGTTTACTTACACGAACCGTTGTCTCTTGCTTTTGTGGCTCTCCCTGCTCTTGGGCTTTTTCTAGGCACTTCTTCTGATTGTTACGTTTAAGCTCACTCCACCAATCTTCACTTTTCTTTTGCTCCTTCTCTCCTTTACTGTCATTTTTGTCATCAATATCTTCTAGCCAGCCATCCAGAGGTCCACATCCCTTAACTTGCTGCTTTTCAATTTCTCTCTCTCTTTCCCCTTCGCTCTTGTTTCTTAATTCTTTCAGCCAATCCATTCCATCGTTTTTGTGGTTCATTGTCTGTTTTGTTTCTTGTTTTTTGTCGTTGAAACATTTTTCCTCCTCAGTATCTATCTTAACTGACTTCTTTGTCTCCACTTCAGCCAGTGTGTTTTCAGTTTTCTTTATCTGTGCACTACTTGTGCTTTGTTTTCTTTCTCCAACAGTTGTTACATGACTTCCTGAATCCACTTCTTCCTCTACATTTTGTTCGATTTCTCTCATGCATTCTATTTGTTGGATTGGTTGTCCTTTTTCTGCCGCTGGTTTTATCTCTGATGTGTCTGGTCTTTCTTGTGATGTATCCAGGAGAAATGGTTTACCACCTTCTTGAATGATGTCTTCTTTTTTGCCTGCGTCCTGCCTCATTCCATGAAACAACTCCATTGCCTTTTGCTCTGTCACTATTTTCTCTTCTTTCTGAATTTCCTCGTCTTTCATGTCTGATTGTTTCTCCACCAGATTATCTTGCTTGCTTGCTTGTAAACATACCTTTGTATCGTTCCTTTGGTCTACTTCTTGCTCAATTTTTCTCACACATTCATCACCCTTGTCCATCACTTTCTCCAGCTCAGTTTTCCCATGTGTCTCCTCTATCATTGTTGTTTCTTTCTTTTCAACCTCAGCCTGTATTTCCATTCTTGTGAGTGCCTCTTTTGCTAAGTTCTGCTCTTCCTGTGGCTTCAACAACACTCGGCCTTGTTTTCCTTCTTCTCCCATTCTCTCCAGCTCACTTATCTTTGCCTCCCATTCCTTCTTCCATTTCTCGTCCATTTTCCTCCATCTTTCTTCATATCTCTTTGCCTCCATCTCTCTCTCCATCTCAAATCTTTGCTCCATTCTCTTTAGCTGCTCTTCCATCTCTTGCCATTTCTCCTGTTCCCTTTGTATTTGTTTCTGATGCTCGTTTTCTGCCCTTTGCACTGTGTTCTCTGATTGCTCTCTCATAGTGCTCTCTCCATATGTTTGTGTCCGTGCCTCTAATTCAATATTGTGACATTCCTTTTCCCCTTGCTTTGCCTCTCTCTGAATGTTCTGGTTGCAAAACCTTTCTTTTCCAATTGTTGTACCCAAGTCTTTCAGTGTGTTTATTTTCATTTTCTGCTGCTGTTCAATCACTCTCAACAGTTCCTCTTCTCTTCTCTCAGCCATCACTCTTTCTCTTTCGAGATAACGTTCCATCTCCATGATTTTTTCCTCATACTTCAGCTTCCATTCACTTTCAAGCTTCCTCAGTCTTTCCTCATGCTTGTTTAGTTGTACTTGTCTCTCCATAGCAAACCTGTGATCCATTTCTTTAAGGTGCATCTCCAGCTGATGTTGTCTGTCTAGTTCTTTTTGCACATTTTCTCTTGTCTCTATTCTGTTTAGTCTTTCTATAAAAAGGTTGCTTAGTGCACTCTGTCTCTCAATCCACTTTTTTTCAATGAATAGTAACATTTCTTCTTTCTTCATGTTGCTGAGCCTCTCCATTGGTCTTGTCCATTTCTTCTCTTGTTCTCTCTCTCTGTCTCTCTCTACCTCTGCCATCAATCTCACCTGGTGTCTTTCAGTGTGTTGGTGTTGCTCCATTCCTCCCAGAGCCTCCATTTTACCAACTCTGTATGTCTCTGCCTCACTCTCTATGCTGGTGGCCCACATGGCCTCCTTCTCTTCCAGTTTCTGTATCTTAAGAGGAAGAGTTTCTTTCAGCTTCCTGAGCCTCTTCAACTCTTCCATCTCTTCTTTGGTCAGCCTCCAGCTCTGCTGACCTACTGCTTCGTTCCATCTTTCCTGCACCACCTGTTTCAGCAATTGCTTTTTATTTTCTTCCTTTTCTGCTCTTTTTCTTCTGACCTCAAGTTCCCTCGCTGCCGTCTGCAACCTCTTCTCTTTTTGCCTGATGTCCTCCATCTTTCTCTGCAGCTCATTTTGTCTTTCCTCTTCCTGGATACATCTGAGCTTCCTCAACCTCTCCTCTTCTTTCTCCCACTCCCTGTTTTTCTGCGTAGTCGCCCGTTTAGTGGAGCAGCAACACAGTGTTGTCCAGCAGTTTGTAGACTCTTCATCGCTGTCAGACAGATGCTGCAGCTGAATGTCCATATGATTGACTGTGTTGACGCCTCCTGTTCCCTGCTGGCCCTGTGCATTATCATGACTCACCTGGCTACAACCAGCTTTTGCTTGACGCTTTCTGGCCACACGCTTACGCTGCTGCTGGTTCCTGGCCAGATATTGCTTGGGCTTTGGCAGGTTGTCATATTTTGGGTCCTTGGGGCTTTTGGCATAGGCACGTGCATGGCCCAACTCACCCTTTCTGCCTCTTCTGGAGGTACTTGGGCTCTCAGCACTGTAAATTGGAAAGAAATTATCATGCCATTAAAAAAACAGTGGGCAGGTAAAAAAAAATCGAAATATCACAATATTCAAATGTGTTCAAAACATCTATGATAACAATTAGGGTTGTGTTGTGTCACAAGGGATCGTACTTGAAAATGCTGCCATTCTCATCTTGTGAGCCATCTGTCAGAATTTGGCTGAAGGGTTTGCCAGGGTCTTTCCTCAGCGATGTGTGGCTTTCTACTGGAAGTAGTCTGTCAGCTTTTTGCAGTACTGACTGTAACCAACCTTCCATGACCTGGCTCTGTGACAGCACATGATAATCAGTTCATTAAACACCACTGCATCTCTCTACTGCCATGACACAATACAGTAGATGTAATTATACTGTAAGTGCTTTTGAACCGTCAACTAGAGGTACAGAATTAGCAGATTTGCCATTACTGTAACACTAGCAACACATTGGCATGATGAATCCAATAATGCAAACAGTTTAGCGTAAACTTTGGTTTATCATCGTTTCAGTGGTTTTATCAACAGTGTGTAACACTTACCTGCTGCTGAGGGTGAGATCCCCAATAATAATGGATTGTAAACTACAAAATTAAGTGTATCAAAATGCTAAAGAACAAAGAAATTGTGCAATTTCGTGGAAAATAAGATGTTTATGAATGTAAGAATGTGGTTCCCCAATGGTGAAACAATCTACCAGTTGGCACAACAGCAAGGACATCCTTCTCTGTTTTTAAAGAACTGTTGAAAGCCATTTTGTTTCAAGAACAACTCTCATCTGAAGTGTAACTCACCAAACACCTAACCCCTACATATATTCTTTCCCTACACTTATCCTGTAATCTCTTAAGCTACCTGAGCTTTGGGTAAAAACATCTGCTAACTATCATGTAATTTAAGATAATGTTTTCGCCACACACTAGTTGTTCTACCTGAAATCGATTTAAAATGTATATTAAAAATATTGACAGCCCAGAAAAGATGTAAAATGTACCTGTGTGGAATCCCACCACTGAAACAAAACGTCCTTTATATATCATTCATCATCTGAGTTAATAAGCTGCTGTGCTGCCCTGACAGCCTTGACTTGATAAATGAACATTTTACTCTAGGATTCTGTAGCTATATACTCTACCATAGTAACCATTATGACATCATTTAGTGTTACATCATACATGTCACTTCTGTCACTGGAGGGGGGGCTCCAGTGACATCCAGTGGGAGTGGGGGTACGTGAGGGCTGTGTCCTTCCTGCTATTAGGGGGGTGGGGGTGGCAGAAGTGAGGGCTGTGTCCAATATGTGTGTGTGGGAAGAGGGGGTAGGGCTGTCTGAAGAGTCTGTGTCCTGCGTGCTGTGTGTATATTGGGGATTGCACATGTGCAGAACGGATAGTGTAGGCCGTACGGATCAGGTACCCACAGCTTTCTTTGAAATTATGTCTTAAGATAAAATATTCCTAAAAGCATTGTTAGTACTGCTGGCAATACATATGACACGTCATGTTGTACAGTTAGCCAATGAGAAAAGGGAGAAACAGTTTTTATCAATTGTTACAACAACGTGGAAGAGCTCTTGTCCTGTGTTGCTGACATTCTATGAAATCACTTAGAGGCCATGGAATTGGCCTGTGACATAGGCAAGGACCAGTGTCGAGGATGGATATGACATGTCGGGGAAGGACATCATTGCTTTTGTTGTGGATTAGGTGCTGTGGCCTGACCCAACCCAAAGGCATGATGAAGCCCATTTTAAAAAAAACAGGCCTTACTTAAGTCAGTATGCTACTCAACTCTTGGCATAGGCCACACACATATCTTGCCCGACTACTTGCCCTGCTAGCCTGTCTACCAGCTTGCTCAGTAAAGCTTCTGCAAATGATCCAGGACCTGGTGGTGTGTCTGGTCTTTAGTCATCACAAAAGGTCACAAGTTCCAGCTTTGTTCACTGACCTTCACTGCTTACCAGTTGCTGCTCGAATGAAGCACAAGTTACTAACACTTCCCTACAGACTGACTTCAGGGTCTGCACCTGCCTATCTAAACTCAGTTCTAAAGGCTTAAGTCCTGTCCCCAGTGTAACGCTTGACACAGGAGCTTCGGCTAGACTTCGCCCCTCTGATCTCAGTGAAAACCCTGTTCCAAGAACACTTCTTATCCTTACACATCTAACTTACCAACCATCAGCATTCCGCCATGTAATGTAACATTTTCTCAACACGCTACTTAAACACTATACAAAAATACATAATATAAAAATATTTACAGTTCAAAAACATGTAACATTTACCTGTGTGGAATCTGACCACTAAGACAAAACGTTCTCCATATAATGTTCACCATCTGAGTTCATAACTGCTGCTGTCCTGAGAGTCTTGACTTGACAAATGAACATTCTACTCTAGGACTCTGTAGCTGTATATTCTACCATGGTAACCATTATGACATCACTTAGTGTTACATCATACATGTCACTACCTTCAAAATCACATCTCGTCATATTCTAATTAAATTATAAGTAATATAGCGTTATCAGTATTACTGCAATACTACTCCTTAGCCTGTATGATGTGTGTCGGCACATATCTCTGCTTGCCTATTGATCCACATGTATGAAGGAACACCACCTTCAGCTCAACCTGTCTGAGACTGAACTCCTGGTTATCCCAGTCCATTATCAATACACCATGAAATAAACATTAATACTCTACTGATGCCTCTACTGATGTCAGTCTTACCAAAGTTTCAAAACACCTGAGTGTCATGACAACTGATAACCATTTAGGTCTATCCCTCTCTGACATCCCCTCTGTCCCATGGCCTTGCTGCTTTGTGCTATACAACATGGGAAAAATCGGGCTTTACCTAAGTCAGTATGCTATTCAACTCCTGGTACAGGCCACACTCATACCTTGCCCTGACCACTGCAGTACCTTACCTCTCCAATCTTAATGAAAACCCTTCTGTTTTTAAAGTGCTTCTTGTCCTTCCAAATTGAACTTACCAACTGCTAAGTATAATGTAACCTTTTCTCCACACACTAGTTTTTCTACTTAAAAACTATATAAAACTACATAATACAAATATTTACAGTTCAGAAATATTTAACATTTACCTGTGTGAAATCTCACCAGTGAAGCAAAACTAGGATTCTGTAGCTGTATATTCTATCAGGTGACCATCATGACATCATTTAGTGTTGCATCATATCTGTCATTACTTTCAAAATCACGCCTCTTCATATTTTAATTAAAATATTAGTAACAGCATTATTCGTATGACTGCAAAATATCTACATGACTGAAAGAACACAACCTTTAATTGTCTGAGGCTGAACTCTATGATAAATACACCATGAAATCAACATATAGCCTCTATGGATGTCACTCCTACCAGAGTTTCAAAACACCTGAGCGTCATGACAATTGGTGACCAGTTTTACCTCCCTGACATTGCCTCTATGTCATGGACTTGCAGCTTTGCGCTATACAACATGTGAAAAATCAGGCCTTACAAAAGTTAAACTCTTGGTACAGGCCACACATATATCTTGCCCTGATTATTGCAATGGCCTCCTAGTAGGCTGTAATCTCAGTTGAAACTATTGTCCTTTGTGGTTCCCCAATAGTGTAACGAGCTACTAGTTGTTACAAGAGCAAGAACATCCCTCTTTGTTTTCAAGAAGCTCTTAAAAAAACTCTGTTTCAAGAACACCGCTATTCCTTACAATTTTAACTCACCAACCACTGTTTAAGTGTAATTAAATGCAACTCTTTCTCCACACCCTAGCTTTTCTATTTATAATCTATATAGAATACATAATAGAAATATTTACAATTCACAAACATTTAACATTTACCTGTGTGGAATCTCACCACTGAAGCAAAATGTCTTCTATAATGTTCACCATTTCAGTTAATAAGCTGCTGCTGTCCTGAAAGTCTTGACTTGACAAATGAACATTTTACTCTAGGATTCTGTATATATTCTACCATGGTAACCATTATGACATCATTTAGTGTTACATCTTACATGTCCACTACCTTTGAAAACACATATTGTAATTCAAATATTAGCAATATCATTATTTGTATTAGTGTAATACTACTGTTTATCCTACATGATGTGTATCAGCACATGTCTCTGCTTGCCTCTCTGATTGATCCACATGTATGAAGGAACACCACCTTCAGCTCAACCTGTCTGAGACTAAACTCCTCGGTTATCCCAGCCCATTATCAATACACCATAAACTCAACATTAATATCGCCTCTACTGATGTCACTCCTACCAAAGTTTCTAAAACACTTGGGTGTCATGACAACTGATAAACATTAAGACTTATCCCTCTGTCCCACAGCCTTTGCTGCTTTGCGCTATACAACATGGGGTAAAGTAAAGCTTTACCCAAGTCAGTATGGTATTTAACTCCTGGTACAGGCCACACTCGTATCTTGCCATGACCACTGCAATACCCTCCTAGCAGGCCTACCAGCCTGCTCAGTAAAGCCTCTGCAAATGATCCACAATCTGGAGGTACATCTGGTCTTTAATCTTCACAAAAGGGCAAAAGTAAAACCTTTGTTTATCGACCTAGCAGTTGCAGCTCGAATCAAACACGAGTTACTGACACTTGGCTACAGTGTGACTTCAGGGTCTGCAGCTGCCTATCTAAATTCATATTTGAAAGGGTTAAGCTATGTCCCACCCCCAGTGTTACGCTCATCTCAGGAGCGTCGACTAGCCTTACCACCTCCCATCTCAGCGAAAACCCTTCTTTTCCAAGAACAGCTCTTATCCTTTCAAATCTTCTACTCATCAACCATCTGCTACGTGTAATGTAATGTAACATTTTCTCCACACGCTTTTTGTTCTACTTAATCTCTATATAAAATACATAATTAAAATGTGTACAGTTCAAAAACATGTAACATTTACCTGCGTGGAATCTCACCACTGAAGCAAAACATCCTCTATATAATGTTCACCATCTGACATATTAGCAGATATCTCTGCTTCACTCTCTGATTGATGACCAGTTTATACCTCTCTGAGATCTCCTCTACCTCACGGCCTTACCGCTTTACACTATACAACATACGAAACATCAGGCCTTACCTAAGTCAGTATGCTACTTAACTCTTTGTTCAGGCCTCTTTGTTCATATCTTTCCCCAACTATTGCAATGCCCGCCTAGTGGGCCTAACAGCTTGCTCAGTAAAGCTTCTGCAAATGATCCAGAACCTGGCGGTGCCTCTAATCTCTTATCATCACAAAAGAGCACAAGAAACACCTTTGTTCATTGATCTTTACTGCCTACCAGTTGCTGATGCAATCAAACACAAGTTCCTGGACTTGCCTACAAAGTGACTTTAGGGTCTACACTTTCCCATCTAAAGTAATATTCCGTCCACAGTGTTACGCTCGTCATAGGAGCATCAGCTAGGCTTTCCCTCTCTAATCTTAATCAAAACCCTTCTGTTCCAAGAATGCTTCTTATCCTTATAAGTGTAATGTAATGTGATCTTTTTCCCCACACACTTGTTTTCTACTTAAAAACTATATAAAAATACATAATAGAAATATTTCCAGTTCACAAACATTTAACATTTACCTGTGTGGAATCTCACCACTGAAGCAAAACGTCCTCTAAGTAATGTTCACCATCTGAGTTAATAAGCTGCTGCTGTCCTGAGAATCTTGACTCGACAAATGAACATTTTACTCTAGGATTCTGTAGCTGTATATTCTACCATGGTAACCATTATGACATCATTTAGTGTTACATCATACCTGTCATTACCTTCAAAATCACATCACTTCATTTTTTATATTAAATATTAGTAATTTTATTATTAATATTACTGCAATACTAGGCTACTGCTTAACACTGTGTGTCACCCATTTCACTGTGTGTTGTGCCAGCACAAGAACACATGTGACAAATAAAATCCTGTTATCCTGTTAACCTATATGCTGTGTGTTGGTTCTCTGCTTGCCTCTCTGATCTATCCACATGAATGAAGGAACACCACCTTCAACTCAAATTATCCCAGCTCATTATCAATACACCATGAAATCAACATTAATGTCGCCTCTACAAATATCACTCCTACCAAAGTTTCAAAACACCAGATTGTCATGACAACTGGTGACCAGTGACCACTCTCTGACATTGCCTCTGTCTCACAGCCTTGCAGCTTTGCACTATATAGCATATGAAACATTAGGCCTTACCTAAGCCAGTATACTACTCAACTCTTCGTATAGGCCACACTCATAATTTGCCTGACTACTGCAATGCCCTCCTAGTGGGCCTACCAGCTTGGTCAGTAAAGCTTCTGCAAATAATCCAGAACACAGCGGTGCGCCTGGTCTTTAATCATCACAAAACAGCAGAAGTTACACTTTGCTCACTGACCTTCACTGCCTATGAGTTGCTGCTCTAATCAAACTTAATTTACCGACTAGCCTTACCCCTCTCCATCTTAATGAAAACCCCTCTGTTTCAAAAATGCTTTTATATCCTTACAAATTGAACTTACCAACCATCTAAGTCTAATGTAACCTTTTCTCCACACAATAGTTTTTCTACTTAAAACCTATATAAAAATACATAATACAAATATTTCCAGTTTAGAAACATTTAACATTTACCTGTGTGGAATCTCACCACTGAATAAAAACTTCCTCTATATAATGTTCACCATCTGAGTTAATAAGCTGCTGCTGTCCTGAGAGTCTTGACTTGACAAATGAACATTCCACTCCATGATTCTGTAGCTGTATATTCTACCACGGTAATCATTATGACATCATTTAGTGTCACATCATACATGTTATTACCTTCAACATAAAGACTTTTCATATTTTAATTAAATTTTAACAATAGCATCATAAGTATTAGCGTCCCAGCCCATTATCAATACCATGAAATCAACATTCATATCGGCTTTACGGATGTCCCTTCTATCAAAGTTTCAAAACACTTGGGTGTCATGACAACTGATATCATTTAGGTCTATCCCTCTCTGACATCGCCTCTGTCCCATGGCCTTGCTGCTTTGCACTATACAACATGAGGGGAAAAAATCAGGCTTACCTAAGGTACAGGCCACACTCATATCTTGCCATGACTACTGCAATGTCCTCCTAGCAGGCCTACCAGCTTGCTCAGTAAAGCCTTTGCAAATACTCCACAATCTGAAGGTACGTCTGATCTTTAATCCTCACAAGGTAAAAGTAACACTTTTGTTCATCGACCTACCATTTGCAGCTCGAATCAAACATAAGTTACTGACACTTGCCTACAATGTGACTTCAGGGTCTGCAGCTGCCCATCTTAGCTCAGTTCGAAAGCTTAAGCTAGGTCTCATCCCCAGTGTTACGCTCATCACAGGAGCATTGGGTAGCCTTTCCTCCTCCCATCTCAGTGAAAACCCTTCTGTTCCAAGACCAGTCTCTTTCAACTGTGTTTTGGCTTTGATGGATAAACCACAATCAATATATGACAACATTAACATCAAATGACCAATGCGTATGAAACTAGTGTATGAAGTGAAACATTTAGTGGTTAAGCTCTGATTTACATTATGCAGTATATTACCAGACACACTGTATTACAGGTTAGCCACACCAAAGGGATGGTGTGGTGAGTCTGCTTAGTATATTTAGGTTATAATTACACCAACACCGAAAATATTTGATGTAGCCTAGGCAAACATGAGGCTACTGAAACGTTAGGGTTAGGTTAGGGTTAGGGTACATAATGTTTCAAAGGGTTTAGTATTGATTGTAAAGTATAGCAACACAATGATGCAAATTTACCATATTGTCAAAAGAAAAAACACTTTTTAGAGTCTAATGCCAGTATGGCTCTTCCTTTTTTTAAGATTGGACATGTCATCAGCACGTGTAGGCCCACAGACCAATTACATGGCATTTTGCATTAAATTGCAATTGGTCAGAACACAGAAGCTAATATCAGTTAAGAAACAGAAACAAAATATGGAGTCCCCCCACCGTGTTAGTGTTTTCCAAAATCATGGTGGCATGAACCAAAATAGCACAAAAAATCCCTGTCTCACCCCTGGTGGTAAAGCCCCCTGTTTAAGGACCAGATTTCCTGATATGCTAATGAGCTTCTGCCACATTCAGAAGATGGCTCAGTAGACTGGCACAATTATAAACAATAATCCAAAGTTTTGTTTCACTGACACCCAACCTCCTCCTATGTCAGTACTCGATTGGTGCATCTGTGTAAACATGAATTCATTGACAAGTACATATATACCTTACAGCTGAATCATCTTGTGCTTGATAATTTGCCTTATTTATGTGTATTTTACTATCATTTCAGTCAAACTACACATCACATATAATCATAATCATATAATCATATTAAGGCAATTTTTCTGGGCAGAGACATTAAAGTATTGTCTTATCAATACTTTTGTTCAATTTATTTGCATTTTATAAAGCAAGTGCTGTGTAAGAAAGTCCTTCCTCTGAATGTGCTCTATGAGTACAGATGTTGAGAAATGAGTTAGAAACAGCTTAGAATCAGACTGTTACTGACCTGTGGTTAATACCTGCGTGAAGTAGGCACCCCATATGTTGAAAATATGAATAAAAGTATTTTGATTCGTTTGTGCATCGTTTGTGCACGTTTGTGCAAGCAAAATTAACATTTGTGCACAAACCGTCTTTATGATATTTAACTTTTAACAAGTTGGTGACCTTAGGTCACTCAGCACCCCATCAACATCCAAATGACTCAAAAATGGTCGGAATCGTTTGTGCTTTGTTTGTGCACGTTTGTGCAGGCAAAATTAACATTTGTGCACAAATCGTCTTTATGATATTTAGCATGCAATTATTTGACCTCGGGTCACCCAGCACCCCATCAACACCCAAATGACTCGAAAATGGTCGGAATCGTTTATGCTTCGTGTGTGCACGTTTGTGCAGGCAAAATTAACATTTGTGCACAAACCGTCTTTATGATATTTAATATCTAGCCTAAATATTTGAACGTATGACGTATCCCAGCAATGGGCCACCAGCTCAATGCGGCGTCTATGTGTATAGGCTATGTCTGTGACCTGTTTAATGTTGAATATCATAAAGACGGTTTCTGCACAAATGTGCACAAACGAAGCACAAACGATTCCGACCATTTTCGAGTCATTTGGGTGTTGATGGGGTGCTGGGTGACCTAAGGTCACCAACCTGTTAAAAGTTAAATAGCCTATCATAAAGTCGGTTTGTGCACAAATGTTAATTTTGCCTGCACAAACGTGCACAAACGAAGCACGATTCCGACCATTTTCGAGTTATTTTGATGTTGATGGGGTGCTGGGTGACCCGAGGTCAAATAATTACATATTAAATATCATAAAGACGGTTTGTGCACAAATGTTAATTTTGCCTGCACAAACGTGCACAAACGAAGCACAAACGATTCCGACCATTTTCGAGTTATTTTGATGTTGATGGGGTGCTGGGTGACCGGAGGTCAAATAATTGCATGCTAAATATCATAAAGACGATTTGTGCACAAATGTTAATTTTGCCTGCACAAACGTGCACAAACGAAGCACAAACGATTCCGACCATTTTTGAGTCATTTGGATGTTGATGGGGTGCTGAGTGACCTAAGGTCACCAACTTGTTAAAAGTTAAATATCATAAAGACGGTTTGTGCACAAATGTTAATTTTGCTTGCACAAACGAATCAAAATACTTTTATTCATATTTTCAACATATGGGGTGCCAACTTCACGCAGGTGTGGTTAATGCATGCTTCCAGTCTGAGGATCTTGCCCTGTTGGCCTCACTTGCCCACAACCATATCTCAACCACTCCAAGGAACCGCAATCATTTGGACGTTATGGGACACCTGAAAAGAGATATTACCTATGAATGAATGGACAAAATTTAGACCAACAGAGTGAGTAGAACAAATATACAAAAGAATGAAAACAGACATAGGTAAAGCTCTTTTTCATTGTCATAGGGAGTGCATACAACACCAAAAGCCACGAGTAAGCAACGTTGTCAGTAGGTCTACATCAAAATAAGCCAATCAGATCAGATCCTAGGGAATAGACAGTATTGTATACATTACATGAATTTGGTGTGTAAAGCCATTGTGAATGTATTTATGCATTTTGTTGGGACACTGGGAACAGCTGGGGCTTAAAATGTCCCATCTGCGAAAGTGGAGAGTGGCCGACCTTTTTATTGGCTGACATTTGTAATACTGCATTATGAATTGTACAGTCACATCTGTGAACTAGCAAAAATGCTAAGTAGCCTACCTACATGATATTCCTACATTAGGTGGTGTAACTACTTTCAATCTGTTATTCTTTGGTTTAAGTTAGGTTCAAAATGAAATCTTTAGGCGAAAACTCTACGACATATTTTCAACCTCGTGTTATACACAACAAAGTTAGACAGGGAAATACTGCTTACTGAGTCGTAAGCTAATGGTGAGCTTTGATAAACACTAGCATTGAGCTCTTCGAAACGAGGAAATGTTTGAAGAGGTATGAAACCAACGCGTTGTGTGGTCTTAATTCCACGCATTTAAAGAAACCAGGAAAAAAATATTAATATTATAAATCTAATTAACTTACCTGTTGATGCAGAAGGTTGGGTAGAGCCTGTAGGCATCTTATCCGCTTCGTTTATGGGATCCGCTTCGGATGTGACGTAACAGTCGGCCTTCAAGCACCATGATTGGCTTAAGTACGCGAAGGGGCCTTATTTTCATGTTGCTGTCTTTGGTTGCCTGTTTATAAAGCACTCATACTTAATTTCTCGCTGATATAGTGATTGTTTTAATTCAAAACAACGCCGTTTACGTTATAAGGAATTAATAACCCAAATCGTATCACTGTTGTCGATCTAAAGACATCGAAATGAATTACGACAGGCTTGTTGTTGTACCATTCCGTTTTACCGCTAACGCTAATGTAGCACATGTTGCCTGTATGAAGCAATAATAACGCAATTTATTCATAGCGGATAAATGATCGAAGCGGAAAAGTTGCCCACAACATCGCAAATGTGTCATTTTCACTTTGTACTCACCTCGATCCTGAGATACCGTGCAAATTTGACTATATGCGCTGATACATGATCATAAATAGGCTCCAAAACACTCCAAACAAGGCTGTTGTTTCACGAACACTGACAGACTGACCGAATTACAGTAATTTGTATAATTTCTTTGGTTGTGGGCTACTTGCTAGCCAGTAAGTAAGCTTCCAACACTGACAGTGTGGATTAGATTAACATGCAATATTGCATTGTACCTTGTAGCAATTAAAATTAAGAAGATTAAGACAACTTACTATGTCTTATCAAAGCATGAACATTCATACACATCTTCTGTATTTACCTGAAATAACAGGTACAGTACAGTAATAATCAGATAACAGTTGAAAATAATTGTGGGGCTGCACTGTTGCACTTTGTAATATTGCATTGTACCTTGTAGCAATTACAATTAAGAAAATTAAGACAAATTACTATGTCTTATCAAAGCATGAACAGTAAAAACACAAGGACACCAATGTTGTTTTCCACCTTTTATTTCACATTCAGACAGGTACAGTACAGTAATAATCAGATAACAGTTGAAAATAATTGTGGGGCTGCACTGTTGCACTTTGTTTTATGCATACATAAAATTAACTGGTGCATACTTGAATGAAAATAACATGTATATTATTGTTCTCTAAAACCAAGAAGTCTTAGTTCCTAGACCATACCAGTGCTCTTGAAGGTTGATAGCTATTTTAAGTACACTGTCGCCATCAACTGGCCACTAACTGAAATAAGTGCATATATCAGGGGGTGTCAAACTCACTTCCCTACGTCTGAGGAGAAGAAAAAGAACAACAACAACAACAACAGTAAAACAGCAACACCAAAAGACAACAACAAACCCATACACCTCAAACGGCTGTCGATGTGGATGGGGACGGGGACCCTGGTGGTGTTTGGGATTCAAAGCGAATGTTCACACTTAACTGTGATCCTACAGTATACTGCCAAAACAGTTCATAGTCATCTCTACACAGACAAAGAAACTCAAAATTCTCTTGTAAAAGTTCTGGGACGTCCCACCACAGATTCGGTTGCGAATTAACCTCTCTTCTGATTTCTGCCTTCTCCTCGGAAGTCTTATATATGAAGGACGGCAGTAAGACGGTCTTCTTAAACTTTTCCTTATTACTATTGTACCACTCAACTGCAGCTTCCACGTCCTCCTCTATGTCAAATGGCTCCTCCACATCCTCTACAAGTGGCTCTGGCTCACAACTTAGATCTAAAACATACAAACGAAACAGAGTTAGTTATTTTGGAATGTAGTAACACTTCTAACAGTGTCATTGTACCAACATAGAGATTCAATTCACCTTTGTCTGGTACTTCAAAGTAATTGTGCTCTGCTAGGACCATACCTGTGTAAAAAAAAAAAAACAAACAGAAAAACACTCTTTATGCAGCCCACACTTGTGTACCCATGCTTCAGTAATATTGTGCGTGCCTAGTGGTGTACCCATATTACAGCACACTTACTAATATCAGCCTCCGCTGCTACAGTGGACATGTCAACGGGGCTTGAAGTGGAAGCCGTAACGGGCATATCAATGGGGCTTGAAGTGGAAGTCATACCGGGCATGTCACTTGAAGTTGAAGCTGTACCTGCCCGGCAATGGTACGGCTTCAGATGACGGACATTCACCTGCCGCCGCTTCCTTGACCCTGCTCTCTTATCAACTATGGTTGCCACACCTCTATCTGACAAACTCACAACCGCATATGGCCCTTCCCAACGCTCCTTCAAACCTGGACCTATCTTTACAGCTTTTTTATTTACTGCCATGAGGACCTCATCTCCCTCCTTAACAACTAAGCTATCCTTCACTGCATGTCTGTGCTCAAAATATTTTTTTTGTTTATCCTGGGCATTCCCTATGTTGTCATGTACTTTAGCATGTATATCGGCAAGCATATTTGCCCGTCTGCTCATAGTAGCCTCGTCTATCTCTACAACTTCACATTCCTCCAACTGTGGATCTGCACGGCTACCGGGATGCACTCCGTACAGCGCAAAGTAAGGGCTAAACTTAGTTGAACGCTGTTGCTTAGTGTTAATGGCATGAACAGCATACTGTAGGAAACTATCCCAGTTATCCTGTGCCGGATTACAATACTTGGCCAAATGACGTTTAATATTCTGGTTTGTCCGCTCGACCTGCCCATTGCACTGGGGGTGATAGGCAGATGTCACTGCATGACCTACTCCAAAAACCTCTAGCAACGAATTATGAATCTGTAAGGGGAGAAGAAAAGTAAAGTAAATTTAGTAATAGGCAACAACATATTATGTGCATGTGTGTGTACCGAAAGACATACATTCATTTGTGGGTGACTCACTGCATTCACAAACTCTCGTCCCTGGGGCCTCATTTATCAAGCGTTCTTACGAACAGAAATGTGCGTAAAGGGTGCGTGCGATCATTCCTGCGCAAAGTGTGGGATTTATGAACTCGTACTTGAACGTAGGAATGTGCCTAAATATACGCACAGCTCTCAACTCACTCACTGTAAGGAATAACATTATTGAGAAATGTTAGGGCCAAATCAAGCTTTGCAAACTAAAGAGCCAATGGGGGACTGCTATAAGGAAAAGACAAGACTGTATGATAAACTTCAGTCTGTAAAATCAAGAAAAACAGAATCGCTTACCTGCCAGCTTAAAAACTCCCTTCCTGTGCAGATCCATGATTACCACAGGTGGGTAAAACCCGCAGTTTACACAAGAAAATGTGTAGTCTGTGTCGGTCAGTGCCTCAAAGTGGCAGTAGGCATGAAGGATGGTGGTCATTAAAGTTGTGCAGACCATCTGTCCACTCTTGATACCTGTACAACATTTTGCACAGGGGACATTGCCTGCTGTATGTTGAGATGTCTGTGGAAAACAAGTTACATTGGGACATTAAAATAATAGTTGTTATTGCTCATTTGTTCTTTTAAATATATGGTATTTGTTAAATCTATTTCATTGAACTTACTGTCAAGCAGGCCCATCATTCCAACAATGCAGGCCTTGTTGGTGATCAGCACCGCATCGTTAAGTGTTGGATGATCTGCACATAGCTGACATTTATTTTCCATAGGGAAAAACTGATCACAGTCCACCTTGGTCATTACCACCTCCTTGGGAAGTGGCTGGGGAATTTTTTTCTGCTCCTGGATATACTGGACTGTTCGTCTCACAGCCATGGTGTCTTCTGGACTGGAGCACTTCATCTTCTCTGTCGACTTGAACAGCTCTCTGTCATTTTGAAATACGTGCCACTTGCTTATGTTAATGTGTGCACATGACATGCGGGGCTTTGCGCAAGGGCAATGCCAGCTGTTTTTCCCTTTGTTATACGTAACCATGACCCTTCCCAGGGCACTTGTGGGGTCATATGCAGATGGTGGTGATGAGGCACGTGGATGTTGTCCCTCGATATGTTTCTGCATATCCACCCTTCTGATAATTGTGAGTAAGCAGTATGGGCAGTGGTAATGCCCAGAAGGCCGACATGGCATTCTACATCTTGTTAAGTCTTCCATTGTTCTGGACCTGAGAAAGCAAGCATTTGAAAGTTTACCTGAAGATGTATTGATGTTAATTGTTGCTCGGTATGATAGGAGAAGGTGACTCAATCATGACCCCATGACCAATTAAAACTGGGCCGGACCTGCTATGCATGGCATGATGAGCCACATATGTAAGGGACATATGCAGCAGTCAATGTTTTAACGACCCGCACCCGACCAACGTTTTCAACTAACCCGCCCCAAACTCGAACATACATGTATCCATAACATTAAAACAGAACCCTAAATCAGCTTACTATAATTGTTTTTCCTCACTGGCTCAAGCTATGTACAAAGATATGACAAACCTAACATTTTTCAGGTCAATGTACTTGACCACAACTACATGATCCAACATGGCGATAGCCGATACCAACGAGCTAGATAATCAATCATTCGTTGTAAATGTTTAACGTAGGTATAAATGCTGCACATATACTTAAGCGTTTGCAATTGACATTACTCACGTTCATTGAAAGTCTCGGAGCTCTGTCGCTGCCGTTTTAGTTCGCTAAACTTCTTCAAGTTCGCTAAACTTCTTCAAACTTCTTCTCCAACTTCTTCACCAACCTTCTTCTCCAACTTTCTTCTACTGTCTATGCTTTTGGCGGGAGTGTGGCTGACGTGTTTCGTGAGCTCCACTTCTCCATGTGTCTGCAGCTAGACCCCTCTCGGAGTGCTAGGGTAAAACAATGCATACCGAAATAGCATGGACCCATGCAATTAAACTCGTGCGACCGAGCCTTCGCAGGCAGGCCAATAAAAACTCTGCACAAACTCTGCACAAACACAATACTGTTTTTCACTTGAGAAAAGACAAAGGTTTTACCTGCCACTTCGTGACTTCACCCATCGCTGCCGTGCATTTCTGTCGTTGCATGATCAATTTTAAGCTGCACAAACAGCAATTAGCAAATAGCACACGATGCATGATTAGAGTTGCCAACTGTTCCGTAAAATACGGATTTGTTACGTATTTGGTTGATAAAATCCGTATTCCGTATTAAGTACGCACGGAACGCACCTTGTTCCGTATTTCTGGCATAGACGGGGCTATCTTTGTTTCTGCCGATGGGGTCATTAGAAATAGCATGGTATTAAAATTACACATTTATCTGTAAGAGCCTAGGACAAATAAATGCCTCCTCTGCGTCGGCCAGCCAGCCAGGCCTCTGTCTACTGTCACACACACCATCAAACCAAAATGCGCTATTTTAATTGGCCGTCATTTACCTCGAGTCTCTCCCCCCCCGTTCCTTATTTTCAGATCTGAAAGTTGGCAACCCTATGCATGATGCACCATGTTAAGTCCATCCTTAAAAGTAATTGAATATTTTGAAAGGGCGGCTGGTGTTAACACAACATTTACATGCTGTAAATTAAGACATTTACACGAAACATTTAGAAAACGTGCTACGCCGTTGGAGATCCGTGGGAAAGACAAGGCTAGATCTGAGCGTTTTTTGACAGTCAAACTTACTGCTTGCACAACGGCGACTTCGTTTGTATTATCACATTTGCTTATGTCGGAGATGAACGAAACATCAATAAATTAATCGAACATATTTCCATTAAATGCGTTTTGTTTCAAAAACGATCAGAGTTTAACGAAACATAACTGTTTATTGATAGTTTATGATTAAGCAATCGGTAGGTAGTAGCCTACGTCATCCCATCGCGACGGCCGTTCCATGAAGGACCCCCCCGAAGCGGATCCCATAAACGAAGCGGATAAGATGCCTACAGAGCCCATTGCAGAGCCACATTGACATGCAGGCAACAGCAGCAGCAACGCAAATTGTCGCAAACAAATGACATCAGTACTGGTAATATTATTGTTTCACGATCTGGATTTTCGCCACACGGGTATGATTAGCTAAGCCTGCTGGTGGGTATTTTAAAATATTTCAAAACTTTATAGTGGATCTTGTCCCAAAAATAAGCACGTCCTGGACAAATATTGGTACTCAAAACCTTTCTGCAACTGTATGTAGCTATACCGCGCTGCATCTGCTCTTTTTAATTTGGCAGGCAGGTTTGGCTTTAAAGCAAAAGGCAGACGTGATTAAAATAGTCCGTACAAGCACAGCAATGAAAAGACTTTATTGTGATGTTGGCATATACCGTTGTATATTGAGCAACGTAGTTATTTAAGTTTTGTTTTCTAAGAATTAAACAAGTTTGTCTTTCAAATCGTTTCAATAGCGGCTCCGGGCAGCCAGATTGAGCAGTATCGACTACTGCGCATGTTACATGATGGACCATGCGTAGAAAATTGTAGGCATTTAAGTGCACAGTGTTGCGTACGGTTTAACACGCATCAGATTTGAGATGGGGTTTACCAGTCACTGAGCAATAAATTAATTTTTTCGTCCGAAATCTACCAACCACTTTCATATTTCACGACCATTTGGCTGCATGGTGTGAATGTTTATCCCCAGTTGAATTTCCACAAATCACCACAGTTGTGGTTCATGTTGTTGAGGGTCTTACCTTCACTTCTCAGTCAAGCGTTCTGGTAGGATGTCACACCACACTTCAACATGGTTTTTAGCCCAATTTTGACAGCTGGAATAGAGACATGCTTGATATGTGCATATAATCTTCAAGGTTGACAAAACAAGAATTGCTAAATAGTTGGATAAGTAAATCTTAACATGTATATACACTCATTTTCTATGTTACATTTTTTGTGACTTTGCATAAATATGCGTAGGCGAGTTAAAAAAAATCCATTGTGGGCCAAATTAAACATTTCTTATCCAAAAGGCCAAGATTAAAGTACATCATATAAGGGGGATAGGCTAATTAGTTGGTTCATGTATTTAATAGGTACCCCACACTCCATTCTTTGGTATGTATGGTTACATTTATTTAACATGCCACTGTTGCATCCCTCAGTAAGTTTTGCACCGATTTCTGTGATCGACAGATAGTGGGACATGAGTGGGACCCTACCCTTTCCTCATCTGCAGCATCAGTTCCGCTGCTTATTGGACAGGAAGGGGCTTTAAGCAGTCTGCAGACCAAACATTTTAGAGCGTTTAAGTAGCCTACAACCCCACTCTGGTTAATCTCCTTTCCAATAGTCAATCTCGAAACACAAAACATAACCAAGTCAAGAGGAATATATAAAAGTATCCAGCAATACCTTGATGTTATGTACAGTAACACAGGTTATGTTAGTAGTCTCATTAAAATAAGCCTACAGTTTAGTTTTCCTAAATATGGGGTTAATTAAAACATTCTACTGACAGCAGTCTACAACTGACATATAGGGTATGAGAAGGCTATACACCTATTTTATGCTTTGCCTGATGGGAAAACTGATATGGGCTTTGCATTTAAGCTTATGGCCTTTTGATAAGTACATGTCCGTTAATCAAATTTAAGAAAGCCATTTCTTATTCCAATACCCATGACCACACATTTACCAAACAAGCCAAGTGGAGGATATGCTTCCTAATATTAAAAAGTAACATTTCGGGTATCAGTTTGTAGGCTTTGAGTAGGCTTTTTATAGCATTGTGCATGGCCTTTTAAAAAAAACGAAAAAATGTACAACACAAGTTTAGCTAGGTCATTCACAATTAGATTTTTTTGCCCTAAATTTTCTTGAATGTATTTCAAGAATGTACCACAAGTTTGAAATAGAATGCTGGCCACTTGAATATCCTGTGGAACTTCTGGCAGCAGAGTTGAAGAAGTCAAAACCACAATGTTGAAGGCAAAGTACTAAAAAGAAATATACAGTTTCACACATACATAATAGAATTCATTGCCTGAAATAAACCATGATTAAAAAATAAAGAAAAGAAATCCTAAATCTCAAGAATGTCACATGGTTTAATTTTGGTATGAATGTTCATCTGGATTTAGAAAAGCATACCACTGCAACATCTGCCACTTTCGCAACTGTTCTGTCATTTTAAGTTTGTGTAATTTTCCATCTGCTGCTATGGCCACCTCTGCTCCACCTGCCAGTGGGTTTGTTGGTGTGACTCATGTGTACCCACAACAAGATGTCCATAGTCCAACCCCAAATAGGAAATAGCAGAGTGATCCATGTTCAAACATGGATTTTTTACTAGAAATTTCCAGAAAACAAAGAAATGTTAACATAATCTGTTTGGTTTTACCTTCAACAGATGGTTCAAATAATGATTGGTGTGGTTGTATTGCTATTCGGTGAAGTACCTACAACCTCTGGTATCATGTTCTGGGGAGCAATAATTGTATTTGTTCATCATTACATTACATTCCATCACATAAAAGTAGGTTGCCTAGGTTAAATACTAGGCAAGATTTTTTGACATGTCACCATGCCAAAATGTGCTTACTATTACCACATGACAACATTTCTGTTTCAACATTTGATAATTGTCATTGTGTGACTCTCATATGATGTTAGACGTTCAGAACGTCTGGGGTAATATGGGGTTAGACGTTCAGAACATTATCATCACATATTTATTCATATTGTACACAACATACATTTTATGAGAAAGGGTTGGATAAACTCAATATGTTTGTCTAAAAAATTGCCACAATTAATTTGTTTCACTCTTGTTTGCTTCCAAATACAATTCATTAAAATACAGACTAATTGTGGTTATTTTTTGTCAATACCAATAGTTGTGTCAATGTCATTGGTATTAGCTCTGCTATTGAAGTGATTTTGTGTTTCCTTTTAATACATCACTGCAGGTGCTCTGACTGTCAGAGCAGTAAGAAGCTTAGTTTGTGTTTGGTGAGTATTTGATAGAAAATGTAACCTCGACTATGTCTGTGTTTTTTGCATTAATGTAATAAAACAGTAGCCTACTTTATATTTACGCTATTATCTTTTTCATAAGCACTTTTCACTGCTCTGTTTGGAAAAACTTACACATGCTTTTGTACGTTGTTAAAATTAATTTTAAGGTGTTTTTGAATAATACACTGACAAGGGGTTCTAATTGGCTACAGGTCTGATAGGGACACATTTTAGCAGGATTGGCTACTAACAACAAAGGGGCTTCATGTATCGTTGATATTAGGGGGGGAATCTACTGGCTTCTGTTCTCTGTTATTCTATATTTACATACATGTACAAATACTGTTTGTGTGCTGGTTGACATTGTACAAACTACACTAGATTATGATACACCATATGAAGCATATGTTAATGGGCTATCTCCGAATGTATTGGACTGTAAAAGTTATGGTTGTGGTATGATTTCATAAGTATGTGGGATTACAACTCCAATAGGCCAGGTCAAATGTAGATCCATTTTACTGTCTGTTATGTAATAATAACTAATAATAACAGCAGTGATGTGAGGAGGGGCTACGGTGCCCACAGTGACACACAGACAAAAGACAATTGAAGGTAGTCCTAACAACATAAAACATGACACTGCACTCACTGTTGCATTAGCAAGACACCTACCAAATTTGAGCTCAGTGGAACAAATAGTTCAAGATTTGTGCGTGGAACAGACAGAGTGACACATGCACAGACAGACATTCCTTGCATTTAGATAGATAGATGATCTACCCTGTAACACAAACTGCCCAGCCCTACAGTTTACAGACAGTGAGTAGGGCATAGCCTCAGATGAAGAGAAATCATGAAGCACTGAAAGGCTCAAAATACAATTTCACTTGTCTAATAGTGGGGAAAGGCCTCTTATAGACAAATTAAAGTGTCATTACCTTTGCAAGTGTACAGAGACAATCCACAGAAGAGTCAATACATTACATGAGGTCATGTTCTTGACGACGCCACCTTGGGGAAATGCCTGTACAAGTCGACAGCTGAATGCAGCACTAAACACAGTCTTTGGCACACAATTGTACAGACTTTCCTTGAGATGGTAATGTACTGTACTGTAATGTACTTCCTTGAGATTCAGGCAATGTACTGACTTTGGAAAAACATTCCGAAAAACAAATAAAATCTGTTTGCACCCTTGCAAAATTAACGACACTTGTTTTTTTTCTGTAGGAATCCTCTCCATACTACCACAGAACCTAAATATTATTTACAATTTGTGTGGCCCTTTTACTGCCACTATAAGCTGTTGCAAATGTAAATGCAAAAAGTGTCTTGCTCAGAACTCATCCAACTGATTAGGTTTTGCCACCAACTCATAGTTTGAACTCAGTATCATCTGTAAATAGCTGTAGAATGTCTGGAACTCCAGACCATCCCTTTAACTGAGTATGCTATCATGTCTCATTTGAAACAATTTTCTTTTTTTTATTATTATTACCATCATTATCACTGACTTTCTATTCTTAAATAAAGCTTTTCACTACAGTAAACTGTGTTCATACATTACTCAAATGCTGCAAGCTAAAGAGCGTCACATATTGTTTCAAGGCTTGTTCCAATGAACTGCTGTGGGATCAAACTCACAGATGCAGAAAGATCCTGTGTCCCAGTTGGATTGTCATCTGAATCACACACACAGACAATAAATGTATGTGACAATAAAACAGAAAAACCAGAGGTGTTTACAAAACTTCTCAGCTCTTAGGAAACTTCCACTGTTGACCTCTCCTGCACTGCACTTCCATGTGAGTCCAGCAAACCATTTAAACTCCCAGCAATATAAAATAAACTAAGGTCTCAGTTCAGTTGTTTTCCACTGAATTTTAAATGATCCTTTCTGTCTCTTTCTATCTCTGTATGTAGAGCTAGGGGGATTTATGTCACTGACTGTGGTATCTTTCACTGGTGAGGTAACCCCAATGAACCACATCATTTAGCTTTTGCAAAACATGGCTTTACCTTTTTAGAAGCAATGAACGTTTGGCACACACAAGATAAAAATGCACTTTGTCATATTAATTATATTTATATTAATTATAATGCAGAAGAATGACTGTGTTAGAATGGCAGCCATGCTGGTCTGGGTTTTATTGCTATATGCATTTTTTGAAAACAGTATATTGTTTCCTATACTACTGTCTTTATAGAAACAGGTTTACAACATATCGTGGTTATTTTAGGTATCATATTTCAGTGTTTTTTATGATTTATTGAACTACTAAAATATTTATTTGGAAAAAATAAACTAGGTTTTACCATGAAAATAAAAATAACAGTTTTTTGACCCACTACCTGTTGTTATCTGTTTACTAACATAGCCATGCCAAAACCATGCAGGCCAAGGCCATTTCAGGTGCATAAATACCAAGAGGAGATCCCGTATGAGATTGGGCTGTGCTATTCAGACGACCAGCTTCCAGGACGACCAAGCAGGTCAAGAGGAGTTCTCTGGCTGCTCAGAAAAATGCTGGGCAGGCTTTTAAAAATACTAAAATGCAAGGTTTGCTTTAAAACATTAGCTGCCCTTAATGCTTTCCTTATCTGTGCCTTTAGAATATAAAAATAAATCAGAATCACCTTTTATTGGCCAAGTTTGAGTACACAAACAAGGAATTGAACTCCTGGTTCTTTTGCTCTCATGGTAAAGACATCAAGAGATCAAGTGAAAAAAAGCTACTGAAGAATTATTTATATATATACGAGTGGGGAACGTGTTTCATTGTTCACCTCATTTTATCAATATGGAGTGCGTGCTTGCCGAGATTTGTTTGGACAGCTCTCTGAACTGTATGGAAACAGACAGGGTCCCCAACACCAGGTAACAGCGTGGGTTCATCCATGTCAGTGGTATTAATGTCAGATAAGTCAGATAGCACATGATCAGGAGACTATAGAGTGGACTCACTGCAGGCCAAGTGTCTTCCCAACAACTGATCTCTCTCTGGAGGTCAAGGTCTCCCCTGCGGTGATGAGCACACTATTCCAGTGACATCGTTAGCACGAAAGGACGGGGTGTTGTGCTGAGTAGCCAACTCACTGAATACCCAAGTTTTTTTCAGCCGAAAGCACGTTGAGGAAAGCACGTTGAGCTGTCGCACTCTAGTAGTAACATTTTATACACACGTTTACGACAAGTTTTCATAATAGCCTAAAGCCTGTTTGATTTCGGCCGCAGGACACCCATCTGAATAAGGAAAGAGTTTATCAGGCATCAGAGCATATCACTCCGTCTGTGCTATGGCGGTGGAGGCGAGGGGATACAGCGCACACAGTATCGAGGCATGATCAGACTAAAAACTAAAAACAGAAATTGAAATGTTTGTTGCCGCAAAAGTGTTAAGTTCGTTGTTGCAGCGCAATGCAAATTTAATATGCGCCATAGCCTGAATAATAATATTATTGAAATTATAATAGTCCAGTATGGCGTATATTATTTTTTCACCTCCTTCGTATTAATTAAACATGTTAAAGATTGTTGAATGATGTGATTTCAGCTTTGGACTTTTGGAGGCAACAGAAAAAATAGATGTGTATAAAATTATTACGTCATTAGAATGTAACGTAACAGAGACGTTCTAGAGCACTTAAACTAGGGATATACTGGTTTGATCATTTCTGCAAGACTGCTGCAAACTGACCACGCTTTTTTTTCTGAGGTAAGAAATTCTGTTGTAATTGTTATTCTTTGTTGAGATCTTGAGATATGCTCTGTAGCTGTGAGACAAGCTATTGATTTCACAGATGGCATGCAATTATAAGTATAATGTAGTTCAGAAGATTGACAAAAAACATTAGTTTTGGACATTTCCATGCCTGGCCTGCTTTTTTTTCCAGCTATTGTTTTTACAGGTAGGCTGTAAGATATTGCTATTATTGGTTTAAAAGCCAATCTTTCATTAGATTGTATTCCCACCTTTTTACTGGGCCCTTCTTTTGGTCCCTCCCATTTCCTTAGCATACCCTTATCCACACCCCCCTTTCCTCATATATTAATGTCTCAATCTATTATTGGATACCCCACCCCCTAAAATTGTCATGTAGTCCTGACGATAGATATATGTATGGTCATGACCCCTCCCATCAAAGCTTCACCTCCATGATGTAGCCCCCCTTATTTATGTACCGCCCAATCAGCGCAAGTCAAACCCATTTTTGCTGGTCTTGCAGATCTAAGGCCCTCCCACTATGTTAATTTATGTACTTTAAGCCCCTCCCCTCCTCCTTGTAAATTGCATTGGGGCTGTGCCATCATCTTCCGCTGTCTGACTGTCAGTGTATGCCTCTATGCCCTTCTACTGCTCTACTCCAGGGTTACCCTCCTTCTCGTTACAGTGTTCCACTTTAGCCACTATCTATCCGTCTCATCTCTTTTTCTTCTTTACAGATTACAGATCGTCACTTCCTGTTTGTGAGTCACTTCTCCCTCCCACTGTGGACATGTTGGGGAGTGGAGACTTCAGGGCCCCAGATTTGCCCGTTAAGGGCAATGGGAAGATAGGTGTAAAGATTCCTGCAGGTAACAGCGAGACAGGTGATGCCCATCCACTGTTGAAAGAGGATGTCAAACAGCAAAAGGAAAAGAGAGGGAGAAAGAAAGACAAAAGGGAGAAGAAGAGAGAGGCAGGAGGCTGGCGTGCCAAACTAATGAGCTGCTTTGTGTGTGGAGGAGCTAGCCAGGATGAGTGGGAAAGATCGGTGGAGGAGGAGAGGCTGAGAATACAGGAAAGGGTTAGGAAAGCTAGAGAGGCTGACCTACAGAGATTCCTCAAGATGCGAAAAGTTAACTTGATGCGTAAACAAGCATTTAAGACCATGCTAAGACGCAGGAAGATGGTGGAGGCCAACAAGGAGTGGAGTGCTCTACCCCTAAAGTCAGAGGAGTGTGAGAGGAAAGTTACTTTCCGTGATGTGGACGCCTGCGATGTGTGGTTCTACCAGGAAGAGGCAAACCCAAGGCTGGGTGAGGTGTGGAAGAAAGTACTGGAGGAGATCAGAGACAACAAGATTGGAAGAGCCCTTCAAGAGAAGTGGGTAGAGAAGGATGGAAGGAGGGAGCAAATTAAGTGGGAGGAAAAGCATATTGCTTCTCAGAGGCAGGAGGCTGTACCAGACTGCTCTATACTTGCGATGACCTCCCTGCTGTGGCTGAGCTATGTGGCATTTTTGTGGCTCCTCCCACAGTGCAACCAGCACCTACAGTGAAGAACATAGGGCTGGGCAGGAGGATGGGGGGCGGGGGGCATGGGCATATTAGCAGATTTACAGTTGGTTATAATTTTAAAGGCCTATGCCTGAAACGTGTGTCAATACCCACATTTAACAGTAACATAAGCTGCTGACAGCTATGCAGCGAAACAACAGTACCCTAGGCCTAGTTATGTGCACATATTCACCACACATGCTGGCCAGCCATGTGAGTAAGCAGCAGGTGTAGCATGTCACATAAAGCAAGGATGCTAGCTGGCATGTCACACTGTAAACAGGGTAAGGGGGAATGGGGGGGGGTGATTGGGATACACTACCAAAAAAACATAGGAGAGAATCTTTAGAGGGTAATGAAAAGACAAAAAGAGAAATATATTGGGGAAAGATTACATTTGCATAGTACCATAAGAGGGCAGGGATGGAGAAGGACAATGCGGCGGGGATAGAAAAGGAAATATTACTTTTGGAGCATTATGGAGTAGTAGAGAGTGATTTCAGGTGTTAAAGAGCCTGAAGAGTTTTGGTGATGCTTGCCAGCAGAGCCAGGGGACTACTGCAGTCCTACTGCAAACCGCCAAAGACGACGGCATGAGGACAGAGGTGGTGACTGAGGAACAGAAAAGGAAGAAGAAAGAGAGGAAACAAGACAAAGGATAGAAAACTGGATTTGTGTAGGACCAGGAGAGAAAAGGGACAGAGAAGGCCAATGTGGCAGATGATTAGGCTTTGAAAAGAACACAATACTTCACAAGTCTTATTGCAAAGAGGCTAAAGTATCTTGGTGATGCTTGCCAGACAGTTGACCTGGAAAAAACTGGGCAAATCATAAAAGAATAGCACAGATGAGAAAAGGAGACAGATAGTGGTTGAGGAACAGAACAAGGAAAGTGCAGAGGACAGAAGAGGGTAGGTATTGGTTAATAGTCACATTTAATTCTATTAGCACACTTTTACTTTTAGCTTATGCATCACTTATTTGATTTTAACTTTTCCACGTCCTGACCTAAAGACATAAAAAAGATATATAGTCCTGTATATCAGTACAAAAAGGACAGTAAATAAAACATTAGAGGTGGAAAGAATAGAATTTAAGACTATCTTTAAAGATTAATTATGTGAACACTATAAAACCACTAGCCTTCTTTAACTGTCCATAATTTGTGTATTGATTCTGTTGGTGTAAAAGGCTTGGTGATGGATGTTAATCAAACCAGTAAAATGACCAACATTTGCTCCCACTTCCATGTGATATTCCTAATCTTACCTTCTACACTTCCTTCCACAGTGAGCTTTACTCTACTCGAATAGCTGCCAGATAAGACTAAACTAATTTCTACTAACCAACTCTTTACTTGGGTGCATCATGCTTGTATGAGTGTGTGTTTAGGGTTTGTGTATGTCTGAAGAGTCCCTGCTCCGGGAAACTTACTTAAGGCACATGTATTGTGTATGTAAGTAGTCTGTTTACTCTGGGCTCCTCTACACATCAGTACGAGTCAGAGAAACAGGCAGTAATAATAATAATAATAATAACAGTGCTATTGTGTTTACCTCCACAGCCAAAGACCTGCTAACCACCTCAGAGCTATTCTGTAGTTCTCATCTGGACATCCTATGGGGCATACCTCCATTACTAAGATGATCAATAAAGATGACCTCATATGAAATGATGTTGGTGGTTGGTCCATTATTATGTGGATGTTTATATGATTATTAATTAATTTCTTTGTTGTCCTACTGAAACAAATGAATGCTCTATAAAATGCATCTCTTTTATTCATCATGCCAGTTTTGTAACATGATGTGTGTTACAGAAATGGCATTATGGCCTACTTATTAGCTTGTGGGGGGAAACTGCCCCATAGCATTCTGATTTAATAAAGGTCCTAGCATTAAACAAGTGTTCTTGATGAATAACTAGTCAAACAATAAATAGTTTGCACTCATCCTCTAGAGGTGTAAAGAATCCCTGGGGAGTTTGTAGCTCAGGCTGAGGACTTGAATCTTAAAGCTGCTGTAATACAGGCCATTTCTCTCTTTTTAATTGAGAGTACAGCACAGACATATACATACAGTACATACATGCATAGTACATACAGCAGGCAGGCAGACAGTCATACATGCCAACCGCCTGTAGAGGGAGATCACACACCTCATCACAAGTAGAGGAACGGCAGGTAGCCATGAACTTTTTTTGGTCGTAAGAGATTGGATTTAGGAAGGGGTGTTTTTTAACGGAGGTAGAGTACAAAGTATAACCTCACTGGAGACGCAGTGCTCCTCATGTGCTACACTGTAAAACATTGTAATAAATTATTTAGTAAAGGCGCGGTGATGTCTTTCTCTAATTATTTCTAAATAAAGATGTGGTCGGCTGATTTTGTAATAACGTTTCCGTGATTGGGTAGGCTATGAGAGTGGCCTTGTAATCCTTGATTTAAAAGATTTGCTGTGTCAACCAGCTGTAGGTGTCCCTTTTGGGAATACCTGCAAGTTGCAACAACTAACTTCCCATTCGGCAATCTACCGCCGAATATTTCAAAGATCAACAAGAACTACATGCCCTATGTGTAGTCAACCTATGTGTGGTTAAATTAACGTCACTGGTTAGTAGAACCAATTTAACATCAGACTTTCATTGATGGAGTTTGGGGCGCAGAGAAACACTAACGTCACACATCAGCCTAAAGCTGTAGTTTAAATTAGTTTGTTCAAGATGTGCTTGATAGGTTAAACAGGTGGTTTCCCCAACATTCACAGACGAGCCAGGCTAACCCACGGATTTTTAAGGCATACAAGTGATATACAAATACATAAATTACCATCCAAAACCAAACGCCCAGTGAAGCAACAACACACCCATGTTTGTTTACGTTTTTTCTGAAATATGAATTGTGACGCCACAACATCAGATTACGTCACGTGCATACTGGACTATTATAGAGGTGTCTGAAAGGCAGTTGGTCGCTTCTTGCGTTTTTTGCTCTGATACTTTGCAGATAAAACTAAACATGGATAGTAGTACAGGTGATAGGCCACCAGTGTCTGAGGATAAACCACAACGCCTTTGTTGGGGGGAGGTTCAGGAGCTCAGTCCCCAGGTTGCCAACACTGAGGTCGTTTCCATTCTCCCCTCAACCAATCAGGCAACTACTAATGCCCACATCGACGATGCTCCTATGGATGACCAGCTTACGCTTGAGGATGTCATGCCTGAGGAGGTCAAGCTGGCACCTGATGCTGAGCTCCCTACTGCCTCTACCTCAGAGATAGCACCTCAGGCACTTCGGGATGATGTTTTCATGTCTCAGGCAGAGGTGGCACCAGCGGCCCAAACTCTGGATGTTCGTGATGTCCTGGATCATGGTGACAACGTTATCCCAACTGTCTCAGCACGTCTCCACCAATGCTTTGCCTCTTCTGGGTGGAGGAGAATGGCCAGAAGATTCAAGCGATCAAATCGGGTAGCTCCCACTATCATCCAGGTGGCCCCAGTTCATCAGGAGGAGTCCTCCAGCTGTTTTCCACTCAAACAAATGCTGGGCAGACTTTTTAAATGTTTTAAATAAACACTTGATGAAAACACTAACTTGTTGCAGTGTCTTCCTTTTAAATTCTTAAATAATAATAATAAAAAACAGCCCAACAGAAAAACTGTATATAGAAAATAATTGACTATTAAATTAGGATACAGTAATTAAATGGCTAATTACCTAATCATTAAGTAGAAATATGTATACACATGATGAATGATGAGCACACTGATGGCTGATATTTCTCCTGTAGAGTCTTCCACATTCAATATTGAAAGACTGGACAGGTCTCCTAAACATTTGCCGTTCCACCGGTTTACTTTTTTTTGACCAGCTGTGAAATATTTAAGTGCTATGAAATCCTTTTGGAAACACACCATCAAAGACTTTTTCTTTCATTTTAATGACTGTAAGCAAGACTACCACTGGACCTCAGGTCCTTCCTCAAAGGCATTGAATGCCTGCTTCAAACTGCACACCATTACAAATACTGAGGAGAAGAACAAAATCATTTTTATTTGAAGCTGTTTGAAATGGATACACATATTACACTCGAAGTCAAACTGCAATTTCATGTTATCACTGGTCTTTCCTTTAAGGCCATTTGCCTGTGGGTGATAGGCTGCAATGACTGTCCTTTCAATTTGCCGGATTTCAGAGCCGAGCCTTCGGGTGAGCGATGCTTTTAAGTTCCACCTTGGACTTTTGGAATGTGCACTGGGTGTGGTGGGTGAGTGTTTGTCGTCTGTGATGATTGTTTACCTGTTTGTGTCATTTGTATTTACTGTGGGTATTTGAAATGTATGTGGAAATGTTTAGAGGTGTTCATTATGTGTTTTAAAGATGGTTGTGAATGTTGACCTTTTAAGTACCTTTTATTGATGGGGAAGTTCAGTCCAATTGGAGTGCTACCTGGAGCTCGTTTTTCATAGAGATGGTGCTCTTTGGTAGTAGGCTTAGTCCATTTTTAGAGGTAGAAGGATACCAAGGCACTCATCTTCTTTATAGTTAAAATGCCTTTATTTTAATGGGCAAGTCATAATTTAAAACACTCCTTCGACGCGTTTCGGCATAAAGCCTTCGTCAGGAAGTGAGCGGTCTCTGTTGTCTAGCAAAACTCTGTTAAAAAGACATCCATTCTGCTCCTCAGGTGTGTTGAGACCAATTAGCCAATGACAGAACACTAATGGGTAATTGACAAAAGTGTCAAAATAACACAGGCAAATATCAAAAACGGTCAGCAGGGGGCCTCATTTCACAGTCTCTATACAGGTATAAGCGAAACATTTGACAATATCAACCATAAAACATACACATAGATAATATAGATTTCAAACATGTATTTGTATTCAGAGAAAGTGGCAGTATTCCAGCTCATCATTTAGATCTGGATATGAAGTTGCTTTTAATTTAAAAATCCAGTAGCTCTCTCGTTGGTTTAGTTGTTTTAATCTATCGCCTCCTCTAATTGTTTGTGGTATATGGTCAATACCTATGGCTTTTAATATAGCAGGATCACTATTGTGATGGTCTTTGAAATGACGGGCCATAGGATAGTTCTAATTTTTTGTTTTGATTGCATACTTATGTTCAGAGACTCTATCCCGTAGCCTGCGTTTGGTTCTTGTAAAAAACATTGCAGAGGGGGAAATCCAGTTTATAAATCACAAAAGTTGTCTTGCAGTTAATAAAGTGTGATATTTCATATGTTCTTTGACCATGTGTATCATCAAACATTTTAGTTTTAACTATAGTAGGACAATGGTTGACCACATTTGAAACTGCCTTGTGGTCTCTTGGATAACCAAGTGTTTTTAGATGGTGGTAGACAGCTGTGGACAAGTTTGTCATTTAAAGTAGGGGCCCGTCTAAAGCCGAACACAGGAGGCTCTTGAAATATATTTTGCAGAGAGGTGTCACACTGTGATAAATTCCAATTTTTTCTGATGATGTTTTTAATTTGATTTGCTTCAGTGCTAAATTTAGTAGAAAAGAAAACTTTACCAGAGCTCTGTCTAGAGTTCCCATTTCTTAACAGGGATCTTCTGTCTAGGTTTTTTGCTCTGTTCTTCGCACTCTGGATGGTTTTCTTTCTGTAGCCTCTTTGGATGAATCTATTTTCCATTTCAGCTGCTTTAACCTCAAAAGCTTCAAATCAAATGTTTCGCTTATACCTGTATAGAGACTGTGAAATGAGGCCCCCTGCTGACCGTTTTTGATATTTGCCTGTGTTATTTTGACACTTTTGTCAATTACCCATTAGTGTTCTGTCATTGGCTAATTGGTCTCAACACACCTGAGGACACTCACAGAATGGATGTCTTTTTAACAGAGTTTTGCTAGACAACAGAGACTGCACACTTCCCGACGAAGACTTTATGCCGAAACGCGTCGAAGGAGTGTTTTAAATTATGACTTGCCCATTAAAATAAAGCAATTTTAACTATAAAGAAGATGAGTGCCTTGGTATCCTTCTACCTCTAAAAATACCTTTTATTGATGTTGTTTGTTTCTACCTTTCGGGGTAATGGCTTCAACCATTCATTCATCCAATTATTGGTGGGTGTATTTAGAGGGACAGATTTGGGAGAACCCTCAGTCTTGAGTTGGCTCTGATGGAGGTAGGACCTGTGTGTAAGAATTGTAAACTGTGTGAATTAGCAGTGGCGCTACAACTTGTTGCACGGTTGTATAGTTGCAGGCTTAGTTTCATTTTGACCTTTTTCTCGTGTGACTCATTTGGTGGTGGTGCTTAGTGAAAGCAGGACGGCAACGCCACCCTTTCACATAGTTTATAGAAAGTAAAACTAGTGTAGAAGAAGGCTTAGCCAAATCTACCCTAACATAAAACATCTTTCCGAGAGACTCCAAACACCCACGTGCACCATTACCCCACACAACAAAAACATGTGCAGGTTAAGTCACCTACCACATATGTCCTTCTCCATCAGTGTACCAGAAACAAACAACGTCTTTCTATTCCCGGTTGCGCCCGCAATTAACTCTCGAATTTAGACCCGCGCCACATGCTTTTGTGCCGCATCCCGCGGGTGTCCTGTCCTGTTGCAGGCCTCTAGTGTGTGTGTGTGTGGGGGAGAGAGAGAGAGGATCATCAAACATCAAATAACCATAGGTCCATTCATCTTAATGTGTACGCCACTGATGGGCAGAAAGGTCCTGAATCAACGTCAGAACTCTGGGGTTCACATGCAAATGGGAGGTGCTTGTCTTCTCCACTTTTGTATCCTTCTCTGGGTTAATCAAAAAGAAAAATCTGGGGAAACAGTAAAACAAACAAGAGAAAGAAAATCAGACTGAATTAAAAACACAAATACTTAATCAAAATAATAAACACACAAAATCTGATCATTAACTAACCATTTATTCAACAACCACTGATAAATTATGTAAAATACTGTAGAAAGTCAGTATAGTCACCAAGGCTTAGATGCCAAATAATAAAATCAATCTTTTTTAATAATGATAAAAAACTAACCTCTGTAAGAACTCGAGTGTAGATGCCAAACCTGCTGGGTAGTGTATGTTAAAACAGTAGAAGCTGCCGAACATCAAACACAATGCAGATATAAAAGACGGGATACTGTCCTGTACGATGATTCGGTCCACACTTAGCATCCACCTCCTTGCTGAATAGCAGGATTGCCCTACAAAAACAAATACAATCAACAACAAAAAGGTGAGAGGACGATGGATGTGAGTGTGTTTGCGAGACAGAGTATGGCATGTGTGAGAAAGACAAGCTCAGCTTACCACAGACAACAATGGTTGGCGTCAAGGGAACTTGGTCCATCTGCACCTCCCCTGCAAGACATGTGTCCTTCACGTATAAGAACATCTCTTCTTCCTTCTCATCAAAGTATGACAACAGAAGCAACAGCATCTCCATCACATCTTCTGAGGAACCTGTGTGCTGTCCCCTCATCAGCTTAATTTTGGCTACAGCTTGGAAGAACCTCTTGGACTTGGTTACAGCAACCGTTTTCATATAATTCAGGAGTCTTTCCCCCTTCAGGTCCACATTTCTTATGAATGTCTCGTTTAGACTAACTCCAGTAAGTTCCTCAAAGTGAACAGCCATGCCAATCTCATCAAACAAAAATGGCCAGTCCTCCAATAAGCATTTGATTTCTTTTCCTTTGTTGACCTCTTTGCGTTGGGTGTAGAATGTTGATCTAGTTAGTTGTTTAATCATGTCCTGATTTGGAGCAGTTTGTTTAAACAGGCTTTGCAATTTTTCTCTACTCTTCTGTTGGCTCTCTGTAGTCTCTCCAAGAGGCAGGAACTTCAGGTCCCATTTGATGCAGCCATACATATTCTGAATAGCTGGTCTTTTTTTAGGTGGCATTTTGTCCATGTCAGACCCTGTATGCAGACTTTTTTCCCTCTTTTTTGGCGCTGAGGCTGAGGTTGATAATGTTGAGAGACGCTGAGAGGATGAGGAAGGTCCTGGTGAGGCTGAAAGAGGAGACGAAGCACATTCCTGGATGCTGGATGAATTTTTGCTATCCTGGGTCTGCCCTTTGAAACAAACACATATTTATGTGTAAAAACACTTTTTTTTACTTTAAAATTTACAGTGACATTTAGCTTAACATTTTACCAAATTACACTGCAAAGTAAACAGTGTTCTGTTGCTACTCCATTTAAGTTTTTTATGCTGTGATTTTACACCATTTCAATTTTTAGGGACATATTCTATAGCGTACAGTAATAAACTTGTATTAAAAAATCATGGATTTAAAAGCTTCCAAAGTTCATGTGTACTTGTGATGTGATTTTGAAAATACAATCTTTTATTTGAAAAGGACTTTAAAACAAGAAAAAAAGTTAACAATATTTCTTTTTTTTTTTTTGTTCCAAAATAGGCTTAATTGGTCCCGCTCCATAAAAAAATGTAATAATACTGCTTGATTTAAGTATTGTGCATTTTAAACATTCTTTAAGCCTGATCATAAAGTTTCCACCAACATCATAACCTATGATTCCATTGAAGGTTACTTACGCCCATAACTTTCCTTAAATCTTTCCAATAGGTAATCCACTGAGTTGACAGGAGGGTACTTGTCTGAGCCATCACAACAAGTAATTAATGCCTCATCATCAGGGTGCACAAAAAAGGCCAGTGACTGGCGTGTATTTGAATTTCCAGGAGGGGGAAGTGGAACGCGATGGATCTGGCCAAATCAAACAAAAAAGGTAACTTTCATCATATGATGGGAGTCAAACCCAGCTATAATAACAACTAATACAATTACAAAACAACTAGAACTAAATCAAGATGTAAAACATTAATTAAAAGGATGCTTAAAGATCCTGTACTTACTGCAGAGATAAAGACATCACTTGTCCATCGCTGCATTAAATCAGCAATGTTTAGTAGAGCTGTTCCAGGGATATAAGGAGCTGAAATGTACTCCCCTGACCGTGACAAAACCTAAAAAGCACATAAAAAGGGTTTAAAGGGTTCAGAGCATCATAGCAACTGCACCAAATGCTGTTTTCTAATGGTCACACTGGCCTGCCCAGTGTTCTAAAATAAAACTGAAATACTGCACAAACATCACAGGGAGCATACATTAGCAGCTGTTATTAACTTACACTCTGTTATGCACTTCTATCTAATTGTTCCAATACCACCACACAAGATGCTGCTGTAAAATTACAGTCACGCACAAGCACATCTCACAACTCAGCATATAAAATGTGAGGCATGTGAGAAACTAAACTCCCCAGTGTTGGTCATTCCTGAAGCCTAACACAAATGCTTCCACTACTTCAAGGGATTCATCCCATATGACATGACGGCAATGTTTCTATTGGAAAAGTGACTGGTTAAGTGGCTGGTTGATTGTCCTCCTCTCCACCTACCTCAAGTCCACCCTCAGGGCTCTGGAAGACCAGCGTGATGCTGCCATAGTCCGAGTGTTCACCACAGCGCAGCTGTCCCTCCTTAGCATGGTCACTCTGCACTGGGGGGTAGTAGAGAGTCCGCAGTGTGGTGCCATTCTTATCAGCTGCAAGACAACACACAGGCACAAATGACAAGCTATACATCATCTACACAGTAATCACCTGTACACAGAGGTCACAGAGTTCCATCCACTTCACTTGTGGACTAGAAATGTCCTTGGGAGGAAACATGTGGAGTGGCTTTGTGCATAGTGCATCTGTATGGCAAGTTGTCAACAACCACAAACACAACTTTATGCTGCTAAAATGTATGTTTTCACTTTTTGCAAAACACATCTTTCACCTGTTACTTGTATCTGCGGACTAAGTACTCTGGCCCTCTAAACCTGGTATATGGGCAATGAGCCTGCATCCTATGCTTCTTCCAATGAAAGAAAAACTAAGTATGTATTGATTACGATACAAGTCCAATTTCATTTGAGCAATCTCAGTGCTAACAGTGTTGCCATCATGTTAGTCTTATGAAAATGACCCTTTATCTACACATCCCACCCCTCTACACAAGATGTCAGCCTTTTCTTTCCTACCAGGTCACCAGTCGAAGATAAAAAGAGGTCACAAGCCCAGCAGTGGGGTCCTGGTAATGAAGGTAGCTCTGTTTATTAGCTTGAAAATGCAACATCTAGTAACTCAACCACATATACACACAAGTAAACACTCACTATTGAACTAAATAGCAAACGAATGACAACAACATACATATCAAAAATGTGAGAATCCATATTTTATGAAAAAAAATGAATTATCCCACAGAAGTTACTTTTTACTGGCAGGCTATTAGATTGAATTGTTCCTAATTATCATTTGAACCATCCTTCTCTTTAAGTCCTGCTAAGGTCTGGTAACCCAGAGAACACTGGACATCATCAAAGAAATGGGCTACTTACTTCCGATGTATTTGTGTGCACTGACAAACACATCAGGATCCAGTCCTAAACTGCGACCCATCAGTTTGAGAACCTTCAGAGACAGGTCTTTACAGCGCATGAAGAAGGAAACCTGTTTTTCTCTGAATCCAGGAACATTCTCAGGCCATTTCTGATCATGAAAAACAGAGATCCAGTGGGACAGTATAAACCACTTTTGTAGTATTTCACTGTGTGGAGAAGAGATACTACTATTTAGATGTTTTACTGCAATATAAATGCAAATGGAGGACACATACTATATCAGGTTGTAGTAAGCGGGTGTTGAAGGCTTCCTTGAGATCACCAGGTCTCTGTGGATTTAACCTGACAATTGATGGAGAAACAGAACACCAATACAAAAATGTCAGTACTAATCCCATACTTCCATCCTATTTTACTGTTGGAACTGCGTGTCAGATTATTTGGGGTCATACCTTTCTCTTTCTAGGGACACCCAGCCGTGGTTGGGGTCACTGTAATTATCCCTACTTAAGGGAAGTTTCATCTCTGCAGGAAGGCCAAAGAATTCTTTAGAGATTTTCATCACCTCATCTACCTGGAAAAATGCATGCATATCAGTCACAACCTTTCAATCAATCTAGTCTCATGGAGACTGGTCAACACAGTAGCCATTGAAAAATGTTCTGGTCAGAAGCCTCTGTTTATTTATTTGTTTGGGTCACCTGCCCCGCTGCATCAGTCCACTCCAGTCAAGTGACACTTTTCTTAAAAATGTCAATTCATGAAGTGGGCTCTTTCAAAATTCTTGGTTCATGTACCGGTACTTTCCGGTTCATGTACTTTCTAAGGTACCCCACACTCCACCCTTTGATATGTAGCCTATGATTAAATTTATTTCTCAGAGCGGAGGAATTCATTTATAGCGCCTCCTAACCCTCAATAAGTTTTGCACCGACTTCTGTGATCGACAGATAGTGGGACCTGAGTGAGACCCTACACTTTCCTCATCTGCAGCATCAGCTCCACTGCTTATTGGACAGTAAGGGGCTTTAAGCAGTCTGCAGACCAAAGATTTTAGAGCGTTTAAGTAGCCTACAACCCCACTCTGGTTATTCTCCTTTCCAATAGTCAATCTCGAAACACAAAGCATAGCCAAGTCAAGAGGAAGTGACACAGTACAGATATATACTGATGCATCTAAAGGGACAAATGGAAAAACAGGTGCATCAGTATATATTCCAAAACATAATAATTATTTTTAAAAGAATTATGGACCATCTATCTGTCTTTCCAAGTGAAATGATGGCAATCATATTGCCACTGCAGTGGGTAGAGGATGCCAAGTTTGACAAGATAGTTGTATGCATCTAGTTTGCAAGCTGCCAATAAACCTTACAGAGAAAGAATCTTTGCTGCAGACATGGCACAGGCCTTGACCACGTGATTTAAATATATATTTAATTCCAGAACAGCGACGCACTCACAACATTCAGCCAATGGAATACAGCATTCTAGCTCAACATCAAACGTATTAGGACATAGCAGGAATTCAAGTCATTCTGCTAAGTGCAGGGCTACTGACATTTTTTCTGCTACGAGGTAAACTGACACAGCGTGTACTAGACTCTTACCTCGTCCTGGGTGATTCCAGTGTTCTTCAAATAAACAAATCCGACCTCGGTGAAAGCTGTCTTCAGACTGTTGCATAACTTCTGCAGATTCTCGCTCGAAATGTTTGATTCTTCAAGCGTGTATCCCTCAAAATTTACAATCGGTATCGACATCCTGGAGTCCTCTGATCGTTGTTTCATTTTTCAGCTTAGTTTCACTTTCATGCTGCTTTCGAGACATTCGGTGACGTACTTTGACAGCTGTCCCCCTTTACAATACCTGGCTCTTTTGATAGTGCTGGGTAGAGGTGAACTACCTTTCGTGCATGTTTTACTTGGCTTGACAAAAACAAACGGACGCAATTTCCGTTACCATTGTGATTGCAGCGGCCGGGATTGGTTGTACTCTTAAAGGTGCAGCTAGAGAACGTTGAATAAGTAGACAGGCTCAGATGCAACCCATCCTAGTTTCTCTGTCAATTTGGCATTGGTCAGAGGACGCGGACCTCACAGTAGCCCATATTTTAAATAGTCAAATCGACTGAGTATATTATAGTACTATCTTTTCAAAATGTATTCAGCTTGTAAAAACGTTAACCATGGGTACACCATGGGTGGAAAAATAACTTTGCAGAATGTGGACCTGCAGCCACTGTAAAATTTACCAGCAAAACACATTATTGTTTCAGAAATCTAGCAGGCACTTCCCTATTTTACTAGCATCTGGCTGGTGCAAATTTTCATCCCCAGTTTAATCTTCACAAACCAACCACCACACTTGTCGTCCACGTTGTTAGACATCTCCTTACTTCCACTTCTCAGTTAGAAACTTTCTCCTGGTAGGACCAGACATTGCACTTGAATATGACTTGCAGTCCAATTTTGACAGCTCAAATACAGGTGTGCACATACACACTCATTTTCTGTAGTACATTTTTCATGACTGTGCATAAATATGCTTAGGTGGTAGTTAAAAGGACATCCAGCTTGTGGGCTAGACTAACCGTCCACCAAGGAACAACTACTGAAGCTCAACAGTAACTTCTAAAATACTGTTGTGCCAACAATGAAGAATGAACATGTGGTCTATGATCTTTAACACATTTGCAGTACAAACAAGATGTAATGCTTTAGAACGAAACGTTTCATCCAAAAGGCCAAGCTTAAAGTACATGATAAAGTAGGTAATTATTTATTGGTTTACATATTCGTATTACAAATAAATATGATGAATGATAAGCGCACTGATGGTTGATATTTCTCCTGCAGAGGCTTCCACACTCAGAACATCAATAATATTCAAAGACTGAACAGGATTCCTAAACTTTTAGCAGTTCCACCTGTTTACTTATTTTTACAAGACCCATTATACCAGGTTTGATCAGATGTAAAATATTTAAGTGCTATGAAATCCTTTTGGAAACATCCAACCATCAAAGACATAATTTTCTTCATTCTAATGTCTGTGAGCAGGACCACCACTGGAGCTCAGGTCCTTACTCAAAGAAATCGAATACCTGCTCCAAACTGCACCCCATCACATATCCTGAGGAAAAGAACAAAATTATTAGTGTTTCTGCCATTGTGTATTTTTTTTTCTATTTGAAGCTGTTGGAAACCAATTCACATATTAGTCAAAGTCAAATCACTGCAATAGTGGCATTAGTGATGTCATCAAAAATGTTTAATAGCAAGCTCAATATTTACCTGTCTCCACTCTGGACACCCATGGGAATGCAATAGTTCAGCTCGAGGCGGGCGATGTTCCCAAGACGCAGGACGATACCTGCTCCATAGGACCAGCGGATACACTCTGCCAGTTTCCTAAGATGTGCCTTTGGCCCCTCACCTTGACAATGAACAAATTGGTTGGCTGACATTAACTCAGTGAGACCATCATTAAGGAATGGTCATTTATCCAATTGATTGAGTCCTGACAATACTGCTGAATACTCAATTTATTTGTCTCCATAAGGGTAAGGACAAATATCTGAAGTTTTATGATAAACAGCTATTTGTCTGTGTGTATTTAAAAATACATTCCTGGATCTGTAAGCTGGACACAAAAGCCTTGGGAAAACTATACAAGGGAATGCTGAGAACTGATATTCAAATGTCAGCAAACTTTCACTAAAATTGCAGAGTTTATACCCTTTATACCCTAAAAAAAGATTTCAGATGTTCTTGCCTTTCATCTACCCAGATTTCTGCTTAGTTGCGATTTGTCTTTAAAATTATTCTCTTTGCACTCTACTCACCGTAGTTAAGGTTACATAAATTCCCCGCATTCAGGAAAAAGTGGGTGCGAAATAGGTCTCCAAAGCCTCCTCTGCCTGGGCGAAAGGGCAGTGGAGTGTACAAATGGACTCCACCCGCCCAATAAGCTTCCCCACCGAGATAGTCACCTGTTCAACGAAAAGGTATGGCTTAGAAACTGACAAAATTTAAACATTGCAGAAACAAAAGTATAATTTGGATTAATTATAATTGGAAATGCAACCTGTTGTATACAAAGTTCTGCTTAAGGTTTGGCTCGTGTCTTGCGTTAAAGGTAATTCAGGCCATCATAATTTAAAAGTGCATTACGTGCTTTTACATACCTTCACTCTGTGGCCCGATGCTATACATACTAAAACCTCGAACACTTGTTGGCCCTCCCAGATAGAATCTGTCAGGACAAACATACAAGCCATTAAAAATCTTTAGAAAACAGACTACAGCCTGTAATGTGTTCTCACAGGCATCACAGAGATGTGGCTGGGAAAATATTTTCACAACTTTTCCAACATGAATAATCTCATGTATCCACCACTTCAAGCTGCACAGCTGTACTTCATGCTCAGATCAACTACAGCTTGATTAGTTCAGCACTAGTTAGAGAACTAACCTGTCTGCAATGCTGGTGGGTTTATCTCCAATAGGCAGAAGCATTCCACCCCAAAGGGAGCCTGACAAGATCTACAACAAATCAGACAAAATGGCTACTAAGTCATCCGTACATCCCTTCACAAATGGAACCACATACCTTGCATTCTCATTACATTAACAAACAACTTATAATTTACTGAAGGAAATTGTGTTCAGGATCTCTACAGGACGCAGTGTGTTTAGTGGAAGTGATCCTTTTATCAGCATAGTACCTATTGTCCGACGTTATCTCCATGAAAAATAGTCAAATTTAGCTCCTATAAAATGTCTCCCACCACCCGGCCAATAATAGACTTACATAAGCTACATGTTTTCTTCACAACTCACCGAATCCCAGGGGAGACGCCTGTTCAGTTGAATTTCAAAGTCCTCCTTAAGATAACTCACATCTCCCCCTGTGTAACCAGCCAGTTCCTAGGGGGCAATATGCAAAATTAGGTCTAGGCTGGTTAGACTGGATTGTGTATTAGGTTATGAAGTCAACCAAGCCTTTTAGTTAAGTGCATGTGTGCCTTCCCCATGGATATAACCAACCTGGTTGATTTTGAGTAAGGCACCCTTCCTCGGCAGGATAGTAGAGTTTCTTGTATCGATGACCATGGCATGCTGGACAAAATAAATCCATACAATGAAACAACTGCAACCATCACTCACACTTGTATGGTCAGTACTTGTGAAAGCCTTTTAAAATTGGGACTACATTCAACAATACAACTATATTTGAACTGTTAATGTCATACCGAAAGGGAGGATTTTAACGAGTGGCCGCTCTCTTCACGAACAGCAAAGGAGGCTGTACGAGCCAGACAGCCCAGTTCCCTCCATACTCCTTCCCACTTCAGGGTGTGATTCGTCCACCAGATGGGAAACTAGGGAGGTAGTAATAACAGCAATATACAGACAGACAGAGAGACAGAGAGACAGAGAGAGAGAGAGACAGAGAGAGAGAGAGACAGAGAGAAGCATTTCACTAAATACCAACTAGGTCACCAACCAACTGTTAAAGCATCAATCAGTAGTATCAACTAGTTAAAGCAGATTATGTAGGATTTGCTCATGGGGTCCCCCTACAGCCGAGAAACGATATTGTCTGTAGCAACTGTTTTGAAATCTGTATCTCTTGCACTTGTTGATGCTGGCGGAATTCCATGTGGAAAGGACTGATTCACATTCAACTATATATCTGCTTTCAACCATGTCTTCAACCATGTCTGGTAAGGTAAACAAAGCTAACAGGAAATGTTACAAAAACTTCAAATTGGCAAGTATGCTATCCTTACAGCATTTATATGAACACTGGTTTAAAATATCAGAAACGACTAAAAACCCTGATACAATTGTAATCTACAATAGTTCAAAAGGTAAAACACACATTTGAACAAACACAATTTCCCTAAATAAAGTTTAAAAAAATGATGAAAATGATAAAGGACATATGATAAAATGATATATAATAAAAAAAATGGTGCACAGATCTGTAGTACTCACGCTGACTTCTGTTGAAACCCCTCTATCAGTCTCCCTCAGTGAACTCCATGGAAACTGCCCGGTGACTTTATATGCATTAATAGAGAAGCTGAAACACAAACATAATCAGCGGAGCTGACAAGCTGACCTGTGACATGTAGCATAGGAAAGCACTGAGAAAACAGACCTCCCCTTTGACAGTGCAAATGCCATTACATTAAATTGAGTTTACAGCCTCATGTGAGTTTCTTTGAAGGCTGAATAGATGCTGTGCATCACCACCACTTACTTGCGCTCAAAGTGTCCAGGCTGGGGTTTAAAGAAGGACAGGCCATAAGATGTCTCTTTCGTGCCATAGGAGAATTGGAAGGTGAGCTTTTCTGCACGCCCAAGAACATTTGGTAGCTTAAGACCAAGCACCTGAGATCAGGGTAATGGGGGGGATCACATTTTACACTGGTATTGAACCAAGATTTCTTGATAATATAGTATAACTTGTTCAAGTATTCTTCAGCATATAGTGCAAGTGTACACCATTAGATCTGACCATGAAGCATGTTTATAATATTAGAATGAGCCGACTAGATAAAATATGACACAGTATTGTGGTCCCTTACCATACTTCCTTCATTGTTCCCGACCATGGTATTATAGCTGCCCGTCATCCGCCTTAGCTCCTTCACTTCAAACGTCACATCCAGACCATTTGGCAGTGCATCAGGACCTACAGAGATAAAATACCGTTATAATACAAGAGTGTAAATGGTCAAAGAATATTTCTATCTGAGCGTCTTCTTTACCCACTCTTACCCTGCGATGTATCAATGACAACTTCCACTTTCCTGAATATTCCGAGTCGCAGAAGTTTCTGTCTTGCTTCATGAGATTTCTTCATGACCTGTAGCATTATCATACTTTAAAAAAACACTCTGAGGGGGCTTGTTAAATGCATCTTATAATTATGCACACACTCACGTCAATCAAGTTCTTGGCCTTGAAGACACCTGCGATTTCATAGGTAAGAATATCTTCTTTAGTGCGGCCGAGACCATCTACATGGACCCTTTGGACAACCACCTGGAACACAAAGTCTTGTTTATATGTCTGCAGGGGAGATGAGAGAAATGGGTAGTGAAATACAATGGAATACATACATCTTTGTTTTCGAGAACCTCTTGTTTGGCTTCAGTCTCGGGCTCAGGCAAGTCAATGTCATCTGCCTGGACACCCAGTTCGGGGCCTTGCATTGGCATCGGGTCCAGCGCCTGTCAGTGATGAACGGGTAGAATATTTAAGAATCAAGATTTAGCGTTGAGTTAATACAATTATTACAAGGACATTTGCAGTTACACCAGCCCATCCTTCTGATACGAACTCTCCTGTTCCGCATCTCTGTCACACGCCTCAACCACAGGTCAGAATCCCTCATATTAGGGTGTCATTGCAACGCAGCCAAGTGGAGAGCACAACTGGCTTTATGAAATTGCCGCAGAAATAACGAATGACTCGTGTGCCTTGCTAACAGCTATGTAGACACAAGTTCCGAGTGTGGCTTAAACGTGATTGCCATTTATCACACATCTTACAACACCCCTTCCATTCATTTTGTGTATAGTAACAGGTAACGTTACTTTTAGACTGGGTGGGTCGACTCATAACCGAGGTGGGAATTGGTTAGCTAAGCTACTTGCGTCGGCATGCATTGAGCAGAGGTCATGTAGTGGTCATTTCCTATCACAATTTTAATAGCCTTACCCGTGCGTGAACAGTTCCCATGATTATGAATGCCGATACAACTGTCTCTTTACGCCAGTAAATAAGAAAGTTGGAAGTACAATTGACACGTAATAGTAAGTCAAGCCTCACTTGTGGAGGCCGCCATGACAGTCGCCTGACACGCCCTTGAAGCGTCTGATTGGCTACCTGTTTCCAGCCATTGAACGCAAAGTCCTCTGCTGAAAGTTGATTCAGTAGCAGAGTCTGTCTGCCGCACACTTCTTGAGCATTCACTGATATAGAATAGAAGCCGCATTGACTGGGGGCATCGTACGCCACTGCGTGGCATTGCAGAAAGATTCAATGGAAAATACATGTAATACATGCAATACATATAATAATATGGTAGAGATGGAGAATCTGAACTCTTAAGAAACACAATCAATCAGAAGGGGGGAAAGCTGGCTTGAGAAAATTAGGAGATATTATAAGTGGTTATAATTTAAAAGAGTAGTTAAATTCTGGAACACATCGCTCCATATTTCAGCGTTTTTTTCACAAGACCTGACTAGAACCTGCAGATGTTGCTTCTTTGGTTCCTCTAGGAGTGCTATAGTACAGAGGAGTTATCCACTGTTTCAGGCTATAGACTGCTGGCGTTTTATATACATCTGAGAAGATTACATTATAGGAGAACTGGTTCAGACCATAGGTTCAGACGTGAAGGTCTCCTTTTTCCCACCTAACGGTACAAAGACAAAATTAAAGGTCAATTCAGCATTTCCTCTGTACGGATAGGGGCTATACACTAGCTATACACAGGGAGGCTGTCACATAAATGTGTTTGTTTTCTGTAAGCTTTTAAATGTGCACACCTGAAAGTGGTGGCATATTCCCATTCAGAATGATCCATGATCATATAGCAGCCTCTTGTCTGCTTCCTTGGGTAAGCAAACAACGCTGGAGTCACAGCGTTGTTCTTGAAAAACTGTGACAAAAAATTATGTAAGATAACATAGGCATTATTCTTTTTAAATTCATAAAACATAGTTTCCATATTAACATGTATTGGCTGCCACTTGTAAAATGGCGGACAGGCTGACGTTGGATATTGGTGTCTGCTGGCCAACAAGGTCAAGCATCTACACAATAACTCATAACAACACAACAACTGGCAACAAAACAATGAGGCAAACATTTATTTTTGAATCTTTATTTTTGAAGCACTTGAATTTTAAGGTATTATAAGCATAAGCTATCCTTAGTAACTGATAAAACATACAACTTTATTCCAAAAAAATAATAATTGGTCATTTTATTTTTCTTCAAATAACAATGGTTGCTTCAGCTCATCCCAGAAAGGTGCTAAGGAATTCATTGTAGGATATTTTCCCAGAAATGTCCTTGTCAAAAAAAGAAGTGATATGGAAGAACTCTTCCTCTGAGAGATGTATGCTGTAGTGTCTTAGAACCTGTAAAAAGAACAATTAAAAAAGAAAACTACTCCAGAACACAATATTGTGACTTAAGGACTGTATGCTACTTGTCATAATTAAGAATTAGGCTAAAAGCAATATTACCTTTCTGAAGTCTTGGACAGAAATCTTCCTACTACGGCCTTTGTCAAAGGACAAAAAAGACTGCTTCATGGATCTCCAAAACTGTTGTATAGGACCATGTATCCTCAGCATGGCTTCAACACACTGTGAGCTCAGTGGTTCAGCACTCGACTGGCAGCAAAAATAAATAAAAAACAGGCATAGAAATGTTAGAAATGGTAAAAAAAACATCTACAGAAACTGCACTATGTATTACAAAAAATATAACATACACTGTCACTAAATAGATATACTTCTATCTGTAGATGCTGAAGTGACCTATATGTTGCTGTTTGTATGTTTTAAGTGAAGTGCACACACAGCCCAACGACTTCCTGTGGTCAGAGAAGTGTCAGGAGTCCTCTGAGCAGCTGCGCTGGGTGCTGAGTGATGTCTCAGTGCTTATCCCAGCGCATCCCACCCTGCTGTTTATCCTCAACATGGACGGCAATGTGCAGCGCAGAGTAGGGGCGCAGACAGAGAGAGAGTAGTAGCGTTTCACCCGTGTTTTTCACAAACCTGAGAGGTGCTAATGTGAAAGACGCTGTGAGTCTGCGCTTGTTCTGTTCACTTAATAAACTATTTATTCCGACAGTACTCTGCCTTCAGTCTGTGCCTATATGGTAAAGTTACAATACTTGTTGTAACATTGTACATTGTAATGTTGAAAAAGAAGGAGAACAACAACAAGAACCAGAACAACAAGAACAACAAGAACAAGAGCCCTAAGAAATTGTGGGATATAAGTACATAACATTTTTTTCAAAAGTAAACAAATAAACACACACACAAAAAAACCGTTTTGCATCTTACAGGCATTTTTGGAAGGTGAAGTATATTCCTCCTGAGCAAACTGGTGACAGGAGGTCTATGTGGAAGGACAAAGTGACGTAAGAAGTCTGAATAACGAATGCGTCCATTACTCTTCACGTCATATTTTGCCATCAGCTGCTCAAACTCCAGTGGACTCATCTGATATGGAGATCCTCCATGATACCTTGGACACAATTAAAGTACACTTTTTACAACCATAAAATGTAATTTGAGGCAAAACACACCTCAGATTTTTTTGACCATTAGACTTTGAATAACAAAAGATATATTCCAGCTCAAGTGGTGGAATATATATCACACTGTATATTGAGTATAAAGTGCTCCACCACACCTAAAAAGGCTCCAGTTTCAATCTCCCCAAGTCTGTAGGGGTCCATCGCCCTGCACCTCTGCAGGATCACCTTCCAGCAGCTGTGAATTAAAAGCCTAACCCTCCTATTCACAGTATCTGCATTCAGTGAGGATGCTGTCTTTGCCCCAGCTGAGTATGGTCTCTTTGTCTTTTCAGGGGCTTCCACTGCCTACAGCAGAACAAGTGAAGATGTATAGTCAAAGTCTCATCAGCCATCTTTAAGCATTTTTTCAGTGCTAGAGCTACAGACATGGACTAGGTTGCCTTTCCCGCCATATATATCGTACATTGCACATCCACTGGGGTAGCAATTCCTTTCAGCCTTTTAAGTTGTGAAGAGTTACCCTTATTTACCTTGACAGTCCTAATGGAGCAGGAAGCAGTTTTTGGACGTTTGAGGATTCTTGCTTTTGAATCAGATGGTAATTGTGGTGGTGATGTGGGACCCTGTCCATCTTGCACCACATGATCATCAAACTCTTTCCCATCTCCACTGAACCTCTTCAAGAACTCGCGGAACTCCAGGTTACCATGAGCATTGACTGGTAGAATGTTCCACAAATTGTCAAACTAAATGCAGTGAAAGAAAATCACAATTAACCCAAAACATGCAAGGTTGTTCCTTCGACCTGCTATTCTTACTCACACCTCAGCATACCTGATCACTCGTCAGCCTCATGAAATGTCGATCACAGATCTGCCTGAAGTGCTCTTTGGAGATCACATTTATCTGAGCATAGTCAAGGGCCACCATTTCCTTGGTGATCACATAAAAACGAGTAGACACGACATCTTTAATCCGTCCCAGAATCTCACTAACGGGAAGCGGACAAGCTTGACTGGGGAAATGGACCTTCTCAATTTTTTCCAGCCACTCTTCAGCTGTCTGCTTAATGAAAGAAATGTAAGGAATAAAAATTAGTTTTAATGTTATATACTAGTTATATAATATTTTTTCCCAACTTTTTAATCACCTCTTTCCTATTAAAGGTCTCAAGAAACTGCTTCCAGTTCACCATTCCATTTTCCCCTTGTTTGTTGTTAAGGTTCTTCAGCAAGTGATTGAACTGACGGTCTGACAACCTTAAGCAGAAGTGGTCCAAGACTCGTCGAAACTCCAGCAATGGCATTAATCCTGTCCCCATCTTGTCAAATGCTGAAAAGGCCTGTGGTACACTTATGCTGTTAGACATTCATATAGTTTGAAAGTATCATTTCATCTCATTGGTCTGGATCATTTATTAATGTGATTGTTTGTGGAAGCAATGCATGTTTAGAATTGTCTTGAATTGCTGGTGTTCACCATACCTTCTGAAGAGTGTCACTGGAAACAGTGACAATCGCTCTCATTCTTTGTAGGGCTCTGTCTGGACTTAAATCTTCAACGCTGTGGGGAGACTGAGATGCAGACCTGGTCAAGAAAGAGTAGCCCCAAAGATCACAGTCAAAATCGCTAAATAAATACCACAGGAAATCCTGCACTTTGCCACTGGCAATATGTTATGTCTGAAAGGGTGATGACAGAAATTCTATTGAATCTACTGTTATTCTTAATTTGTTATGAACATAGGAAGCAATTTAATACAGCTAATAGAGTGAATACAGGGGTAAGATTAAAGCTAACAGTGTTTAACAGTAAAGCTAACATTATTCAGTTGCATTTCCATTAAATCCCCTGGCTGTGTTTATCAGACCCATGTCACATAAGACCTTTCACTGTTTTGTGTCCATTTTTATCACATCAGGTCAAGTTTGTCTTCAGAGTGACACTCAAACCACTGTCTACAGTAAGATATCCACTCTTCATACATCATAGATGTGAAGTGTTACTGCTCTCATATGATGAACATAAATCATGCAGCAGTCTTTCGGTTTCAGCGCAGAAGTTACACCTAGTTATCTCCCTTAGCAATGGAATTGTCCTTTCCTTACCTTTGTAAGTAGATCTTGAAAAGTTGAATCACCGTTCGCTATCAAAGCACTCATGAATGGTAACTATGACAACTCTCGTAGCCAAATTACCAGTTAAATACTTAACTTTTTCTTAACGGATGCTATAAAGTAGCAAATCAACCATTTATTTTGGTAGTTTATGCATATAAAGTGTTGCGGAGTTCTGCGATCACCTCGTTGGCCGTTATCCTTTACTTAATTGGAAAATGGTAAGTTTAATTTTTACCAAATGTATGTGGATCATGTTAAAGATCATTCTATCTGGGCTAGGCTGACCTGAGATCTTGTGAGACTGCACTCGTGCAGTGCGGAGGGGACAGCTCTCTGTCAACATGCTGCTCAAGCTGAGTGTCAGGTTCTCCTTCTGTAACTGGAGACTCTGATACAGGGTCCTGTCCCTCAGGTATTACATTTAACACCTTGAACAACTCTGATGCCGTCAGAAAGCCCTTCCCTTCTTTATCATATCTGTTAAAAGAAGTTAAGAAGGTTCAGAGGTTCACACATTTTCATCACACTTACATAATGTATGACTGTGTAACATGGGTTAAAGTGCATATCAATACTATACAATCATTTGGGTAAAATATCACCTTGTCCACAGTTTCTCAAAGTCTTTGTGTGTGATTGGTAAAGCACACTTGTAAAGATGTTGCCTCAAGTTTATTTTATGGATAATGGTTCCACCATCTTCACTGAACCTGCAGAGGTCCTACCAAAAAAAGAGATGACAGTATGACTACTTTTGGTTTGGTTTTGGTTCAGCTGTCCGATGCAGGTCTACAAATCCTTAAGATAGTTCTAGATTATTTGGAACACAAGAAGCCTTTGAAATACACAAACCTTTGATATCTCAGACCAGCGGCGGCGTACATCTGCTACCAGATGGTCATGAATCTGTTCACAGGCTTGATCAAGTAACTGGCAGGATCTAGATGGAAGTGCCACATTGTCACAAGTTTTTTCACTTTTTACAAGATTGATATGAAAAACACATTTACAGATATAGTAAGTCTTTAACGCCATACAAATGTATAGCCATGATACCTTTTCTTTAAAATTATGTACAAATACATTTAGGTAATTTCCCAATAAGAAACTAAACAAATGTATTACTATTATTAAAACAATCTTATTTTGTGTAAAGTTCATTATTTGTTTTTTAGATGCTGATTATATGAAGATTGTCCCTGTTACATGTGAATGAACTGAAAATGTGATTCTATTATAATTATATACATAAATTATATGCTGTGCACTTCACTTGGCTAGCCATGATGCTGTTGATGATTGCTGCATGCATGTGGTGCATGTGTCTGTGAGGTGCTCACTTTTTGACAGACAAAGTGCGTGCCTCCTCTTGGCTGCTGCGATGGACTAAGTCCAAGAACTCAGCATAATTCAGTGTTGCGTCATTTTGAAGGCCCATAAAGTCTAGAAGCCGCTGGTACTCCTTCTCCTTGATGGCAAACTGCAGGCTGTCAAACAGCCGCCTAAAATCCCTCCAGTTGACTACTGCCATCACGGTTTCTATCCATCAGACGGAAAGCAGTGCGAGCATCCTGGCAGCAGAAATATGGATTTAGAGTTTCACTTCATTACTTTCTGTCTCCAGACCACACATGGATGCTTACATACATGGGTTTGGAAACATGGCATAACTACAATCACAGCCATAAATCAACAGCTGGACAAAATTCTAAACAGAATACAGAAATGCCCAAATGAATCCCATAGCTACCCCATGGATTTCTGTAATTCTGTCCTTGAGGTGCTTCAGCCATTCTTCTGCTGAAATGAGACTAGTGGACATTCCTTTCAAACACTCTTTGATTTGCTCTGGCTCGTTCGTTTCTCTCCTTGGCTGCGTTTTCTGTAGACACAGGTCAACCTATGTTAGATACTGCAAACATGTAGAGCATGGGCATTGTCGTATGCTGTTCATCTGTAGCCCAAGTATTGCAGAATGTAGCTCTTATAGAAAGTATTTGATTTCATACCTAAATATTATGTACAATATGTTTATCTATGAGGTGCACTACTATGACGTTAAGCCTCAAAGTAAAAACTTACTTTCAAATTTGGACACAAAGTCAAAATGTGATATTTGTCCATTGTGAAACCCAAGAGCTTGAGTGAGAGTGTGAAACTGTAGTTCGTCCAGGACGATCATGCAGTCATCTAGAATCTATCAGCATCACAGATGGATACACAGGATGAGCTCACACTGCAGACATAGTCTATTGGAAGTCTTTACTTTCAGTAGTGGACAGTGACTTTTTAGGGTTCATGCTCACCTTAGTCAAGTCTGCCAGAGTAAGGATTCCTTTTGGGCTACCCCTTGACTTCCTGAGACAGTCATGTAGGCTTACTCCACGACTATCCAGGCCATCTCTAAGCTTCTTCAGGATAACATCCTGCAATGCCTCTTTCTTGAGTGTTGTAAGGTGAGCCTGAAAAGCACTTCCAGACCTGCAAGAAATCAGGATTTGTATTCTTTCTTCTCATCCACCTTCATAACACATCTCTTAGATTAGTGCCTGCTCTGGTCTACCTTTCTTACCTTTGGAAAAGGCTGAGAGAGTCAAACGTGCTGCTGCCTTCGTCACTGATGTTCTGAATGCCTAATCCCTTCAGGAACTGGTTATAATGTACCCTATCGGAGTCTCTGAAGGGTGTGCAAAGCCTGCAAAAAGGAAATAAAAGCAACACTTACAGATATGGACTGTAAAAACAGTACACGAGAGACAACTAGAAAAAAAAACAAATGTCTTACTTTTCGAAGTGAGTGTCAGATACAGGCAATCCATATTGATGGATAACTCTTTTGAGATCTGCCAAACTGACAGTTCCATTTTGGGTACAGTCAAGCTGGTGGAGAACATCCATGACTTCATCCAGCTGTTCTGACAGTCTGTCCTTCAAGATCGTCTCCACCTGTGAGAAGGTGCAGTCAGCATTAACAAATTAATGCCTGCACAACACCTGTTAAATAACACAATTAGTAAGTGAATCAGGCATTTATTAGGCTATTTTTGTACTCCTCACCATGGTCCAGGTAGCAACAGCAACGGAGGACATTTTGACCTGATCAGTTTTACTCTTCGCGCTGTAACACCTTTGTCTTCTTTTTTCCTGCAGCCAAAAACCAGCTTGTTAGCATGCTGCTGGCTACATATACAGTGCATTCAGAAATTATTCAGTCTCTTTGTATTTTCTTGTCACATTTTACATTGCAACCCTGCTTAATTGTTAGCTCTTTCACTCGCTCTCTTCTTGTAGTATAACTACTGTTTTGTCCGACCATTAATTGATTACCATTGGTCCTGACTTCGGACGATTTCGAAAAAACTCTATGAACTGGTTGTAGTTCATAACTCCAGTGCATTCTGGATCTAGAAGATCAACCAGGCTTTTGAACTGCTCATCCGTCAGGGGAAAAGTGAGACCTTCAAGCACTCTCCGCAACGTGGTCAATGGGAGGAGTTCAGTTTTGTTCTGTGGAAAGGGAGAAGATATATGTACATATCACTAGCATTTGAAAGTTTGTATATTGTTGAGAAATCATGGATATATTTTACTACCTCATCAAAGATTTGAAAGGCCTGTCTCAGTAGAGTGTAAACCCCCTGGACATGTTGTTGGAGTTTTGGCAGAATTCTCTCAACGCTGGATAGGCCAGGTGTTGCTGGAGCACTTGACTTCCTGGGAGGGAGAGAAATATATGATAAATGGTATTTCAAAAGGCCAGAGCTAATCAGTGCTGAAGAGATCACGGTGACCTTAGACAATAACCCTCATGCCCTGTACACCCTTACCTGCCAGAAGATGGCTGCTCCCCATCTTCAAATAAGTCCAAAAACTGTTTCCAAAGTATAGGTTCTGTAGTTTTGAATCCAAACCTGTGTCAAATTTGGCATATGTGAATTTCAGTTGCAAGTATACCTCTACACAGACTATCCAATATTCTGTTTTGAGTATGTTAATGTTGTTATACCTACTCATAAGTCCATGAAATATTCTCTCATTCATAGAAAAATAAAACTACTGAGCACTGACTTTAGGTCTTCTGGGGAAATGACACCACTTCCAGTACTGTCAAATGCATGAAGTGATTTCTGAACAGGAATGTAGTTCATGCTCATCTGTACCAAGAATACACACAGTAAAATTAATAAAACTCTAAACATAAATTATAACATTGCTATCTAGTGCTTTTTAAAGTAGAGCATCGTACTTTTCTCAGAAATTTGGTGTGTAGTTCATCAAAGTTATCTCCCTTTATCTCTGCGTCACCCCAAGCCGTTTTTATTCTTCGGTTTGTTTTTCTCATTCGATTACACATATCCCAGCTCAAGGCTGTAAAAACACGTCAATACATGTTATCACATGAATTCTGACAGGTGTCCATGCTCTCAACCCTGACAAAATATTAACAATGACATGTACTTTTTCAAAACCATAACAGTACAATACCTTGCTTCACACAATCTGGTGCCTTCTTGTGGCAATTTTCACAGTCAACACCAAGTCTCTTCAGAAAATCTTTGTAAAATACTGTTTCAGTATTGCAAGTGCTGTAGTGAAACCAAAGCCTGTGTGGAAGAAAATTATAGACTTGACAAGCATCACAGAAAATATCAATAAAAGCTGGAAATCAATACTCCAGTGACCGTATCACCTGTACCAACTGGATTACATATGATTCAAACCTCTCATTTCAAGTGTGAAAGCCAAATCAAAGACAAAAGTTAACTATATACAACTGTACCGGTCAGGGGCGAATGTAGACCATTTTTAGGGGTGCCAAGGCACCCCTGTGAAACTGCTCGGCACCCCCTGGCTCAGTGCAAAATGAATAATATATTATATATAATAATAGTGTTGTGTGATAAGCACTGGGGGCCGGGCACCCCTAAAGACCAGATGCTAAAATCGCCCCTGGTACCGGTATTGATATCTCTGTGCAAGAAAGGGGGTTTTATTCTTGTAAGGAGGCCTTTTCTTGTAAAACCATTTGTTTTACTGTTGACCTTAAAAAACACTGGCTGTGTCCATAGTGAGGACATCCATCATGAGTGCAAACCCTACCTCATAAACAATAGCTCAATACATAACGTTTGTTTGGGTGTCCATGGAGACTTTATAACAATAACTCAGTATACAGCAGAGGTTGGCAACCAGGAAGTACATTTGTCTGTGGTGAAGATATATTCATGAATGGTTCAGAAAAGGTTTTTTCCCCTAAGGTATAAAATTTGCTTTTCATTGATAATTACAGTATGCGTGACAGCCAAGAGTTTGTGTCTTCTGTTTACTACAACAACTACCTCTGAAAATCATGGTCACTGAGAGGAAAGCAGTAGGCCTCCAAAACTCTTCTGAACTCATGCTGTTGAATCTGTCCATCAAGGTTGAAGTCAAACAGACGGAAGGCTCGTGTAATGTTCTTTAAATTGCTTCCAATCTGCCAAAACAAAGAAAACATACACGGAAAGTAAGGTTAGGCACTTAGGCACCAAAGTAATGTATATTCCCAGACATATAGCATTAGGGACCCGTTTTCACGTCTAGCCAATTTTATAAAGTAATCTGTTTATTTTTTTTAACTCTGTTTACACATATCCAGTGGAATCCAGAAGATACAGCGTTAAAAGTCTCCACTTTGGAGGCCATTTTAAGAAAAATTCCATTTGAATTCGCTAAAACTCTGTTTACGTTTAAACAAGAGGCCAAATATCCGCATATAAAAATATCTAGATACGTGTAAACAGGGCCTTAACATCTGCAAAAACTGCCATTTTAGCCTTTGTGTCATGTTTCTACTGTAGTCTACTATTAGACAATGTGTCCTAACCTTGTCTTTCAGGCTGCACTGTAGGTCCCAAAAGGTCTGGTTTTGTTGATGCTCATGAATACTGCGGGTACTATCAGAACTATAAAAAAAAAACCTGATTAAATAAAAGAAGCTTGATATTAGAAATATGAGCAGGCATAACAGTCAGGGTCTTTATTGTACTGTACCATTGCCTATCTGATGAAAATGTGCAGTATTTTCTGAGGAACTCCATATAGGCTACGCTGCCATTGCCTCTCTTTGGACCTGAATGAATAACATGCATTGTATAAGAGTATGTCATGTACAATATGGGCTTCATTTGTGACAAAAAACTGTACGCACCTTGGTTAGCAGCATGTCAAACTGGGACTGAGTGAGGGGGATAAGAAAATGCTCGATGACACGTCTGAATTCCACTTTAGTGATGGTGGTATTACCCTCCAGGTCAAATGCTTGAAAAGCTGCCCTTAAATCATCTTTCTTGTCCTCAACCTTCTGAGTAAACAGTCTCTCAATGTCTGCCAGTGTCAGGTTTTCATCTGCAAGAGACTGAACTGAACTGGCTGTGGATAAGTTAGTAACAAGTTAGTATGTATATTATGATATGATTTCAAAGTATCATGTTACATGCGAGTGGCAGTAAAAGTGGGTGTCCAAAAAATATTAAACATTTGACATCTACAATGGCAGCTCACTGCCCATCATGTTGGAAAATAGATTCATACTCCATTCCATAGGTTCTCACCAGAGTCAGATCTGAGGTTGCCGAACTTATAAGTCTTGCTCCGGGACAGAGAGTGCTGGGAACTCTTGATCCTGGGAGTCAGTCCCCTTGATATGGGCCTCAATTCAGCCAGGTCAGCAGGGTTAAGGGCCCCCACAGAATGCATGATTACCAGTTGCCTCTGTCTGACCACATAAAAGACACCATCTGTATTTAATCAAGCTATGAGTAGCCTATTAGGACTAAGCTATTTATGACAATCCTTGCATACATAGTTGTGACAACTGTATCATGAAGTATCAGAGTAGGCTACAGTTTAAATGTTATAAATAAACTATTCATGAACAGCTAAGGTAACTTTAAACTAAGCAGCACACCATAAGGATATTTTCATATTACACATCACCACCAAGCATCACTGTTTCCTTTCTTCGATTCACTTCAACAACACTTCAACAGTGATAATGTGTAATGTAATGGGTGCTTTTTTTTTTTTTTACCAACGACTCATAGTCTATACGTGGTTCAAAGTAGAATGGCATTTTAGAGAAAAACGAGTTCACTCACGAAATCACAAAATAGCTGGGAGCAAAAAAGTTGCATGTGTAACAGTGCTTACCTCCTCGTACGCTGAAAACGGTGGGTTTATGCCATTTTTGCTTTCTAAGAAATAAACGAGCTGTTCTTACTGGCACGACGCTCATTGTAACTTGAAAGGTCGCTCAGGGGTTGTCATAGAGACAGCCAAGAGGTGTTCCGCCCCAGACATAGCACAGAGCGCAGAGCAGCAAGCTATCCTGCGAACCTCTTCAAGTCGTAACGGACAGTCTGGGCATCATCAGCAATAGTCCATTGCAAACAAAAGCCATTAAAAAACAGAAAAAAGGCCGCACTATGCATATTCAGTCACCATTTATTACACAGACGCGTTTCAGAGCGCCGAAACGCGTCTGTGTAATAAATGGTGACTGAATATGCATAGTGCGGCCTTTTTTTCTGTTTTTCAATTGAGTTTTATTTTGGCCAGCACTCTGAAAAACGTCTGACTGAAGCCTGCTTCAACCTTTCTAAACAAAAGCCATTAGCCATAAATTCACATTTTAAATTTCTGTTGTCACTAATTCTATCATTAAGGAATGTCATACATTGTAGTAGCCTATATATAGGTCACAGTACAGTAAAAAAAAAAAAAAAAAAACGTTTAAGGCCAACATGGTAGGCTATGACCGATCCGCGATGCCATGTGCAGAGAGATGCACCGCATACGGTTGGCATAATATGACCGAAGTTCAGCACAAAGGGAATTATAGTGCCCCAATTTTAGACCCAATTTCATTTTAGCGCCCCTTATGGGAACAAGCAGGAGTAGTCGGGAGACCCCATCAAATAACGTGGTCAGTCTGTTTATGAGCTCAGCAACTAGTCTGTCAAACTTGTTTTATTCATACAAGATAGTTAGCAGAAGTGACCTTAAGCTGTTGTCATTTTGTCTGGCATTCTTCCACTTTTCAGCAAGTTGGGAGATCACAATCATGTGGCCAGTCTGTTTCTAGTGCGGCTGTGCAGTCTGCTGAAGGTGTTTTATACTAGATAAATAGCAGAACTCACCTAATTAGTTTGGCTACTTTGTCACAGGGGCCTAGTTTTTGCCTCATCAGTCACACCATTTGGCAGCAGGCGTCAGACAAAGCAAAATGCTATGACGCTCATCCTCTGAGGGTTGTTTGTGAATGGACAAGAGTTTTGAGGCAGACTATGTGGTAGTGACACTTGGGAGGGCTGCAGTTATTACTATTATTGTTATTGTTATTATTATTATTATTATTATTAGTAGTAGTATTATTATTATTATTATTAGTAGTAGTAGTAGTAGTAGTAGTAGTAGTAGTAGTGCTGTATATTTGTGAAATGTCTCTACTACATTTTTAATAGTTTACTGTCAGTGGTGGTATTATAGATGGACAGCCCTGAGTACTTTGATCAGATGAAAAGGGTACCAACATCTGGATACATCTGCATTGGCGTTGACAGTGGACATGGAGATATGGATGAAGACCTCCTGGTGACCTCGAAGCAGAAGCTTGGTGTCAATTATGGCAAGACAGCAAGACAGCAAGAACCCAAAGAACATCACAGAATGGCAAAACGCAGATTAGGCAAAGACAATAGAAGACTGCAAGAACCTAAATAGACATGTCAGGATTTAAAGCAAAATGAGAAGAGCATTTATTATGTTTACGTTAAAGATCTTGGTGTGAACAGAAGGGTGTGCAATGCTAACTAAATGCGTGTTTTTCTTTCTTTTTTTGTTTTTAAATCATGAATAGCCTGGGTCTATGCACATTTCTATACATGCACAGGTTTACTGCATGTCATAATCTGGGTTTGATCTGATTCAGGTGCTGAAAAACCACGTGACATCCTCCGTGTAAGACTTGCATTTAAAAGGCAATATTGTGTAACCAGTGCCACACGCAAGCCTGTATGCAACGAGCTGAGGTTAGTAGGCTAAACAGCGTAAACGTAACCGCACAGGAAAGGACCCGTTTGACCCAACGTGGTCTCAAAGTCTACTCTTAAGTAACAGTTTAAAGGCTTGTGTTTTGGAGTAGTTGTTTTTGTTACCTGCTAGAGACAGGATGGTCAGGTATGAGACGAAAAACGGTTGGAATATATCCTTTGCTGGCTGTGGTTATATGGGAATCTACTATGTTGGAGTGGGAAGCTGTTTATTGGAAAGAGCCAATTATATACTTGATGGTGCTGTCAAGGTCGGCGGAGCCTCGTCAGGTGCCTTGTTTGGCGCTATAGTTGTGTGTAAAATATCATTGGGTGAGTAGCCTTGGAGGCACAATTTGAAACGTTTCACTCGTAGAATATACAAAAACCGCTTAGGCAAATGTTGGTTGTGAGGATGGGGGAAAAAATCTGACCAGTGGCCCATGTGGCAACACTTCAGAGAGCTTTTTTTCCAGGGCGTCTGTGTTCACCAAACGTTACCCAACAAACAAAACATAGCATCAACGGACATTCACCGAGACAACCGGACATTCCCGTCATGTTTCCCGTTTCCATATTCTTGATTGACTAATTAATACAATGATTCTTACCCAGGAGAAATTGACCTTTTCCTTTAAACACCTCTGTTGCCTCCACCTTGCTTGTAGCCTATGAAAGAATACAATTTGGGCCGGCCCAGTAACTGTTGATCAAAAAGTTACGGAAGCTATTCTGTCAAAGCATGGCCTTGGTATCCCACAAGTGTGAATGTTACTTCAAACCCAGCTACACTTACAAACCCACTTTTAAAGACAATGAATGCATGGTATGGATGTCAATCTGGCAGGTAAAATAATTGTGAATAAACCCCCAAGTCATTTGTAAGCTGTAGCTTAATGAGAAACACACGTGGACACAGTGAATGTGACCAGTTAATTTACTCAAAAACTTCCATCCCAAAGCCAAAACCTGTGCCATCATGATGAGGATGACCAAAGAGGCCCGCAGAAGGAGTATCAGTGCCTTGCATCCTGCGTTCAACCTGCTCAAGGTTGTCCGTGAATTCCTGGAATGTGAACTCTCAGATGATGCCCATCTGCTTGTCAATGGCCGACTGTTTATTTCCCTGACTCGTGCATCTGATGGAGAGAACGTTCTGGTGTCCCATTTTGCCTCTAAGGAAGATCTCATCCAGGTAATAATCCCACTTGACACCCCCTTCCATGACAGATGTATGCTTTATTCACTCAACACAGGATTTTTAAAAAAAGTTTTTTTGTTTAGGAATGTATATATTGTGCTTGTCTAAGCATATCTAATCACCCAATGTGGTGTATTTGTAGGCTCTCATTTGCAGCTGTTTCTTCCCGCCATACTCTGGTTGGATGCCTCCCACCTTCCAAGGCATTGTGAGTTTGACACTATTACTGTGGTTATGGGGTTTTATGGCATGAGGGATGGTAACTTTTATAACAGACAGTAAAGTGTTGCATAAGACAGATAAGTGTTACATAAGAGCCAGGCTGAAATGAATTGAAGAGTGTGACTGGCTAACCAATTCCATTTTTCAGCAGTTCCTTTTAAACTGAATATTTTATGTTTTAGATGTGATTACAGCAGAGGTGGACATCCTGGGTTCAGAAAGTAAAAGTTTTGCCAGATATGTGAATCGCCTGTGTTGAGAGCACAGGCAGAAGGAATACATGGCAGAGTTTTTAATTTCTCAATTGGGTTTTTCCGTCTCTGGATTACAGTGCAAGAGTATGGCATCACCTTCACATGTTCTGAACAGTGTTTTGGGTGCTTTAATAGTGAAGCATAGTGAACTTCCATTGATGACTAATGTCATTTTACAGTTGAGTGTGGCCCATCTTCTACTTATTGTAAGTGCAACCAGTAAAAAGAGATCGTATGTTAAAATAGAAAAGGTAGTTTCTGACATGCATTATCTGCATCAAACTGAATTGAACCCCGAAGTCTTAAACTTGGAACAAGGTGCTTAAACAAGTTAAATGTAAGCTATATTGTTCCAGGTACTTCTACAAGAAAGATGTTTAGATAATGGTGTCTAATGACCACATGTATCTGATCTACATAAATCTTTTTTTTTTCTTCATATATCCCCTCAGCGGTACGTAGATGGCGCAATGAGTGACAACCTGCCCTTTAGTAAGCTGAAGAACACAATCACAGTCGCACCATTCGCTGGTGAAAGTGACATCAGCCCACGCGAGAATCCTTTTTACTACCATGAAGTGCATCACAATAATGTTAGCATACAAGTGAACTTCAACAATATGAATCGGGTGGTCAGAGCCTTCCTACCTCCAGAGCCAGAGGTAAAATAAAAACACAAATTTGAAGTTATGCATCTAATTAAAGCAGTAGTTTAGTAAAACATAGTATTAATTTTCCCCAGGATCTTGGACAAGTGTGTCGGGATGGATACAGAGATGCACTACGATTCCTCTATGAAAGCAGTGAGTATGACCCACTGATATAAATGATTTCTTTTAACAGTGCCACACTTGAGAATAAAACTCTAGGTTAAGTAACTGTCACAGTATTCGTCAGTAGTTCTCTGGTGTGTGGATTTTATCTGGCTTTATTGGAAGTACGCTTTGTTTATTTTTGTCATTAAACTAAAAATAGGGACTGGCTCTACGTGGTTTTACAATACATTTTACATTGGTAGTTTTTTTTTTTCCATCAGTAAAAGAAGTGCTGTCTCTCAGACCTTTTAAAACTAGACCCATTGCCTGAGCTGTGTTTCACTGATGGAACATCGATGCCCATGTCCCATGATGAAACTGAGCAGCATTATGACAACGAAAATAAAGAAATTAATTCTAATGTCATATGGAAGAGGAGTGCCACATATCAACAGGGGCAACACTGGTGGGAGGAAAAGACTACAGATCTACTTCCTGTTCCCATTGAAAGAGGTACTGCATTGAAAGAGGTATTGCAAAGAGATGTTTTTGGGTGTCTTATGCTGATGTTATGAACTGTGTGGCTTTATGAAAAAGCTTTGGTTTAAAATATAATGCTTCAAACCTCAAGTACCCCAATGCAGCTTTTCAGAATTTCTTTTTGTTTTTTTGCCGTTCATTTTTTTAAAAAAAATTTTTTTTAAAATAAAGTGCAGCTCCCCTTACAGCTTTGGGGACTCTCTAATCCTGAGGACACCAGGCTGGTGTCCTCAAAGTTGCAAAGTTGCTGGTTTTCTGTCAAGTGAAAGGGGTACCACCATTTTCCCCAAATTGGGTCATTAAACCATAACAACTTAATTGTTTTATTTATTAGTAATTGGCGCATAGGGCAGCTTTAAAATGTAAAAAGTAAGGTTTTGGCAATACCGAGAAAAACATTGATGATGGAATTTTTTGGGTACTGAATATTTTATTAAAAATATATATATAAAAAAATCTAATTTGGTTCCATGATTGATTGATTGCCCATTCCTAAAAGAAGTCTGTGTCTAATGGCAGCCTGTTCTGTGCTTGTTCCTTAGTGATTTCAAAGTCCTGTGAAGCTGGGGATGGGCCATTTGCTGCAGCAGGAGAGTATGCTCTTGTGCAGCTTTTGGGCCAGATCCTGATGCTGTGCATCCTACCTGTACAGTGGGTCGTTATCTTTGTTTACAGGTATGGTAAATTAGTCTTAAATTAACAGAATTACTTGGTAGTATTCATTTTTGATGTTACAATTATACTGTTATAGGCATAATTTGTAGGGGAATTAAGGGGTCATGACTCTTACAATAAGCAACACTATAGTTGCACCATCCCACCCCCATGCTTACCCGAAATTTACACCAGTGTATGCTGAACAATATTTTTAACCTTGGTGTATCAGAATGATCGAGTGGGCCCCAGAGATGAGCTCCGATCTGCAGTGGCTGTGCAGTCTATCGTGGGACCTCTGTAAACGAACACTGAAACATGGAACACTGACAAACGGGTACGCAAATGTCCACTTACATACTACATATGCTTGTTGGTGGTAATGCGATTTCTGCTTCATTTATAGAGATGGAATATCAGTAGTTTTTTTCCTCTCATGTTCTCAGCAGAAATGAAGCCCAGCAGAAGAGCCATGTTGATGAGCAAAAGTTTTCTTTTGAAAGTCTTTCTGAATGGGATGCACCAAATGTGTCTTCATTATATCCCACACCTCCCCCAACACCTACGCTGCCTACAACACCTATCACCAATCTCCATAAAGCATAACCATTCAGTTACTGACAGTACACCTCAAGGACACCATCTGTATTGTAATCCTGCAATAAAATGGATCCAGCAGAAAAGAATCCATTTGCATTATTTCATTTAGGACAGAGTGGGGGATTATGAATGTGCCGCGGCTCTAATGACTAACATAACACGCAAGTCACTTTCTGGGAGCAGAGCTTCATTTTTCTGTTGTTCAGAGTAGTGCCATATTGTTTGGCTTAAAGCAGCACTAAGTAGTGTTTGTCTTTGGTCGCCCTAGAGAAGCTACAGTGTGAACAGAACGAGGACTGGGGGCTCCATCAGAGCTTAAGTGGACCAGAAAGAGCACCCAGGCTTCTTTCACAATGTGAACGCAAACAGAACTGAGCTTGTTTTCTGTTGGTTCACTTTCAGGGGTCTGGGTTTGGTTCATGTAAAGGAAACCATGAAACACCCTTAGTATGGTTATAGCATGGAGGGCGGCAAAGCAACATCAGAACTGCTTTTCACCCTGTTACAAGTTGATGAACCACTGAAACGTTTTTTTGCAAATCTTATTTTAAGGTTGGAAAAAAAAACTACTTGGTGTGGCTTATATTTTTTTTATTGTTTACTAAAGAAGAGTTCGGTGAATGAGCATATGAAACTGGTGGGGTTCGGTACCTCCAACAAGGTTAAGAACCACTGCTTTAAACAAACAAGGTTGGTTTGCGTGGCACTCTTTGCACACTATTGGTTGTTTCTGGGACTGAGAGCTAGCCAAGGGATGACGATCTGGACTGATACCTTTAAGACTTTTTAACGAGAAGCTGTCATTGCATCATTGTTTTTTTTTTGCGGTGGCACAGGCTCACCCCAGCCACCTGTGGCTAGACCTGTTGCGGTGTAGTAGTAATGAATGTCCTGGGAGCCGGTTTTGGTGAAAAAATGCGTTAGTGCTCCCGTTTCAGGCTGTTCTAGTTTGGTGGAGGAGGGGAGAATCACAGGATTTTGGCTGCTAGTCACAGGCTACCATCATTCAAAGACCATTCGGTCATATCACACCAAATAGAAGCTCTAAACTTTCTACCCCGACACACCGACTTACTTATATTTTGTTAGGTGAATGTGCTGCAATGAGACTCCTCCAGTAATCACAACTATGATATGCCTCTTCTAATTCACAAACGTACGTCACTCTGGGTGCCCTTTTGTTATCCGCTCATTATTCTGTCTATTTTCTTTCAATGACTGATGGAGGCCATGGGGGTAAAAAAAAAAAAGACACTATTCATGATTGCTTTTAATTACCAAGAGTAAAGAAGTAAACTGGTATTTAAATATTAGAACATGAAAACAGAAAAAATTAGAAAACTGTAGTCACTTGCTTTTTTTTTTTTTGTAAACATCCCTCGCGGGCACCTCAATCTCCTCACAGGCCTATCAGATGCCTGTGGGCACCATATTGGGGACCCCTGGGTTAAGTTGTACTTTCACCTATGGCCTAAACTGTATCCACCAAATAAAACAATGTTACATTAAAAAAAAAGCTAGAGCAGCATTTAGTGAGTTTACAGTCATAATGTATGGGTTAGTACAAAGATTCATAAGTAGCATAATGTTGGAGCATTACATGTATGGCATGTATGTATTATGAGTGACTAAGACTGCCTTTTGCTGCTTGCTAACGGAAAACATTTAAAATGTCTAATGTATGTGGTCGCATGAACACAAATTCAGGCACAACACGAACAAGATGAAAAAATACACTGGTCTGCAACTGCAAATCTGTGTTTTAATAAGTAAAAATTCAAATGAGAAAAAAGGAAAATAATAAAAAAATAGCACCAAATGTCGAGAGAACCACAAAAATACTTGCAATCCAAACCAGTCCTTTAACCTTAATTTGTACCAGGGAATGACTACCAGTGAAACACTGCACCCTAGCGGCAGTGAAGTGATGTTAGATGCATCTGTTCCACAAGAGTGTGCCTAAAATATTCAGACTTCAGACCCAGAACTAGCCAACATGCTCTGGAGTTATTTTATACATATACAAGATCACCTTATTGTACATATCAACTCATCTTTACACCTTTTTTACAAGAGAAGATTAAGAACTTTTTTTATATCTTCAGAGCTGGGTTTTGTGTACCATATGTTTACAGGTAAAAAATATTTGGACACACTCAAGTAGGCTTGGCTTCACTGCATGTTACCAGTTTAACGTCACAGCAGCTTAGTGTTTTAATGAAAAACACAGCCTTAGCTTTTTAAAATACAAATATCGGGTGATTTCTTCAGCATGAAAAGGCAACTGTAACATTAAGACTTTCTACTGCCTTCAACTAGAGATGGTAGCCGATTACACCTTGAACGAAACCATTGCCAAAAATTCACAAAATGAATCTACATTTTATTTTACTACAGTTACAGTAATCTATTTGCATATACTAAGTGAAAATACAATATTGTGTTGTACTTTGTCCTTGTAAATGTTGGCGAGCACAAAACCGTTTTATGCTCAACATTTGCTGCAACAGACATAAACAAATTCAATGTAAAACATAGTCATTTAAATAGTGGACATTTTCCAAAGAGCGCAAACACAATCAAGTACTATTCCCTGATATTTAAACATAAACATTGCAGTGCTAAACCAGCCATAGAGAAAACAAGGGGAGTAATCTTTACACCTGTATCAGGTGACTTATGAAACGCATCATGCCAAATCAAAGGAACAAAAAGTATTTCCATACTTTAAAAAAAAAATGGAGAAACCATGATTTTTTTTTCTTAAAAATATTGCTTTCACTGATTAAAAATGTTGTTCACCAACATTGTTTTAAAAGTGTTTACACCACTCAACAGAAGAAAAGAAACTACTTCCTAAAAATGGGCTACTTCAAATTCAAGGTAAAAATTCATACAACTTTGTGTTAATGTCTGGTAAAAGGGCATTTGTCCCCCCCCCCATCCCTCCCCCAAGAGTCTTCAGCTGGCATTTACTGAGGTACAGATACTTGCAAAAGTAAGGAACAGGTGAAAAGATGGAGTTCATACAGCCTCTCTCAGCCTTGCTCCTGGACTGAAATGTGTAAGCCCAGTGACTGTGGGGACTCTTGTGGAGTTCAGTGTTTTCCAACAGATCTAATGATTCAAATGAAGACCAGTCCAAGGTCCATGAATAATCCAGCGTGACTGAACACTCACCTCAACCGGGCCCAGCACTGGCTTAGTGGAAAGACACTCCGTTCTTGAGAGGAGAGCACCACTAGCTGTTTTTCCGAAACGACTTGCAAGCAAACCCTCCTGTACAGTCTGGTTATAAGCCGCTCCGACGTCCGTTTGGGATCATGAGGAGGCAGTGATGTCAGGGATCTGATCGTCGAAGGTCTGCGTCATCCACTGACCGTCAGGTACAAGTCCTTCTGCTGCAGAAGGGACAGAGGCCTTCTCTGCAGTATCTGGAGAGACAAAGCAGCTCAGATGTAAACAATGGAAGGCTATATCTGGTGCAAATGCTTACCACCACACCCAGCAACATTACAGCCACAGTCACATTAGTACGTAAATAGAAACGTAACAAAGTTGTCACACTTCCTGTCCAGACTAGTTCATCGTGACCAGGCTCAAAAACCATAATGGATTTAAAATGGAGTGATAGAGCCATTTAAAAATGACAGTGTACGAAAGTAAAAACAGTGCGTGAGGACAAAAGTTGTTTCAGTTCAGCAACAGTTAAGAACAAACCAATTTGAATGTAGCCTAAAGTGAATTGTCCCAAAGAGTTGCGCTTACCAGTCTCCGCATTGGCTGAGAAGGTGCAGTGGCCGTTACTCTGCCCTGCTTCGGTCCCTGGCTCAGCGTACGCACCTCCGTAGGCAGCCTCGTAACCAGGATCATACTGCTCCTCTTTGACGGCCATCCTCTTGGCGTCCTCTGTTAGCGTACAAACAGTCCATCATGAGAACATGGTCGTCAACACTGCATACAAATACGACTTTTACACCAACACTTGTCACCATTACCTTTCGCCAGGCCCAGGTCGAAGCTGTAACTGAGTTCCTCCACTTCTTTAGGTTTGGCCTGACCCTTCAGCTGGTCTCGTAACTCCCTAAGCTTGATGTAGAAGTGCACTTTGTCCTGGGCACGTGGGAACTGGGCACACCGGGCACTTGAAGAAGGCATCAGGTACAAGGCCTGCAGTTTGATTGCAGAGGGGAATTGGTTATACATTACAACCAACTTATAGTGTAGATGTGAAAATAGGGTTGGTCTTTTTTTTTTTTTTTTTTAGTTGTGAGGCAGAACATTTTACCGTTTCACAGTCAGGAATCTTTTGAGGCTGCAAGCCAAATTCAAGTTTCTTTGGTTTCTTTCCAAAGATTTCCCTGCAGAACATCTCAAAGATACCTTTTAAGAGATGAAGAAATTAGAAAGAATAATTAACTCACAAGTACATAAACATGCACATATACTGTGACATACCACAAGCAGTTTGCCATTAATGCATCAATATTATTTGCTGTAGAGTTGGAATAGTTTGTTACTGTAACTTGCAGTATACAAAGATGTACATACAGTTTATTTCAAGGGAAGATACATTTGTATGGAATATGTACAAATCAACGTGAACACTTACATTTTCCATTGAATACTGCTATTAGAGGGCTGTATTGTTTTAGTTTCTCAACCAAAATTTTGCCTCCTTCCCTGAGTTCTTTGCTAAAATAAAAAGAGGGAGTGAAAAGACGTGAGATCATATTTTCAAACACCCACACATTAACATGGTTACCAGCTTCTAAAACTCGCTATGACTTCTGGTCTCACCTAGAGAGATCTTTGCTTCCTGGTGTGGCCCTGGCGACCATGTTGGTGAAGCCAATGCGATATTTCTCAGGCAAGCTCTGGTCATGCATGTGATTGAGTAGCTCGTTTGTGAAGCCAGACAGGAACAGGCACTTCCCTAACAAGGGGGAAAAAATCAAATTAACACTCTCTCAACCACTTAAAAAACAGTATAGACCAGATGCTTATTTTTCTCTTTCTGCCAGTGAGAACTTACAGAAATGATTTCCTGGGCCAGGGAACCATCTTCCTATGTAAGCTGCCATCAGTCCAGGATTGATTCCAATCTTCAGCAAATGACATGAAACACACGACAAGAGACACACACACACACACACACACACACACACACACACACACATTTAGTCACACAGAGCAACAGCCTTTAAAGTAAGGTCACAAACCTAAAATTTCCCATAAATGTTTCATTAACAAAAAAAAAAAAAAAACATTTTAGAACTGGAGTGCAAGTATGATGACCTCCTGCAAACCATCCTGCAAGATTACAACAGATTCATACCTTTTTTATTTACAATATACATTCAAGATTATTGTACAGCTCAATTCTGAAAGTTGCAGTTATCCAGAACTCAGATCATTCAATAACATGCAACTTACAATCACGTAATCCAAATTGGGTGTAAGGATGTCTGGGAGTGTCCTGGTCATGACTTCTTCCTCGGTCATGCCTTTGAAGCGATCCACCTTCCTCTTCACTTTCTTGAAAGTCTCATCGATCTTCTCCTGGCCCTCTCCCCCCTCTGTGGCACCCTTGTCCAGCTTGGCTTTCTTGGGCTTTGGGCCCGGTTTGGCTTTTGGTTCAGACTTGGCCTTAGGTGGTGGTTTGGGTTTAGGTTCTGGTTTGGGCTTGGGCTCTTTGGCCGCACGCCCTCGCTTCCCCTTGGCAGGTGCTTCAGAGAGAGATGGCTCAGTTATTTTTAAATACTGTAACCTTTTTAGGGAGTGAGTTTTATTAACCATCCTATTAAAAGAATTGAATTAAAGATTCCATACTGTTTGGGTTCATAGAATACATTCTTTAGAACTTTCATCCGGTTACAACGGTGTGATGGTTTTCCCCCCTTAAAGGTTTTTAATAACCAAGTTGACAACATGCAGTAAGCTTGAAAGCATTCAGTAAGCATACGATTTTAAGGTCTTGTTTCAGACAATTTGCAGTCATCTGTTCTACTGCTTACGTGCACAGTCACCTTGTTGAGGGGCTTGGGGGTTGCCGGGCATCTCCATCATAGCCCCGTTCTCCATAGCGCCCTCCATGTAGTGAGCCCCGTTTGCCAGGTGGGGGTACTGGGCCTGTAATGTCTGCAGGTGCTGCTGTGCAGCTTGAACCCTGTTACATACGAGAATGCAAACCACTCCCATGAACAACACTGGAGTTATACCTTTAGTTAGTGGTTTTGAGTTGCATAAAGAGATTTATTTAAAAAATCGCCTGTTTGCCATTTTCTCCTCTGTGAAAAACAGTCATGCACTGTGCGTCATGCCCAAATACAGAGCACCATGCTTGTTGACAACAAAAACACAGCTTCAAAACAGAGATCAAATATTAAAGAGCCTAAAGAGCATGAAGATGGCTGAGGTATGGAATTAAAACCTGTTGACTTTTCCAGTATTCTTTTATGCAACAAAAATGTAATGTAGGTCTATACATATCTATACATTCATAAACTCACACACACACACACTCACCACAAAACTTACAACCACACATACAAGTAAAATAAAAATATGAACGCTGTTGCATGTAACTCAAACCTATGGGAAACTGTTTTTATTGTTCTTTGAGGGCGTAATTTAAGCAATTCAGGTTTAAAAAATAAAAAGATCACGACCAAAAAAGTTTGTTCTTTCAGTCAACACTACAATTAATCCAAACAATGATTAACCCCAACATTAAAAACTCGAAGAAAACACCTATTTATTAGGTTTGCTGTTATTTGTTTCAAAAACTATGGCTGTGGTTAGAGCTGGGATTAGATGTTAGATCAGTTGCACACACATCCTTACCAAAGAACTTGCCAAATGGAGGGAACTAGCCTGTCCTGTTGACAAAGGGGGCTTAACACTCACCAATTTTGGAGATATTCCGAGGGGACAGGCACAGATCCGTAACGCCTCTCTTCCATCTTTTAAGGGGGATGTCAAATTAGTTCATATTCAATTTATTATGGCAATATTAGAGGGAAAACACTATTGTTTGGGTCATTACCCTGATGCTTTGTTCATAACAAAACTATAACACGTCATTATTGGGCTTTCGTCAATATACTATGCTATTTAGACCGCTCAGGTTTTATCTGGGAACGAAGCAACACCTAATGTGTATAACCTGAAAATAAATGTATCAGTGAAAGAGCCTTCTAATAAACACTGTAAGCCAACACATCCGACGTCAACGTCAGATTCTCCATGGTTTGCTACTGTTAGCTACGCTAGCATAAACGACGTAATGGAGTGGGGAAATATATCGATACCGTTTTTAAAAACTTACGCAAAACCTGTTTTAATGCCAAATTACTTGTAGCGATAAACGATATACCGGGTGACTCTATCGCTCCCATCGGGGCACAGCTAATTGTTGCCTCGCAGCAGGAATGAATGAGCTTCCTTAATAATGTCCCAGCTAGCTGGCTACCTTGCTCGTTAGCTACCATCAGATAGCCAGCTAGCCAAAATGCTCGCTAGTCGCATAACTCAATAAAACACAGCAGAATTGTTAGGACAACTCATATCGTTTAAATGATACCTACCTTTTCAGTGGTCGAGTCTACTTGTTTATATACATGCAAATATCAAGATAGGGCTCCTAAAAAATGTTGAACTGCTAAAATCTTATAAGCGCTAATCATACAGCAATCAACAAAGAGACTGCAAGGAGCAGGTCAACTTTGACACGAAGACGTACCAAGTGTGGCTACAGGGCATGACATTAATGATGTATGATTCTTTATTGTCTTTTCCACTGTTGGAGGAAAATCAATGGAAACATGATTTTAGATATGACCTATAGCGTCATTTTCTTTTAAGTTAAACAATGTGTAGTTTTACACGTTACGTTTGACAGATGAACACTTAACATGCGCACCCAATTTCATTTTGGTCTGATCCACGCAGACGTTTGAACTCGTGGCTGGTTTTCCATTGGCTACATCAGAATACCACTGTTTGCTGGGTTTCGCCTAAAAGTTACAATTACTGTGCCATTTGATTTGGCAGGGGGGGATTCCTGATTATTCCTATGACTGTAACAATTCCAAATCAGCTAAACTGGAATACGCCTAGTAAACTGTCAAAGTTATTGTAGGTAGGCTCTAGGCTGTCATTTCTGCATAAAGTACAGTAAGCCTACAGTCCGTGTTCAGGGATATGTAGAATTCAGATACAGTGTGGTTAATGACTAGTTCATAAACACAAGAGCAGCCTTATGCATTTTTATGTCCAATCTCCCAACTTGTGTTGTCAATTTGTTTTATAACATCATTGATAACCCCCACCCCCAGCTCCTGCTGACCCATTAAATACCAGGGCTGTGGGGTTTGTTACACAGAATGTATAGAACAGGCTTGTCCCAAATTCAGAATTTCAGAATTCAATTCAATTCAGGAAGTGAATTTGAATTGAATTTGAATTGGCTCCACCCCAGGGGATATGGAATTGAATGTGAATTGGAATTACAGGAAGTGGAATTTCAAATTCAGTGCAATTCAAAGAAATTCATTCAAACCACATATCAATAAGAATGTGATTCTTGGCATGTGTTCTTCTTCCATATTGGAATAATTATATATGAAACACAACTAAAGCTATACAGAGACTAATACTAAGCATATATTTATGCTTATATATATATTTTAAGCAATATTTTCATTTTAAACGTCATGGTGTTAATGGTCAAAATTGACCGCCTAAACTACAATAATACATTTATTAAAAATCTGATTTGCATATGTTTTGATTATCTACTGTATTAGACATCCCTTTGAAACATGGCCAAGGTGATTTAAATGTTATTCTACTTTGTTGTATCATTTATAGGCTTTATTTTCCTGATCTTGCACCAATTCGATTCATTAAAATTAAGTTCTAATAATGAAAAAACTAATACAACACAATTAATTCATATTTCAGTTTTATTCTCAATATAATAACATTGAAAGTAATTAACTTCTCGTCTGCTCATAGACATGTTGATGTTTTAGTTGTAACAACAAAGTAACATTTCCTTGTCGCTGTGGAGGTCAACTAGGTCAAGCATCCTCCAGTTAGTGCCATACACACGGTGACCCTCAATGTTTGTCATCTCCAGTATGAAGCCTTGAATTGGATTTGTTATGAACAACTCACTGACAGAATGCCATCTGTGTGGGCGATGGTATATCTGGTAGGCCCTGGTCTCAGGGGAATAATGTTTTCTGTGGTGGCTCTACTTGGAGTAACAGTTGCGGATGGATGCCACATGATATTTCCATTTTTTTTATTGGAAATGGTGTTCCTGCATTTGCCTCTTCTATTTCTATTCTCATCACCATATCCGGCGTCATCATCCTCCTCTGACACATTGTCTTCATTCTCTTCCGTTATCATCAAAAAGTAACTGAAGAGCCTCATCTCTTGTAGTGTTTATTTCTTTTAATAATGATTACAACTGAACACTAATGAAAACCCCAAATTGGGTATCTCAGAAAAGTAGAATATTGTGCAAAGGTTCAATATTGAAGACACCTGGTGCCACACTCTAATCAGCTAATTAACTCAAAACACCTGCAAAGGCAATCATTGAGAAGACTGCTGACCTGACAGTTGTCCAAAAGACGACCATTAACACCTTGCACAAGGAGGGCAAGACACAAAAGGTGATTGCTAAAGAGGCTGGCTGTTCACGGAGCTCTGTGTCCAAGCACATAAATAGAGAGTCGAAGGGAAGGAAAAATGTGGTAGAAAAAAGTGTATAAGCAATTGTGATAACTGCACCCTGGAGAGGACTGTGAAACAAAACCCATTCAAAAATGTGGGGGAGATTCACAAAGAGTGGACTGGGGTGCCATGTTATCTGCTGGTGTTGGTCCACTGTGTTTTCTTAAGTCCAAGATCCACGCTGCCGTCTACCAGAGAGTTTTAGAGCATTTCATGCTTCCATGGACCATGATAGCCCTGTTCTTAATTGGCCAGCAAACTTGTCTGACCTTAACCCCATAGAACATCTATGGGGTATTGTGAAGAGGAAGATGCAATACGCCAGACCCAACAATGCAGAAAAGCTGAAGTCACCATCAGAGCAACCTGGTCTCTCATAACACCTGAACAGTGGCAAAGACTGATCGACTCCATGCCACGCTGCATTGCTGCAGTATTTCAGGCAAAAGGAGCCCTAACTAAGTATTGAGTGCTGTACATGCTCATACCTTTCATGTTTATACTTTTCAGTTGGACAACAAAAATCAGTCTTAGTTTTTGAGATACTGAATTTGGGATCTTCATTAGTTGTCAGTTATAATCACCAAAATTAAAGAAACATTTAAAATATATTAGGCTGTGTGTAATGAATGAATATGATGTATGATATGAAGTTTAACTTTTTGAATGGAATTACTGATATAAATCAACTTTTTTATGATATTCTAATTATATGACCAGCACCTGTATATGTATATATGTATACAGGGTGTCCCAGAAGTTAAACTTTTAAGAAATTCTTAAATGCTCAAGAAATTAAGTTAATTCATATTTTTGGTGTCTTTGCAGTTTTACTTGATACACTAGCCATCACGTTTAAAAGCCTTGAAGACTAGCTGTATACCTCCACGAGTGCCTCCAATTTAAAAAACTGTAAGGCAACTTCTGACGCAGGCCTCTCCGACATTTTGCAACATCTTTCCCCCGACCTTGCTGCAGGCAGTGTGGATTTTCTCCTTAAGCTGTGCCACAACATAAGGTGAGAAGTGCTAAGGTAATTTTTCAACAAGACGAAGCCAATCCCCACTTTGCCAGGTTACTGAGAAATTTCCTGAAAATCAAGTTTCCTGACTGATGGATCAGTCAAAAGGGGCCCCCTTGAATGGGTTTCACTCTCCCCTGACCTCACATCTTGTGCCACTAAGCCCTCTGACTTGTCACAGCTTAAGGTAATAATCGACATGGTATGCAGTAACACTGGGGAAAAGATGATGCAAAATGTCGGAGTGGCCTGCATCCAAAGGTGGCTGAAGGTTGTCGAAACTTGGAAAATAGAGGCGCTTGTGTGAAGGTATATAGCCAGTGTTCACATTGTTGTAACATAATGTTTAGCCAGAAAAACTGCATTTACTCCTTTGTTGATGCAAAAAAATAGGAATACACTTTGTCATATTCATTAAAGTGTATAGTGACGTTTGGGACATCCTGGGTGTGTGTGTGTGTGTGTGTGTGTGTACATATACATATACACACAGTTAACCGACTGAGAACAACATGCCATCAATGGCCACACCAATTGAAACCCATGACTGACTGTTTACAGTTCCAACTACACGATTATAACTTTATACGTGCTATCTAAATTACTAGATCTTAAAACACCTTAAATCACCTTAAAACTTGAACCCCTGACACTAACAGTACTGTTTTGGCATAAATAATATTTTTAACATTAGTGTGTCAGCATATTGCATTTACAGATGACCAAACTTGCCAGAACAATACACGTTTCTTAATGTACTGTATATACAGTTAGGATTAGCTGTAATGCAGTAATCGTGATATAGGCTATAAATATGAATTCAATGTACAAAGTAGGAGGAATAACTTTGTTTAACTCAGTGTGAACCATCTCGGAGTATCTAGAAAAGCGTTGTACAAATAACATGTATAATTATTATTGTTATTATTATTAACATGTAAAATAACTAACTGCAACTAACTAGTAGCATTGTTTATTATATTAGATCAATTTAAGACCCTTAACTGGCTTGTGCACGATTTATTTCGATAAGTAAAAGGAATTGCCATTGTCAATAAGAAATTGCACTCGATTGGTTTTGAGGTATTAGCAAAAAACAGGAGACACACCAAGCCAAACGTGTGGCAGTGACACCAGGATGCTGGTCCCCTGAGTTACACATTACATTAACACTTAACAATAGAGTAACAGTATAATTAGAGGACGGATGGATGCATGGACAGAACTCGCCCATCCTTTGTAAACATGTTACCACAGCCAATCAGCAGGACTGCGGTTGTGGTTATGACATGACAAATAAGACACAGCTCAGACACGTTTCCATCATGGTTGCTATCCAAATGAGTTTGGATATTAAATCACAGTATAAATGTTTGAACACAACGTTCAACAGTTATGGTCCACTTTCATTGATAAATTTTGTCATCAGAAATGTATCCAACACATTCAAGTAAAAATACAAGTATTGTTCCACTTTACATCAATGACAAAGTACAAATAAAACACCTTCATTCCGTAAATAAATACAAAAGTCTGACAATATAAATGGCATCCATTATAGTTACAAAATCACGTTTTAAAAGTTAACTGCACCAAATGGAGCATCGCACGGATTCAAGCATTTGCTGCCATTTTTACCCACCTCCAAGGCTACCACATGCATTGTAAGGGTGACGAGAAACTTGAAAACAGTCTATGGTTTGTTACAGACTTGTTTCAGGCTGATTCATTTATTCACAACTAGTGTGCAGTTGTTCACTAACTTATATGAGCTCCACTAAAATCTGTATAAGCTGCAGATGATCCGGGCTGCAAGTGGTCTCCATGTTGGTTGTAAAGATAAAGTGCATCTGTTACAAAAAGAGCAATTTATAGTTTTATGTCTTTAGTACTGCAGATGAAATGCACATAATACAACTGTAAGTGTAGACCATAATAATCATTGTTTATGAATTATGGCTTTGAACATTTTTAAGTTTGGAAGTTGGTACATTTATTTGCTGCTTACCCATATTTTGTGAAGAGTAGTGGCTGGTCCCTTGGTTTGCTCCTGGCCAGGACCCACATGCAGTCTCGTACCCTGGGTCTTGGTTTTCTTCTTTGATGGCTATCCTTTTGGCATCCTCTATTTTTTTTTTTTACATATTTTGAAGAAAACGTTTAGATGTGGAATATGTAACATCACATGTAAAAGACAGATTCAACATAAATGTGCACATAAATTCTTCATACCTTTGGCCAATGCTAGATCAAATGAGTACTTTGTTTCTTCGACTTCCGGATTTTGGACAACACCCTTGATTTCATCCCGCAACTCCTTGAGCTTAATGTAGAAATGCACTTTGTCTTGAGCACGGGGAAACTGGGCACAGCGTGGGCTTGATGATGGCATCAAATAGCACACCTAATGGGAGAAAATGTCGGTGCACTTTAAGTAATGTCACGGTTTCATCCTTCTATCTAGCAGTCTGTTCCTTTTCATTGTGAAAATGGGCATTAAAAGACAAATGAAGATGGCAGGCATATTACGGTTTCAGGGAATACATAATTTATAAATGGAGCAACAATTACGTAGAGTGCTAAACACAATTATTAGCATTATCATTCTTACTGTATTTGTGTCTGGAACTTTGTATGGCTGCAGGCCAAACTCAAGATTCTTCGCCGTAATTCCAAAGATTTCTTTGCAAAAGATTTCATAAATACCTGGGAACAAAGCAAGGTGTGCTCATTTAAAACAAAATCTGTTGTCTTGGAAACAAACAAACATTTGAAAGCATGAGGCATTTATGAACTGTAACATATGTTACCTTTCCCATTGAAGGCGGCAATTCTTGGTCTGTATTTCTTCAGCTTTTCTACCAGCTGTCTGCCACCCTCACGTATCTCTTTACTGTCAGAGGTCAACATGTGACTCAGTGGAAAGCAATCATAACTCAAACACAACCCAGCACTTTCCTTTGTAGAACATTAAGGGACAAGTAAGGGGCTTCAGTAATGGTTTATGTGCCACTAGCAGGCTATCACAGAAGATCAGGTACAGTGCTGAAGCCGTATGCTGCAGCTGAGTCATACCATTTGTTATAAATTACTTATTACTGGTCAAAACCACATATACATACCTTGAGAGATCCTTGCTTCCAGGTGTGGTTCTCTCCACCATGTTAGTAAAGCCAATCCCATACCTTTCTGGCAGAGTTTCATCATGCATGTAATTGAGCTGTTCATCAGTGAGGCCAGACAGGAAGAGGCACTTCCCTGATGACGGACATTGAAAACACACAGGTCATTACATGGAAATAATACATATCACATTTTCCATTCAAGAAACCATTATAATGAGAAGATGTATAAAGTATATTACACACAGAAGTGATTTCCTGGATTTGGATAATGATGGCCTTTGTAGGCAGACATAAGTCCTGGGTTGATTCCAATCTGAAATGCATTAAGTATGTCGTCATTATTCAACAAACCATTCAGCAGCCATCACCCAATAATTAAAGTGGCAAAGGTGCTATGTGACATGACAATTTGACTTACTATTAATATATCAAGGTTATGGGTAATGACATCAGGTAAAGTTTTTGACATCACTTCTTCAACTGACATCCCATTGAATCGATCAAGAGTCCTCTTGGCCTTCTTTGCGCTGTTCTCGCTGTCCGCTGCTGAATTTGTTTCCTCTGCTTTGTTTTTTGAAGGTCTGCCTCTCTTCTTAGCAGGTGCAACTGTAAGATTGTATAGAAGACATTGGAGATTGGGATGTTTTCATCATGGTCACCTACTGTAAATATGTAGCCACAGAAGACATGAGTACCTATTGCAGTGTTCTGTGGTTGGACTGGCTGTTGCACAGAAAAACTGTGTTCAGCAGGTTCCCGATGGACAGTGAGTTCTGCCATATCTCGCTCCTCTCCAAAATTGTCCATGTTGTGATAGCCATTGCTCATGTGATGATATTGAGTAGCTTCTGGAGCATGAAAATATGGCTGGCTTGTTTGATACCTAATAAATGCACAGCGTAAGATATAGAAATATTAGCAAAAGATAGAAACAGATGGGCTTGAAAACAACACCGACGGGGTCAACATCCTCCACAGCTATCTGCAACAACTCACAAGACAACTCACCAGTATTGGAGGTAATCCGTTGGGTGAGTCATTGACGCATTCGTTTCTTCCATCTTAACGGTGGTTTTACTTAAATAGATTAATATTCATGTTGGGGTTACTTAAGATGTCATCTGCCTCGCCTGTATGCGACCAGGCTTTTTTCTTTGTTGACGCATATTATAACCATACATTTTCTAGGTGAGACGTTCACATTAAGAGTTTAGATTCCTTTTATTTGTCAAGAATGTCAAAGTCTGACAAACAAATATATTTTTCTAGCTGTAATGCTTATGACATCTTTCAATGGTTGTTGTTCAGAGTTAAAAGGCTGAGGCACTAGGAGGACCCCGGTCTTTGCTTACAGTCACGTCCAAGCTAACTGGCTAAAATGACACGACGATCACAGATTTCTAGGACTGTATACGTGTTGCTTAAAACCCAACAGCTAAATATTATACAAACACTTACCTGACGAGGTTATAACCACTATAGTTATATGTTCATCGATAGATTGGGATTTAAAGATAGCCAGCTAATTCTACAGTAGCACTTCTTTGTTATTTGCCATTCACCTTGCGGAACACTACCGCCACCTACAGGAAAGGACTAACATATCTTTTCCGAAACAATGTTATTATTATGTCATTTGTAAATGGTATTACTATTTTATTATAATATGTTTCTAACCACAACTTAATAACCAGATATTTATTTACTATGAAGTAAGTTGATAAGATGTTAAGCCGAGTTTTGACTGAGCCTTTCCCTCACAGATAAGTGGCTGATTCTACCATTGCCACACTTGGTGGCGGTAATGCACCACTTTGTTCAATCAAGCCACCTGTACAGAAAGAAGAAGGAGACGTCACTTCAGATCACGTGGTATTTCCCCCATACCATGATTGTGTCAGCGCTGTTCGGTGAGTTTGGGGGTTGTTGGTCTCTCTAAGCAGCAGGTATAGTTAGGTCAGATTAACAATTAAAACAGTGTATGACAAGACGAATGTAAATATAGTTTATTGGCAACTAGTTAGTTAGCTAGCTAGCTGTTCTACTTAAGTCATGCCCTTTGGACGTCATTGACATTGCACATAGCCAGACATGGTGTCAGTTCAAATATTTCAATTTTTAAGACTTCATATAATGTCAAACTAATATAAAGAGATAAATTTGCCTTATGAGGTTATTACATGTTGATTTAATTAAGATAACTATTCTTATCGCTAACTACATGACTACTTTTGTGTGTGTCCAGTTATCTGCAGCCTTTGTCTGATAAAGGCCACATTCAGAGTGATTCTTAGTGTTTGTAATGCCATGTTTGCAGGCACCATTAGCTGAACAAGGCCGCAGTGAATCATGCCAGCTGGAGTGTCGTGGCCTAGATACCTGCGAATGTTGGGTGCCAGTATACTATCTATGTTTGCTGGTGCACAAGTTGTTCATCAGTATTACAGACCAGACTTGGTATGCTTTCTTTACATTTGTATTGTCATACAGTATTGTTACACTGGTTCTGTACCACATTAACCAGTACTTGTTTTGTTTTGTTTCTCTCAAGACTATTCCTGAGATTCCACCCAAACCAGGAGAGCTGAAGACTGAACTGTTGGGGCTTAAAGCCGTAGACAGCGATACTCAACAACAATGACAATGCTTTGTTATTTTTACATGTATATATGTACAGAACCTTCAATGTGTAATATAATGTACATATAATATGTAATGTTTCTTTATCGTGAACTACCTCTATAAAATTGATGTGTATAATACAATGTTGTACTTATGTAAACAGCATAGCCATTTTGTTATTTTTGTCAGACAGTATAAATTTAAATCGGCACTAATTTGAGTATTGATTTAAATCTGGTTTAATTATTTGCAAGAGATGCATGGTTCAAAGATCTAAATATTACTTAAAGATTTGTTTTATCATTTAACTGTGGAAGAAGCACATAGATTTTAAAGTTGTAGGCAATTAAGTTGAGGTTTGAAAAAATTACAATGAAAAAAAAAAAACCTGTAAAAATGTCATGGGAAGGCACCTGATTGTCTTTAAAGAATTCAGATGCTATTGCATTTTCAGTCGAGAGCAGTTTAAGCAGCACTGTTGCAACAGGGCACCACCTGATATCTGACAAAGATGATGTCATCACATTTACTTTACTTGCCATAAAATTTCAGCTAACATGTGAAACCTGACTGCATATTGTGACATGTACACAGCAAACAGTTGAATTGGCTCCTACAGATTGATTTTAAGACTGAGGGTTGTTTATGTAGCTGCATGCTCTCCAGAGTTAAATTGACACTTTTAAAAATGAGTAATAACCCAGACTCTGCACTGCATTTAAATATGAAAATGTTAAAATTACACAAGTAGAGTTAAAATCAACTATGTTATCACCAAATATTTAATGTGGAATGTTAATGCTTCATTTTTTGCTGTGTAATGTTAATTTAACAATAATTGCATAGCTGTTGGTGATATCAGAAAACTGTGTTGGTGTAGCTGTAAAGGGTGAGCGTGTAAGGAAGGATTCTCAAAGTAGTATTCACTAGCTTTTGCTAGAAGTCCAAATTTTAAAATATTCAAAAGGATGAAAGTTAATGTAATGTCAGTGGACCTGTAGGGCCTTTTTATAATGCATATTAACAGTAAAACGTTAAATTGTAAAATAAATGTAGACGCTGACATTGAATAGTTGTTGTCCAGAATTTGAAAGTCACTAACTATAAAATATTAGCTTTAGAAACTACAGACAAATGCAAATAAACAATGTGCTCTGTTGACAAGTGTTGACAGTAGGTTTGTCTGAAAGAAATGACCGCGACAGCTAGTCATGTGACAGAAAACAAGCAAAACTGATAGGTCAGACCCTTCCAAAGCATCAACCCGTCTGTGAGTGTGACTGGCTGAGGGAAATCCAGGAACTGACGTTTCCGGGCACTAGTTCGTGACGTTACAGTATACTTTTTTTCTGTTTCGGCCGATTGCTCATCCCAGTGACAACTTGAAGACCAATGTGGGATTCTGTACAGTTATAGCAACACGCAGCGGAGAACACAGGAGAACCATGCCGCCCTTGTCGCTGCCCCTTACCAGTATTTTTAGATACAAAAATAAGGATAGTTTTCAAAGGCTAGCGACATGGTGCAGTGCTATACACACAGACTGTGGAACATGGTCACTTGGTATTGGCAGATTCTCAGATAAGGCTCAATTTTTGGAGACGACATCGGTGTCCCTGGCACGAACTGCCCGGCAAGTTTGGGGAGGTCGGTCAACAACACCATACATGTGCTACACTACCACTAGCAGCGAGAATAGGACGGATTGGTTATGGTCAGAATACAACGAAACCAAATCGCAAACAGAAGGTATGGGTTTTAAGGTGGTTTGTTTTTCGAATATCTAATTCTTTATTTACTTCAAAAGGAAGTTTGATTACAAAGTAACTTAGCGTTGTGCATGTTAAGCGGGACGGCTGCCAGAGAGACGTGTTGCTGAAAAGGTTAAAATGTCATGTCATGTCATGCTGTAATGCATGCTTCTGTCATGCTAAAGACGTTTGATGGCATCTGTCTATGCGAGGCCCACCAATGTTTTTGTTTTGTCTTGATGACATACTGATACAGGATTCATCTAAAACCTTGATGTATTGCAGCACTGACGTAGTGCAGTCAAAAAGTTTTTCACCGTTTTTTTTGCTGCTTTAGAATGTAGAGTGGATCAGTAGATGCTTTGTACTGGGTTGTTAGCATACAATTGTTTGTTAGTTATTGTGTAGGAAAGGACTGGTGAGTGAACAACATGATGAACCATATATGTTGTGGGTTGTTCCAAAAGCATGTAGAATAATGACTGTCCATGTCTTTCAGCATTGGTCCCTGTCATATTGAGGAATTCAGTAAATCCTGACACAATATTTGCCAACAATGAAATGAGTCTACACGACATTGAGATCTATGGCTTTGACTATGACTACACCCTGGCATTTTACTCTAGTCATCTCCATACTCTCATTTTCAACATTGCACGTGACATTCTCATAGAAGAACACAGAGTAAGTACCCTCCTCACCCAGCGTGTATTTGTTTAAATTGAGCTATTTTTTAACAGATTAAAAGACCTCTTCAGAATGCACTTTACATTCATTAATGGACCATCCCATGCCATGTTAATGGAAGGGTGTGTGTCTCAATTTATCTTATTATGCACTTTAAAATGTACTATTCCAGTATCCTGAGGGATTACGAGAATATGAGTACATTCCTAATTTTGTGGTGAGAGGACTTCACTATGACGTGCAAAAGGTGAGTGTTTTAACTATAGTTAGTCTCCTGTACAATTGCATAGCAATACTGTATGCTATATAAAGCATACACTACTGTTCAACACTTTGCCAAAGTCTGGGAAACTTCCCTATCATTGAGAGGACAGAGTTTGCTTTGGGCCTAAAAACCTACATTCTGAAAAAAATGGATCTGAATTATCACAAATAAATGGGTGATTGATGATTAGACTGCAATCTTTACAGTTATATTTACACAGCTAAAATGTGGTTGGTTCTATTTTATAAAGTGACAAAACCTGCCTTCATTGGGCTACTTTAGTATCTGGGGCATAGAAACAAAAGGAAAGGAAGAGCTTTTTATTCAGAAACATATTAGTCTGGTACTGCCTACGAAATAAGGTTATCCCAAGAGAATGCACAAAGATGCCTGTATAGTTTTCTTCCAGTGCTGTGCACCACATCCTTCACAGAGAGAACAGTGCAAAGGGAAAACCAGGATAACAGACCAGAAGCAGTTCTGTCCAACGTCACAGTTTGCTAAAAACATACAAGGCTATAGATTGTGAAACAGTTGCCTTCCTGGTCATAAGACATTTCAGTATAACTCCCACACTATTGCAAGTGATGAGTAAACGGTTACTAGAAAGTATGTCACCATGTATTGCAAGGCATCAATTTTTGTATCAGCATTTTGGGTTGACAGTAATTTCATTGTAGGTGCTATGTAGAGATCACTCATGTTCTAAACCAATTGTTTATTATTGTTGTTTATGGTCTAGGCTTTGCTAATGAAGATAGATGCATTTCATTATATCCAGTTGGGAACAGTATACAGGTATGTTGACAACGTGTCATATAAACTCAATATCATGAGTGTAATGAATGTATTTAAGAAACCCTAATCATAACACTTCAGTATGTAATGGCTAAACTGTCCACAGTATTCTCTAGGAGCAGATGTACAGCTCTGTGTATTTCTTTTAGGGGCCTTCACCCAGTGCCAGACAAGGAAGTGATAGCAATGTATGAAGGCTCTCATGTGCCACTGGAAATCATGAGTGATTTCTATGGCAAGGTAAGCACTTTGCACTTCGTGTCAGTGCCACTTTGAGGATTGTGGAGACAGGAGCAGTATGTATCCCATGTACTTGTGAAATGTCATATCCCTTTTATTCTGAACATGTATTGTTAACTGGCTACATATTAATAAACATTAATTGAGAAGCTATAGAGTCAAACTTGTTGATGTTACTGGTCCTGTTGCATGAACTGCTGGTCTCAGCTTTTGAAACTCCAAACCTACTGAGTTGCCACTTGTCTTACTGGTCTCAATTTTTTTCTGTCCCCTTAGAGTTCTCATGGTCATACTATGAAGCAGTTCATGGACATTTTCTCCCTACCAGAAATGAATCTTCTCTGTTGTGTCAATGATTACTTCATGAAGCATAACATTGATTATGAACCAGTCCATCTATACAAAGATGTAAAGGTAAAGTAGTAATTTGTTATGTTTTTAAAATGACCCCCAGTACATGTTGGCTGTTACGCCTGTTTATGGCATATCCAGATTAATTAATGTCAGTAGACTTCATTCAGGTGACAAAGAACATTGTTCGCGTCATAAATTGGGTTATTGCAAGATAAAAGCAATTAGAGAAAGAAAAGCAAGATAAAAGAAATCATGCTTCATGGTAACCTTTCTCTGCTTAATGTTTGGGCTTTGAAATGCTGTAATTTAATGTAGACAGGCTGGACTGACAGCACCATCAGTCAGTCCTCTTGTGGTTCTCTGTCAGCAATGAATCAGATGGGAGATATGGGGAATAGTTAGCTGGATGGGCGTTTATTTTTAGTGTGGCCTAAAAGACTAAATTTATTTGCAAATGAGGCAGTAAACATTCCCAAGACCTTAAATGGGATTTAAACTGGACCAATCTCCATCACTGCTTTTGAGACTTTTCCTTTAATAAAACCAGACTGTACATTTTTTTGCTGTTATTGTTTGTTTGCTTAGGAGGCGATCGGAGATGTCCATGTAAAGGGTATAATGTATCGAGCAGTTGAGGCAGATATTGGTAAGATTACAAACGGCATCTAAGTCACAACTGTCTTTCTGACATTTTTTTGTGTTAATATTTTGTGCTCTGTTAAAGAGATGGCTCATTTTTCTTTTGTTTCTCTAATGATCTTTTTTGGCTTTGGAAGATTCCCTATCTTCCATTACTGCATGGATTTTACTGATATGTTTACTGGACTCATTCATCATGTGACCATTACACCAACATCTATTATTTCAGAGAAGTATATCTGTTATGGAGAGCAGACCCATGCTGTTTTGAAAAAACTATCAGAAAATGGGAAGAAAATGTTCCTCATCACCAACAGTCCATTTGACTTTGTGTAAGTTCATATAAATGTCTCTTACAAAAGAGATGTGGTGATGGAAAAGCTGTCCTTGCATCAGAGGACTGAATGTATTCATCTTGTTTCTTTGCTGTGTTTCATTAATTGACAGTGATCGTGGGATGAACTACATAGTGGGGAAGGACTGGAGAGATCTCTTTGATGTTGTCATTGTGCAGGCTGACAAGCCTGGCTTCTTCAATGATAGGAGAAAGTAAGCATGTACCTTCTCAAACAATGTCCTGTCAAGTGCTAGAATCATTCTCGGGCACAAAAGAATAGATGTGCCACAGCTTGTCACAACCAATAAAAAAGGCTCCGATAGACAACCATGTATTTTTGTGTTGTGTGTATGTGTCTTTTAAAGGCCCTTTAGACGTGTTACTGATAAAGGAGTGCTGCTATGGGATAGGATTCATCGCCTGGAGAAAGGACAGATTTACAAGCAGGTGTTAAAATGTTAAGTGTCAATTTATACTTTACTCATATTTGATGTACTGATTTGTACATATTTGACTTGATTTGTGTTTGTGTAAAGCTATGCATACCAAGCATGTTATGGCAGGTTTAGGTATGTATGATTTCATGTAATGTTCTGCTTTTCCAGGGAAACTTGTACGAGTTCCTGAGACTGACAGGTTGGAGGGGCAATAAGGTGTTGTACTTTGGTGATCACATCTACAGCGACCTTGCGGTAAGACATTTAAGCTCTATGCTGTTGAGTGCTCACCAACACCTGTATGAAGAGTAGCATGTCTTTTAAACATCATTCATCTATTCCTAATGTTTGTATTGTATTTGTTTAATACCTGTTTATAATGTTTGTCTTATCATACCTGTGTTGGCCATGAAATGGCCACAGTTTCTAATATGACATTAAGTTGAACAAACAAGCAAAACAAACATTACACATCATTTAAGCTGTGATTTCTGCACTCTCTCTAAATAGGACTTGACGCTGAAGCACGGCTGGAGAACGGGCGCCATCATTCCGGAGCTGCGGAAGGAGATCAAGATCATGAACATGGCGGAGTACATCCACACCATGAGCTGGCTGCAGGCCCTGACGGGGTTGGTGGAGCGTATGCAGGTCAGTTAGCAGACCAGGTCCTTCGAGCTGTGCTGCCACGCTGGGCCATGCTGTCACTGCTGTCTGTGCTGCCATGCTAACCCTCAGGTTCTGCACAGGGTCATGTTTGTATTTTGGGTAAAGTTGGGTTAGACTTGTTTTCTTATTATTTTAAAGCACCACTATGCAACTTTTTCGCGTTAATTACTCATCTTCATAAGTTGGTAGATGCTTAAATGAGTCATTACCAGGCAAATGAAGACTTTCTTGATCGTGCCCGCTGTCCGTAGATGGAATACCATGCTTGCAATATCTGGGTGTCCGTCCTGCCACCTTCAGGCTCACAAAGTCTCGAATATCGCTGAAGAAAGGATTACGTTAAATTCTAAAAAAATTCTGACTTGACTTAAGATGTCTAGAGATGTCTACTTTCATATTTGCCAGTACTGTTATCGCTTGAGTTGAAAACAATCCATTTTTATGAGAGTGTCCATTTATTCAGAGACACTAAGGGGAGCTCTGTTGAGAAAAAGCACTCAAAGTTGCATAGTATTTCTCTAATTACCTAAAAATGTCAATTTATAGAATAATGTATTTAAAATTGAAAGCATAACATATGTATTCTCCCCCCATTTATAATACAAAACTACATATTCATGCATTAGTCATCTTCAGTTTTTTCCCCACTGCTCTGCTACTTGATTTGTTGTTACAGTTGTTCTATTTTGCTGTATAATTCCGACAGGTGTACAGAGATCCAGCATCTCAAGCTGTAGTTCAGCAGTGGATCGAAGAGAGAGAGGACATAAGGTATGACAAACCAGACTGTACCCCTCAGTGTCTTACACAACAAAGGGCTATTTGAAATGTTTTAGCTTTTTATAGTATTAATTCACTGTTATCGAGCACTTATTTTTTCCCTATACACCCTGGCAGATCAAGAGCCAAGAACATTTTCAACGCTCAGTTTGGGAGCCTCTTCCGTACCTACCATAACCCCACCTATTTCTCCCGGCGTCTCTCGCGCTTTGCGGACATCTACATGGCCTCCATCAGCTGCCTCCTGAACTACGACCTGCAGCACACCTTCTTCCCCCGACGCACTCCGCTGCAGCACGAGTCCTCCCTCTGGCCAGAGCAGGGTAGTGCAGGTCCATCATAAAGATCAAACGTGGATGTCGAGCACAGCCTCTACATTCTGATCCCAGGCTGCCGCGATACACCATTTCTTTGGGGTATGTCACACTTGGAAAAGAAGCGTGTCAAGATGTTGTTACTGCTAAAGGGAGCAACTTGGGTGTTTTTAATGACATTCAGGCAAAAGCCAAGACTGCTGGCTTTTTATAACTCTTTTAGTATTTATTCTGACATTTTTAAGAGTGTTGTTTCTTTAGGTCAGTCAAGGTTTATTGTTTGGCAAAGCTGGCCTAAAACATTTTGAATTCCACACAGGACTTCACAAATAATTGGTATAGGGTATGTTTTAGCTGCATGTGATGTAGAAAAAATTGGATCTAGAAAAAAATTGCCACATAAGATACATTTAACTGTATACCACATAGACTTTATTACTCACTCATTGTAGGCATACATTTATCAAACACAGGACAAAGTAAGTGTTTGTGACAGTGGCTTGAGGGATATACACTTGCCTTTGGTTTAGTGATGTCTGAGTTTGAAAATGGGTGAATACTTGAAATCCCATAAAGCCCTGTCACGTCTAGGTCGATCTCTGTGGATCTTTCTGGAAGCACATCTCAAGATACTGATGCAGCCTGTTGTGGAGAATGCTGAACAATGGATCACTTGTGACGCGGTTGTACACAAGCTTTTGTACCTTCTTCTCTGTTAATGCCTTATGCTCTCACATAAAGCGCTTCCACTCGCTATGTCTTTAGCAATGCAATAATCTGTGCTGTCACAATAAAAATGCTAGGCACTTTTCACTGAATCGCAAATGAATAAAACTGAGATTTAAATGTGATGCTACTGCATCCTCACTTCACACACAAGCAAGGCCTCCTACCTATGTTTTATGGCGTAGCCACAAATATATCAGCGAACTGAAGTGGCTTGAAAGAGTGCTTGTGGCTGTGCCAGGGGTTTTCTTTGAGGTGGAATACTTTTCAAGGTTTGATAAACGTATAACCATTACTGCACTATGGAATACAAAGAGAGTTGTATGGGTGTATTCATGTATACAGAGTGTTGTGTTGATTGTTTGAGGTTTGATTGTGGCTCCAGTTTGTTGGAGGATGACATAAAGCAGCTGTGTAAATATATAGATATCTCATGTATATATGTTTTGTTGTTTAGAAACATAAAACTTGGTACTGGTACTGTAAAAGTATATTCTATTTATCTAGTGACAGGTGTTGCGCTGAATATGTTTTTTGTTCAAGTGTGTTGCACATGTATTAACCAAAATCTCAGTAAACAACACATAAGATTAGACTAGACATCATAATTCATGGTGTAAGTCATCTTTTGTTGTGACTGGGAAGGGAGCTCTCAGGATATACTACATTTTGCTGTCTAGCAGATGAATCGTTTTGCCCACCCCATTTAGTGAAATTTCATATCAAACTTGAATAAGGACATTACCTCTGTATTTCACAGTTCCTCAGAATGTAACCTGTTCTCATTGCATATTAAAACAAGTTTCATTATCTATCAGCAATGTGTAATGGATGTTTTTTTTTTTTACATTTAAAGCCATATAGCTCACAAGAACCACTGGAATACTTTTCAGACTGGCTAGGTTTATTATTAGTTATAAACATTTATATGGGTGACATTTCACACAGAATACCAAAAAACACCTGCTCCTAGAGACCCACAGCATGATACTGTGCAGAGATTAATTCATGGTAATCCCAAAGCTACTTTGACATATTGGAAAACAATAAATCAGATTGCTCATAAGTGAAACCATGACAATCCTGTCAGTTGTAAGTCTGAGCCTTCTTGCTTCCTTGGGTATTAGATATGGATCATAATCCGATCGCTTGCACTCGGCAGCAGGGCCGAGGCATCAGTGAGGGAGCCTAGTCCCCAGTCTCGAGTCTGGCAGATTCAGAGGTGAATGAAAGCACAATGGAAGGCAACATCACCCTTGCTGGCATGGACCTCTGGACACAAGCCCCTCTGCCGAGACCCACGATTTTTCCCCGGGTGGGCTACAGCATCCTCTCTTACCTCATGTTCATCAACACGCTCCTATCGGTCTTCAACAATTCGCTAGTGATTGCGGTGCTGGTGAAAAACCCACACCTGCTTACTGCTATGAATGTCATCATCCTAAGCTTGGCTGTGTCTGACCTTATGATCGCTTCCTGTGGCTCAGCCATAGTGACTCTCACCAACTACAAAGGCTATTTCTTCTTGGGGGAGGAATTTTGCATATTTCAAGGATTTGCTGTAAATTACTTTGGTAAGTTACCTGTGTAAGTTTGCTTGACATGGTTAATTACCAGTAATAACTGACATGTCATGACTGTCTTATGAATAATTGAAATTTGCAATAAATGTTATTATCATTATAGGTGTATTGGTGACATTTAAATTTCATGTTACACCTGTCATGTACTCTCTAAAAACGTGTAGTTGTATATCAGTATCATACAGCCTAAGGCATATAATAATCCTCATATAATTTCTTCCCCATCAGTTGATGGGAGCGGCATGTGGTCCTGCCTTAAATCTTACATCACTTATCACAACACTGCATATTCTGCCGCAGGTCTGGTTTCCCTGTGCACCCTGACCCTGCTGTCATATGAGCGCTATAGGGTGGTGTGCAAGCCCATGGCCGGTTTCAAGCTGAACATGCGGCGCAGCTGCCAGGGTCTCCTGTTCGTGTGGCTCTTCTGCCTCTTCTGGGCCGTCATGCCTCTGACGGGCTGGAGCTCGTATGGCCCTGAGGGGGTCCTGACGTCCTGCTCGCTGGGCTGGGAGGAGAGATCCTGGAGCAACTACAGCTACCTGATCCTCTACACTGTGCTCTGCTTCCTGGTGCCAACGACCATCATCGTATACTGCTACACCAACGTTCTTTTCAGCATGAAAAAGGTGCCTGGCTGTTTGTAAAGTGGCTCCTACTCAGTTGTAACTGGATATCTGTTGAACTCATTAGATTAGTTCACACTGACTAAAGGAGATTTTAAAGTTTTGTTAAAATTAGTTTTGCACAAGTGTGTGGCCTTGTGAGCTTTCATAAATTTGTTTCCTTAGTGCTTTGATTCCTTTATGTGATCATTTTGGCAATTTTTAAGACTACATTCAACGTCTTTGGAGTGGGAATGATGGGAGATAAAATGTTTTAACTTGTACTTCTTGTGCACAATGTTTTCATTCTCAAGCTGAACAGGAGTGTGGAGCTGCAGGGAGGCAGATCAAGCCTGGAGGAGAACAACCGTGCCAGCAGGATGGTCCTGGCCATGATCCTGACCTTCTTCCTCTGCTGGCTGCCGTACACAGCTCTGTCAGTGGTGGTGTTCGTAGACCCAGACCTTGAGATCCCACCACTAGTCGCCACTATGCCCATGTACTTTGCCAAAACCAGTCCAGTCTACAATCCCATCATTTATTTTCTGTCGAACAAACAGGTAGGACAAGGTCTCTCTTTCTCTCTCTCCTACACACACACATACACACAAACACACACACACACACACACACACACACACACACACACACACACACACACACACACACACACACGCATGTATAACTAATGGAAGGCCACCTCATGCTGTGTCTCTGATGCCCACAGTTCCGTGAGTGTGCTCTGGAGGTTCTCTCATGTGGCCGCTACATCCCCCATGGAACACACTCCAGCAGCCTCCTGATGGCCTCTCTCCAGAGCAGCCGCCTTACTAGCACTCCGACTAGGATTGTTCCTGTCTGACCACACCTCCATCATCATTATCATCATCATCCTCAACTCCATGATATAACTTCAACCCTGTTCGTGTTTCCATGCACATGCAAAAACAAATGTTCCATTTGATTAAAAAAAAAATACTGTAATCAAGTGTGTGTGTGATCTAACATTGAGATCCCTGATTATTATATGACAGTGTCCATTCATAGGCCATTTATAGACTCATAGCCGACTACTGTTGTTTTTAGACTGCCTCACTAAATGTAATCAGCTATGTTGAGCGTAAAAAAGAAAAAAAATCGTAAACTATCATGTTGATGTGTGCGCTTGCTGACCAAGGGCCTCGTCTTGTCATAATGTGTCGCTTCTGTTCTTATGGCACGATGTAATGTAGAACGAAGCCTTCCTAATGCAAGACGCAACTGGAACCCTTGAAGGGAGGTGGGGGATCCAATTAAATCCACCCCATTCTGAGATATAATTGGTATTATTTCAGCAAGTACATACAAGACCAAGAGCTGCGTCAAGAGTTATGAAATTCTCTGAGTCCCAGGTGGTCTCCGGAGCGCAGCGGGGTGTTAATTGAAGTGTTCGCAGTAAGCTGTCACAACCAGATGTCAATATGTCCAGTTTGTTCCTGTACTCCCACTCTCGGTAGTTAAGCAAACAGGTCGCTTCTTTCAAAGTGAGAATCCATCCATGCGATGGGTATCATCAGAGCGGGGTCTGGCTTTTTGCCCTGAAATGCAAGGCAATATTTCACATGTACTGGGGTTTGCGAATATATCTATTCCTATAAACTATGTCGATGTAGTTTTGACAGTAACTAGTTGTGCGTTATTATTTTTCACGCTTTTTATTGGCATTGCAGCCAATCTGTTCGTAGCATGGGCTGTGCGTAACCAAAAATCTCTACAAACGTCCAACAACGCATTGTTGGTAAATCTTGCAGTGATAGACTTTTTACGTTGCGTCATCGATTGTCCGTTTATTTTGGAAATTTTTCTAAACAGGAACCGGATTGATGCAATTGGATTTTCACTGTGCAATGCACAGTTTGTCTCTTTCTCCATCACCTGTTGCGTGCAGTTGCTTACTTTGGCTAGCATCAGTGCTGAAAGATACCAAGCCATAGCACATCCCTTCAAAACAACTGAGCGGCGTAAGAGGGTAATGGTATGGATCCCTTTGACTTGGACGGTGGCAATTTTCGTATCTGCTCTGTGTTTATTGTTTGCGAAGGACTCTCCAGTGTATGCGAGGTGCAAGGGACTGGACATAAAAGAACTTCCGACGTATGACACATTTGGAATATATGTTTTAGTCCCACTTTGGACTGCTTGTCTGGCAGTGATCACAGGATTTTACACTCGTATTTTTGTACTTGTAAGGGCCCATAACAGAAAAATATTTGATAAAGGTACAGTGCTGACTTTTAATCACACAGATAGCAAAGCTAAGGCCACAAAGAAAGAAAGCACAACGATAAAGGAAATAATTACATTCGTACCAGAAGTCACTGTCAAGACAGACGTTTCTCCTTGTGCGCAAGAGGAACACGCCGCTGGAGATAATACACAAGTGTGTGGAAACAATACTGTGTCCGAGCCTTTAAACACAGCTGATCAGGAATTACCGATGTACAAACAGCGTACAGACACTTCCAGAGTCTTAGCCGAAAACATTAACTCGGGACAACCCCCGCAGTCAAGCGCAGTAGTGGTGATTGACCTAGAGAAGCGCGAGGAGGGTAATGCACTCCAACCGCCGATTTTAAGTACCGAATCCGCAACAGCCACTTTAAAACCAGATGCAGAAATTCAAACAGACAACAAATCCACAATCATTATGCCTGAACCTGAGAATCAAGGTGATGTTGCAGGTGCTGTCTGTATGATGCCACCGCGTCCTAACCCAGACAGGGCTAAGAAAAATAAAGAGGGCAAACTGGCGAAACGCTCTGGTTACATAATTCTTACTTTCCTGATCTTGTGGACACCATTCATTTTGACAGTCCTTGCAAATTACTTCATTCGACGGTCCAACAACACGACTGTAAGTAGGCCTATTGCTTCTGTGCGCACAGAAAGTATTTGGAGACGCTAAAGATACCATTTAAACTATTGCTTTACACATACCGTATAAATCCAGTATTTTATCCAGTGTAAGGCTACCTATAAATACGAAAGTGTTTTCCTTGTAAAATTTTAACTTTCCTCATGCTACTTGCCATGTAATACATTTCTTGTCAGTGTATAATTATAACTCAGAATGTTAGTAAATTATGCTAAGTTATAGTTGGTCATAATATCACTACATTTTAAAATTATTTATTTAAAAAACTTTTGTATGTAATAAATGCAATTTCATAAACACATCAACTAAAACATAGTAGCCTAAGATTAGTTTAATAATTACAACAGTAAACATAAAAAATGATGCAAATCATATTTCTGTATAAACTTGTGATATTCATTTACTAAGCTTGATTTTGTTTTTTAGATGGAGATAGCAGTGGAGTTGGAAATACTGACCATCTCTTTGGTCTGCATGACATCTGTCACCAATCCAATAACTTATGCTGCTGTAAACCCACAGTTTCGAACAGAATTTTATAGTCTAAGATCTAAATTTAAATCCATTTGTACAAACAAATGAAAAAAAAGTGTGGTCACTAAATTATTTTAAGGTAGGGTAAAAGATGTTTTGCTGGAGCACTTTTTACTGTACTGCTTGAAATCCCCTTCACACCCTGATGGCAACCAATTAATCAAATTCTGTAACTTGAAGATAAAACATTAGTGGGATGGACAGGACTGAAAACACCTACTTTTACATACTTCCCTAGCTTTAGGTATGACTATGGTAATTGGCTAAGTTTTGTCTTTTTTTCTCCTGGAGAAGTCAAGTATGGCGTTTAAACAGTGGCTCTGATGGTTCCTGTAAAACAAGCAGTGCTCCAGTCCAAGCCAGAGTTCTGGTGAGTGGTGACAGTGCTGCACCTGGTAAGGAAAGGCTAAATGCAAGATACCACACCATTGCCAAGGCAACAATATCCTATCTATCTGTTCCTCAGCACTGTTTGAGTCCAGCAGGTGACGCACAGCTGGTGCTGTAATCCTCAGTCACAGTCTCTTCCCTGATTTCTGAACATCTGCAGCAGGCATGGCAGGGCGAACCTTATGGGTTTTACCCTTCCATATCCTGGATGGTGCAGCATGCCAAGGTCTAGCACACATGGACTCCACTATCTCCCTCGCCAATCACCAAGACATGTCTGGACCTTGCTTTAGTGTGATGTGTTTGCGTTTTTATTCATTGTTTTGCTTCTTGTGTATTATGTGAGTGATCTTTTGTATAAAATATATGACAGGGATAAACTGTAAATCTGTTTTGTTTTCCATTTAGTTTTGCCACCCATGACTGGGGTCTGATTGCAAGAGCAAATAGCACTTCCATGGAAAATGGCAAACAGGCATCTTTATTTAGCTCTAGTTGAGCCATGAAGTGTCGATTAGCGTCTGGGGCCTTCACAGTCATAGAGGTCTGTTGAGATTTTAACTGCCACACAAGCCTTATAACTCCTATAGTTTGCACTGGAAATACAAGCCTGAAAAAAATCTTCAACACAGGTATGAATATAGCAAATATTGTTTAGCAAGTAGCGAAGAACTGTTATAGCTGAATGTAAACCCTGTTTGGTTTATAAGATTTAAGAAAAAACATCTTTATAATTCTGAGAGGAAAGCTACATTCTAATCCATTTATACCCTTCTCATAGTGATATGTGCATTTTAAAAGCAGTATATTGTGAACAGAATTAGTGTTAGGTCTTTGTAAATGATGTTCAAGATGCAAACCTACCAAAGTCTTTCAAAATAATTACACTGTTTTTTGGAGGGATTAATTGATAAACAGTCAAAGTTTCATTCAGACATTCAGACATGTTAAAATCTTAGTAAGAAATACTAAATTCCCTTTAGTTGTGTAAAATGCTATTATTGACCTGGTTATGTAGCCTAAGTTTTTTTAACCTTGTTTCAACAATTTCAAAATCAGCAGTTGAAAACAAAGCAGACATTAGCTCCACAAAGCCACTTGACTGAAATGTGACCTTTTTGTGTAGACTGACCCTTAAGAGGACAACTGACTGATAAGACTAGACAGCTGAAGTGCAATATTATGATCTATTGTCTGTCTTAGAAAGTTTAAAAGAGGATAACGATTTTTACAAGACAGCTGCAGCCACACTTAATGCCAAGCATGATCAATAATCTTTTTTTGGAAGCAATGCACAAATACATATCATAATGGTTTAGTAAGGTTTGGTTTATGTTCAACAAAAGAGGCTTAATGTACAACTGTATGTACAAACATATTCTCTATATTCTCTTTGGAGATCTAAATTGTTAAGACACACTTTATTAATATTATCAATAATTCATGTAATAAAATAAAACACATTTTACTCATTTACTCACATTTTACTCACATTACAGTGCTGTAACGGATGCTGTATTGGGAATGTGTAAGACAAAGGGTTTTTTCATTGTAACGTTTTGACTTTCTCACTCCTCTCTTAGCTTTAAAATCAACAGCAAAATCTTGTTAAAATCAAGGAAAAACAATAAAGAAACCAAAATATTAAAGTTTCAAAACATAAAAGGTTAGAAAAATATGTTACTAAAGTGCAAACAAAAGTCTTTTACGAGCCAGGCTGATTATGTTGAGACACTTTGGACCATACAATTGTACTTTTCAGATAAGGATCAAGAGTACTGTTTGTTTAAATGACCTTGTTGATCATTTAGCAACCAGCAGGAGAAGGTGCAAAGTAGTACAAGGCCAAGAGGATGAGATACACCACCACCAGAGCAGTGCCTGTGGGGAGGTACAAACACGTATGCATGTATACACACGCCCACATGCACACACATACATACAAGCACATACACATACACAGAGAGAGACACACACAGACATACACACAAGCACTCAAAGTCAGATGACACGATTAAGTGTAACATGAGAACAAGAGGGCATAAAACGTGAAGAGTCTCACCTTGGAAGTAATCAGACTTGCCATCCATAAAAATATAGTTCACAAGAATCACACTGAATATGCTGGCCCACAGATGAAGATCGCTGAATATCAGTACAAAGCCAACATCCTAAAAACAAATAATCATTTCATTTGAGAATATTATATACAATGCAATAAACACATCCAGAGTTAATTAAGTTGGTATAGGACACACTGCAACAGCTTTACAATTTATATAATTCCAAAATTTGATGAAAGCCCAGCTCTGATTTAAAGCAGCCCTGTTATAATCACCTGTGTGGTTTACCCTTTAGCTGTCATGTGCCCTGATGATGTCATCATCATCATCTTTATTGCCAGACTCTGGGTCCACACATTAATTTTACAAATATGTTTTTAAAGTAACCAATGAATTGATTTTTTTCCCAAAAAAGAATTTTATCAAGGCAGTGATAATACCGCCAAACTGTCAAATTTTCAAAACAATACGTTCATGACTCTTTGAGTTATTTTTGCTAACAAACAAACAAACAGACAGATAAACGCCAGCAAAAACACAACTTCTTTGGTGGAGGTAATAACCAGCACAACAAAAACAGCATGTTTAAAACTTACATAAACTGCATTGAAGAGGATCAGCAGGGGGATCTGGATCATACACACTTGCACGGCGATGCAGCTTCCCACCTCCAAACTGTGCCGAAACAAGCACCAATCAGATCATTCGTATCCTGTTAGACACACTGAAGTAGATGGATCCAAACCTCTGGCTGAGAATTATTTTAACCCACCTCAAGCCGATATTATTCTGCAGTGCAAACTGGATTCCGTTTACTATCTCTGGAATTTCGGGTACCATAGCCAGCACAGTGACACCGATGAAATACTGTCAAAATACACAGAGTGTGATGTGTACAAATAGTTAGAGTTATGCCTTAGCCCTTTTTCATACTGTAGCCTCTTTGCATACAATGGCCCATCTGCAGAGTGACTTCCTGTTCCACTAGCGGAATGAAAAATTGTTCACTATAACATTATAACATTTCTTTGACAGTACAGAAATTCTTTACTAACACATTACACCTTGGTCATGCTGGTTTGGTTAAAATGAACTTTGAAATAGAGGTTGTGTTTTAAGGGGCTAAAATACCAGTGCTAGACTGACCTGGGAGATGCCAGGCCGGCTGAGGATTGGCTGGATGTGTTCGGTGGTGAGGTCAGCACAGGCCGACATGAGCACGGTGGCAATGATGAGGATAAACATGGCTCTCCAGCGTGACCAGTGCACCACCGCACCAAGGTGCCCTGAGGCTGTCATGACACACACAGACATACACATACACACCCACGCACACACACACACGCCCATGCATGCACACAGAAACACACACACGCACACACATGCATGTACATACATACAAACACACATGCACAAAGAAACACATACACGGATACACAGCCCCACACACACGCACGCACGCACGCCCACACATAAATACCCGCACAACACACACACACATTCACACAGACACGGGACCAGAGGGAGACAGGCCCTTAGACACTTACATGGTTTGCTAAACTGAATGACATGACTTAAACAAGAGTGATTTTCCCTTACCATTCGTGTCACCCACATGGATATCGTAGATGTGTGAGTGAGTCTTTAGGGTGAAGACGAGACCAATGATGTAAGCGACGGGCAAGAGTCCTGAGATACAGTACACCAGCGGCCTTGGGGAAAGAAAGATCGAAATTTACGTGTCACATCTTTTCAGAGGAAGCCTGTACAAAAACAGATATGATTATGACACTTACTCAACATGGCTATGGAACATGGTGTAGTTATTTTCACTCTGATGAAACAAAGGGAGAAAAGTCAGCATCACTGTTCATAAAACAGTCACGGAACATGTTGGAATACACTTTTTTAAAATATATGTAGGATTCAAAAATATATACTAACTTTAACTCTGTTTTTAACAGAATTAACGAAATAAAACTGAACTATAAAGCACTATACCTGTAATATGAGACATTAAATCAAAATGGCGCATTACAGCAAAGAAAAAGGGGCTCACCAGGTCATAGTGGCAGTTGTGGCAGTTGTAAGGGCCACTGGTATTTGTGGTGCCATTGGTCCCCATGGAGGTACAGCCTTCACAAATAAGACTCCCATAGGCCTTTGAAAACAATGTTGGCGCAAACACCCCTGTAACAGCAAGTCAATAGACAGGTTTGTCAAAAGTGCTGCACAAACTCATTGTCTAACATGGCAAGTAGGGGGATCAAATTTGTATAATGTATGCACTCTTCTTCTGTACTACACCCTACCTCCGATAGAAATAAAGAGTAGTGAGGAGCTGACTCCAGCTGAGCGGCTGTTGAATCTCTGCTCCTGGTGTCTTAACCCCCCAATGATCATACTGATGCCCTGCACAGCACACAGAGAAACAAGGTAATTGGACAATAAACATTTCCCACAGGCAGACACACCAATCACTGTACTGACGTGTCCTCTCTATGAAGACATCAGGGCGGGTCTCCAACACCACACTCTATACCTTTAAATCATTTACAACTTGAATCATATGCATAGACTAAGGGGCCACACTTAATCTGGATGGTCCCATATAGACTGTGTACAAATGTTGAGACCATTAATAACCTGTTAAAACTCTATGTCTTGTGGAGGAACAACCTATCAGTTGCTACAAGAACAGCAACACCCCTTTCTACCTTTAAAAAGCTTGTAAAAACCCTTTTCTTCCGGGACTGCTTCCCTTCCTAACAAAACTAACAATGACTAAACCAACTCTCTCTTCCTCTGTCCCCATGTGAGAGTATGTATGTCTGTAGAGGCCCTGCTCCGGGAAACTTATTCAGACACATGCACCTCCCTGTATGTATAAAGGTTGCCTGCTTACTCTGTGTCCCTTTACACCTCTGTCTGCTTATGTCCTCCTTTTTGTAAGTCGCTTTGGATAAAAGGGTCTGCCAAATGCAATGTAATGTAATGTAAAGGTTCGGGTTAAGGTATGGTTGGGTTTCGTTAAAGTGTTAAGTCAGTAAACAATAAACAAAATGAAACTACATTTCAGCAAACCATCTTTAATGTTTCTATAGGCCATTCATATTTACCAAATGAAGTGTTATGAACAAAGGACATGGCTAAAAGACATAATGTATGGTCTTTGTAATGCATTCAGTATGATGAAGCATTGTGAGTGCAACATGGCAACCAGAGCCTAAGCCACAGCACTCTAACTGCATGCACCTGTGACTGCTTTTGTGGCTGTGTGTGTGTGTGTGCGCGTGCATGTGTGTGTGTGTGTATGAGTGAGCGTGTGTGTGTGTGTGTGTGTGTGTGTGTGTATGGGTGAGCGTGTGTGTGTGCGTGCGCTCTTTAGATACTAACGGGGATGAAGAGAATGCATCCCAAGAGGGTCCCAGTCAGGGCGGACTTGACAATCTCCTGCAGGCACTGGTTTCCTTCACGATGTCCCCGCAGCAGTGCAGTGATGTAGAAGGTCATCTCTGTGATGGAGCCAAATGTGGCGTTGACCACTGCACCTACAGCAAAGTTACTCTGGGCTGAAATGCTGAAGGGAGAGGGATCAAAGCCAGTTTGGTGAATCAGGCCACTTTCTCTTTAGTGGCCAATTAATCTATAGTGTATTTAATGCCAAAACACTCCACTTTTTTATTTTGTATTTTACAGTACATACAAATTTAACTTTAATTATTAATTATTACTAATAATAAATGGTTAATCATAGTTCAAATATCCCCCAAACGGACAAAAAATAACAGGGTTGGAGGGTACCAACATATTAATGTAATTAATGTAAAATGTAGAAGTTACTACTGATAAGGTATGTTATTACCGTACAATAATGATACTACGACTACTACTTCTACTACCAACAATAATGATAAAAATGTTCCTTTCCGAACAAAGACAAGGGAATACAAGTTGTTGACGTTCTCACCTAGCGATACCCATGCCGATATAGTAAGACAAAGGGATGATTGATCCAATGGCTGTGGCAAATTTGACCTCTGAGCTGGCAAATTTATTGTCTTTGTCAATGTAACCGATCACCAGAGCAAAAATGACCAGCGGCAGAAGGTCTAGAAACAACTGAGGTCAAGAAACTTATTCAAGAAAGAGTGAGTATTGCACCTGACAGCAGCACCTCTTTAGTTATCTAAAAACAAACTAGTAGCTTTATGCAACACAATAAACACAGATCATGTGGCTGATCATGAATATGCACCAACATTTTTCTTCATGATTATTTAGGGCACAACAATTTGTAAAAGAACATTTTCATGAAGGATACTGACAGCAAACACATTGATCCCATCTACTGTATACTTGTAGTAGTATCCATTGAAAGCATGGTTGCAGCACAACATTGCTGTATCCTCACCAGGCTGTGGCTGGAGAATGTGTTAGTGTTAATGTAATCATCACTGCTGTCCTAACAGGATTCATCACCAATATTGAAGGTGCTACATGTAAAAAAAATTGGGGCTGGTAATCAGGAGATGGTCCTGATATGTCATTAGAGATTAACGAGGCATGTTAAATTGCAATACTGATTTCATTGACAACAAGGGTACAGCAAGAATATTTGCATTTTAAAACTACATTTACAGCCCACAAATTCTGTTTTGATGTTTCGATTTTGTATTTTGGCCTCTTTCCTCTACAGTATTTAGAGTATGATTACAGAAACAGTTCTGACCACAGTCCTACATACAGCACTTTTGAAGTCAGCACCATTTAATCCTAAATACCTCCTCGGTAGGGCTGATATGAATATCCTCGGGTGGCAGAAGTAAGATGGAATACACCATACGGGCGTTCATCTTGGCCACAGGGATGGTGACAACCAGCAGCCAGGAGAGCAGGCAGCCCAGAGAGTGAAAGAGGACCAGGATAGGATAGCCCAGCAGAAGCCACACGTACGTTCTCACACGTTTCTGAAACAGTATAACATTTACTGAACCTCTGACCTACAGATGACTAGAATAAATTATAGGTAAATAAATAATTAAATACATACATACATACATACATACATACATACATACATACATACATACATAAATCATTCATTCATTCGTAATCCACATATGAAATGGTACATGATATTTAGCAGTAAGAAATACTCTGGTTATCCAAAATTAAAGTTGTGTGTTTCTCTCTTACACAGATGTATAGATGTTAATGTCAGATAAGTGTTTATTCCTTGTTAAATGTACAGTATGATTTCTAATGCACAGCCCTCATAATGAACTGCTGTGTCATCTCACCCAACATGATGTCTAATGCATAGCCCTCATAATGAACTGCTGTGTCATCTCACCCAATGTGAGGATTTATTGGATGGCTGTGGTTCCTCGGCAGAGTCCTCCACAGGGGTGGGCAGCAAGAAGGATGAGTCTCTCTTGTTTTCCTCGACCTCTTCGGTGAAAGCATGCTGATCCTGCCTTTTAGATCTTCTCGCAGAGACAGGACCCTGTTAAACCCACCGCCATGGAAAGCAGTACCAAAGCAACAGTGATAAGTGAACGACATTTAAAAATGTTGTCAACAAATAGTACTGAAATATAGTTTATGTGAAATGAAGCCATTTATTTATTGTTCATTTATTTATAAAATAACTGATAGTTACATGGATATTCTAAAATGAAAGGCATTAGTTAGTGTCTAACTAAGTAAAATTCTAGCTAATTATTCAGAACTATAAAAATGCAGTCAAGGTGTCAGTATGGTGTGAAAGTGTGAATGTGTCTCCACCACAATGTATCTGATGACAACTAACAACATAATATAAAAGGGGTTTTGGCTTACATCCAAACAATAAACAGAATTCACTAAGCAGTCAGTGTGATGACAAGTACAGCTATCTTTCCTTTGCACAATTACGTACATTATAGTGAATTTAATGCATAAAAAATGCATTGCATTGCAATATGATGGCAAGAAAATTAACACATAACAATGTACCTCTGTTATGAACTTCCCGAATGGCCATAGAAAATAACTTGACAACTTCCAACACAATTTGCCTGTAATGTGAAAAAGTAACCACAGTAATTACAATAATTCACAAAATGCTTTGACAGACATGTTTCTGCATGAACGTGAGGGAGTTTTAAGCTGACCATATGGGATTCCGATGAGAGTAGAGAACATGAGAAGACTGACCGAAACGTAGACCAGGGCAAGCCACCACCCAAACAAGACCACGTATAAGACATTACCAAAGGAAATCAGGGAACCTGTAATAAAAACATACACAGATAGTGTTATACACTGCAGCTAGCTACCAAGACATGTAAGATTGCCTTTAGTGTAAGAGCTTTTATTTAGTTTTCCATCAGTAGTTCTCATAATCATCAGTATTCATGACTGAGGATGCATATCTCCATGTACCTTTCACTAACCGAGTTTTCATCTGACATATTAATGCACATTTCAGTTATTAAAATCCTCATTACTAATGTGAATAAGGTGAGTTGTAACCTGACTATTGACTTACCTGCGTGAGGTTTAATGACTCTCAACTCAGAGTACAGCTCTTTCACTACCTCTGACCTTTCCTCTAAGGGTCGTTCTGTGACATGACTTTTCCACTTCCTGAATCCAAACTGAATAAAAACACAGAGACAAACAACATCTACCTTGTTTAAAAAAACTATCACAGGTGTATCACAGCTGCTTTTTAAAAATCAAACAAATGACCAGGTTCAGTCAAACTGTAGCAGGAAGTTTATTCACTTTGTAATTGTTAGCCAGTTTCTGTGCTTCCACTTCATTTTCGGCACTTAAAGTCGTCTTGCAGCGGCTCTCTGTCCATGCATCATTCAATGCCTGCAAACTGTGACCTGGAAAAGGCAGTCAGGCAGCTTTTAAAAGGACATTGATTAAAAGCCCTGATGAACCAAGCATGTCATATTTACATGTGTTCAACACAGACTAATAGCAAATACAATAATCCATTACAACCAGCACTGCCCCTAAATGTATTCAATAGACAATTTGACAGAAGGTTGTCAACAGCACTGATCTAATATCTTACTTCTCTGTCCATATAGAAATGTGGGTGGGTAGGGCCCCGTCTGTGGAGAGGTGCAGGGGAGAGATGAGTATCCATCAAGGCCCTCATGGTGTAAGTGGGCACCACACACAACATCACACCACAGTGCTCTGGCATTCACTCTGGGGTTCTGGAGGTCCAGTGGGGGATCTGCTGTGAGAAAGGCCCATTTTACTTTGCAGCCTTACACTCACAGTGTTTCCTGTGAGATTCTACATGCTCTGGGATGTGTCTCTTTCCTCTTAGGGAACTACTTGTATGTCATAGCTCTGGTGTTCTGTTATCACAAATTGCAGGTCAGCAAACGCAAACAGATACGTTTTTTTTTTTTAATTCACTATGCCAGTAAGACATTTTCTTTATATTTCAGGTGATAAAAATCTCAACAACTTTACATATGTGCCACAAATAGCCAGAAGGCAACATCCTACTCTCAGTTCCTCCCTCAAACTGGCTATGGGTGCAGCCTGTACTCATATTCTGTGTGTTGTGTTCTCATGTTCGTGACGTACCGAAACAGGTGTCGTGGCCAAGTGCCAGTCAGTCACATGCGCACAGTTTACCTCTGCGACTCAGTGTTTTGCCAGGCTGTCCTTTAACCCATCGTGTTGTTTTTTATTTAAGAAATCAAACAAACTGTTAACCAGGCTTGGTTTCAGTCAAGTCAGATGTCTGCGGCTGAAGCTCTCACTTCCTCTGCGATCACTGTGATATCTTTGCATATCACCTTATCTATAGTATGCTAGAACGAGAACACAACTTGAAGGTGCGCCTTCAGTTTTGTATAATACGGTTTGACACCTGCTCTCACGGAGACGCCCTCTTAAAGTTCAGCAGCTCATTCAAAGATTGGGTTATTAGTAGGTAATAACGATTGTAGTAAAATATTTTGAGACTCCGACGGCCACCCTAAAGTCGTAATTTTCAGATTCAACGTGCATGCAAAGTGCATAGTCCAAACACCTGAAAACACATGAAATGACAATTAAAATCTTTAGTCATCGACCAAAACCCGACGTGATTCACTAAAAGCCACCGTGACTTACCTAGAAGTTCAGTTTAAGCTACGACACAAGCAACACTGTAACCTGCTCTGGTGCGTAAACAGCTATATTAGCTTAATGAGTTCAGCATTTCTACCTGTTTCATCTGAACTGTCGGCAGTAAACCTTCGCCTTCGTGCCTCGCTATCGGCTGACAAATGCACATTTTCAGTGGACATCTCTGTTCGGCACAGTCATGGATCCCATGTGATGGATCAGTCGCGTTATCCTTGCGAGCTCAGTAAGCTCAAGTGAACGCGCACGGAACTGTGGGAGATGTAGTGACCACATATTGCCAGCACTAATCCAGCGAATGGCTGCATGAATTTGCGTTTCTACAGCTAAGCTAGGCTATAAGTAAAGTAATAATTTATTATTACATCTATTTGTGATGCAATCCTGATATTTAAGGCTGCATCAATAATTTCCAATAATAATGCAAACACGTTTACATTATCAAACTTAGAGTACGGGAAAACATGCCAAATTACTTATTGGGTCCATGACAACTTTTGCCACACAAACAATATTTGGGAATAGGATAATAGCCTGAAAAGAATTCCAGTTAAATGTAGCCCATGCTATTCATTATTACCTTGACAAGTGTGGACGTTCCACCTTTAAATCCTGTAGAAGACTGGGTGAGGATTGACTGTGTTAGGGAAATGGTTCTCCTCATAGTAGGGGGAATTATCAACAAAAAAGGGCCAAATCGTTACGCGGTGGATAGAAGCACCAAAGTTGGTATAGATATTCTTTAGGATGTATCTCATCATTTCAGAAGGGGTGCCCAAACTTTTCAGTCAATTAAGGTCATTTTAAAAGGGAAAATCCAAGATGGCTGCCAAAAACGACCCAAACATAACAAAATGTTACATAGCTTGGATATTTTGGCTCCTTCTGCCATTTAGTTTTTTTGCATGTGATGTATATAGACTGCCATCAATAAATATGTGCAATTTCATACATAAAATAATGTTTCATAACTTTTATACAGCTTTAAAGAGGAAAAAAACGCTAAAAAAGCAGTCTGAATGAGATGACTTTTCAAATGGATCTTCATTTGAGTGGGGAATTTTTTTTAAAATACATACATATATAGCTTTAAAAACTTCCACAGGAACTTATTTCTAACTTTCAAAGAATAATTTATTGATAAAATGTTCATATGAGCAGAGATAAAGCCTTAAATTGGGACACAACTCACTGTCATAATATTATGTAAATGTTAGCACTAGCATTAGCCAATATAGACCAAGTATGCTACCCTGAAAATTATGATGCCAAGATAACTTTTACTTAGTGCAACAACCCATTTAAGTTACTAACTCATTAACAACCCCCCCCCCCCCCCCCCCCCCCCCAACCACCACCACCACCCCCCCCACCACACACACACATACACATATAAATGTACAAATTCATAGCCCTACTGATAATATGTATTGGGAAACTCTCAATTGTTTATTTATCACAAGTAATAGCCAGCAGGTACAATAGCTGTGTTATGAGTAAACCCCTCTTGATGCTATAAGGGACGGGATTTACTGCCCATGCTAGTGTAACCGATGTCATCTGCGCTAGTCCAGCCCTGCAAACGCCCGGGCTCGAACCCACGACCTCACAACCACACAGTAACCATGGATTAGGAGGTGAAAGCTCTAGCCAGTCGCCTGAAAAGCCTAGGCTCTCGGTCAACCGACTAGGGGCGTTCTTGAAGTGTCAAGAGGGAAGCTTTTACTAACGTTCTACACGCTACGCCCTGTGCTTTACATTGCAAGTAAGTTCAGAGATGGAGATTTGGATGAGTTCTTTTCCCATTAGAACAACATTTATCCCCCTGCTCTCTACAAAGAGGGTAAACTCAATTTGCCATCACAGAAATCTGATCTGCTTGGACTAATAGCTCCTGAAACGTACTCGCGTGTGCCTTCCGTGATTGATGTCAAGATCATTGATGGGGCTGCCATTGTGTATTCTTTACCTGTTGATAAGGCATCCACCTTTGGTCAGTATGCCAGTGAGGTCATTGTGCCATGGATGAAGCATCAGCTGAAGACATGCAACAGGCTTGACATGGTTTGGGATGTGTATATAGACAACAGTCTTAAAGATTCAACACGGCAAAAGCGGGGGCAAGGCATCCGTCAGAAAGTTGGTGCAATAACTAAGCTTCCCTAGCCTGGCTAACGCGACTTATCAATGCTCTGCGAACATTGGTCTGGCCAAGCTGTGTTGTAAACCCATTTCTCAGAGGGCGGGCTTAACCCACGTGTGTGAAATGCCTGTGTTTGCTACTGGACGAAGCTTCGACCAATCACACCCCTTTGTCCTCTGACGTATACGCAGCGACAGAAACTGCTTGATACAAACAACGAGAATCGACTTGGCAACCAGTGGGGCTAACTGATAAATTAAACTTTTACCGAAGCCGGTCAGTAGCATTGCGAAAACGTCCTTTCCTGTAAGGAATGCTTCAAGGGCTGACCTTTGCTCTATTTTCAGAGAGAACTTCTCTTTGAATTCTTCCAAAACAGCAGCTACAGTTGCATTGAAATCTTGCCGTTGCTCCACGTTCGCCATGTTGACAGTGACTGAGGTAGATTTCCGGTCGCTAAAATACCGCGTCATTGCCTTTCTGAAATGCTAGATTTTCATTGGTCCCAGTTTCTCTGTTAATGTAGAAACGGTGTAGACAGGGAGCTTGGCCAGACTGACTTGCAAGCGAAATGCAAATGCAGCGGCACAGGAAGTATGGGCGTGCCCAGGCTAAAGCTTCCCCGCAAGTTCTCTGATTTTCTGAAGGACTCAAAGAACAAGGAAGAACTCTTTCAAATGTTGGCTGAGAGCATCAGGTCTACACAATTTGAGCAAGGAAAGCAAGTACATGCCACCAAAGGCAGACATGTTGTCTCATCTGGTCAATCCACTTCAGTCCCAGAGTGTGACCATGAAGAGGCAGACACAAGGGTATGCCTGCATATAACAGATGCTCTGCAAAATGGTGTGCAGAGAATTGTAGTTAGGACAGTGCAGTGGACACAGACATTGTAGTTATTCTTCTTGGAGTTTTTGGACAGCTTCTTGACAACTACCCATATGTCGATTTGTGGGTTGCTTTTGGTATGGGGCAAAACTTTAAAGAAGTACACATCAACGATCTTTTCAAAACCCTGGGGAAGGATACATGTGCAGCTCTACCAGGTTTCCACACATTCACAGGTTGTGATACAACTTCTCAATTTCAGTGCAAGGGCAAAAAGACAGCGTGGGCTGCATGGAAGTCATTTCCAGAGGTAACAGATGCTTTCATTGCTATGACTGCATGTCCTTTTCAACAGCTTAGCCAGAAATCCAACATTTTGGAATGTTGGAGAGGTACACATGTGTTCTTTATGATAAGACAACTAACCTGGACAAAGTCAATGATCTCAGGAAGGACATGTTTTCTCAAAAATGTCTGACAATGGAAAATATCCCTCCCACACAGGCTGCACTGCTACAGCATTCTAATCGAGCAGTGTACCAAGCCAGCATTTGGTCCAAAAGTATGCAGGCTATTCAGTCAGTGACTCCAGACAAATATGGATGGACCAAAACAGATGATTGCTGGACACCTTTAAGGGCACTTTTACCAGAGGCAGCCAACGTTTGTAGAGAACTGCTTAAATGGGGCTGCAAAACGGAACCTCTGTGCTCTCGAAAGTGTAGATGCAAGAATGCAGGGTTACCATGTACAGCATTATGCCAATGTGCTGGAACATGTGAATAGATATATTTCATAGTTCATTGCTTGTTTATAGTTGTAGATAGTCAGTTTGAAGTGCATATCATCTTATTTTAGGCAAATGACATAGGTAGCCATTTTACTTTTTTTTTTTTTGGTGGGCTTTCAGTTAGCTTCCAATAGTATGGGTGGGCATTTCTGATTCCTTTAAAAACTCACATCCTGTTTTAGAATTTTGAGACTCATTTTCCAGGATGTCTTAAGGTCATACAAAAAGTATACAGTCCAAATGTCATGCTTTTATGAGGCCGGTTTTGGTGGGTTTTGAATCAGCAAAGTATATGGGCAGCCATGTTGGATTTCTTCAAAAACTCACTTCCTGCTTAAGATTTTTGAGACAAATTTTCCAGGATGTTTTAGGGTCTCCAAAAGAGTGTATACTCCAAATTTCATGCTTTAATGAGGTTGGTTGTGGTGCATTTTGATGGGTTTGGAATCAGCTGCCAATTATATGGGCGGCCATTTTGAAATTGTTAAAAAACTCACTTCCTGGTTGAGATATTTGAGCCAAATTTTCCATGATGCCTTTAGGTTACTCAAAGAGCATATATACCAAATGTCATGATTTTATGAGGTTGTGTGTGGTGTGTTTTGAATCAGCTGCTAATTGTATGGTCGGCCATTTTGAATTTCTTCAATAACTCACTTCCTGTTTGAAATTTTTTTGGGCACCCCTTCTAGGATGTCTTAGGATCACCCAAGGGACAATTGTACCAAATTTCACGCTTCTATCCACCGCGTAACGATTTTTCACTTAATTCCCCCTACTATCAAGAGGTAAAGAAGAAAAGGTCAGGGAGCACATAAGCTGTGTAGGACTGAAGTTTGACTCTATGGATCTCCAAGGAACTGGTAGCATGGCAATGTCTTCTAGCCCTTTGCTTCTATCTCCCTCAGCCCCTGTGCACAGGTAAGTTAATGCGTCATGGCATGCACTCGGCTGCGTTTACTTTTTTCATGCACTTCATTTTCTGTTATACAACTAGTGAATGTGCCTTACATTTTTTTTTGAGGTCAACTGTTTTCCACCTCAGGTGGTTCAGCTGATCTACTGGTATTACTTTTTGAAATACTGCAAACATGTGCAGTGCAAAAGTGCAGTCCATCGGTGTATGACAGTTGTTTAGAACACAGGTGCGGTGTGGAGGATTCAGGGCGATCTATTAAATTTTGATTTGCTAATATAAAGTCACCTGTAACTACAAACTATTTGCTAAAACAATTAGCCCTTCACATTATCATGCCTTCTTGTGTGGTGCCACGTCTCAGTTCATCAGTATACCAGTATGCACAAACTAAACACTCTGTATAGCACATGACAGACACCTTGTAGGCTCTGTCTCCATAGGGCTAAGGGATTTTTTTAAGTTGGCAACTTCACCACTAGATGTCACTAATTCAATAATACACAGATGGGTATCCTTTCCAAGGCTAGAATTTTTCCAATTCTTTCATTTACTTTATTAGTGACACCAAAGATCTCCACTGTGATAGTCTCAGCTGCTTTAGCCTTCAGGTACGAGGTCTTAAAATCTGTGCCCTCTCTGGATCAAGTGATCCAGGACAGAGGTCATATTCAGTCCCTGAGGTTCACAGTGAACTAGATGAAGTTCAACAACCAATGTACCTTTTACTCCCAAAGAGGCTGACATTTTGAAGAAAGCATAGAGTCACTTCCTGCAAGAAAATGTTTGGCTCACTCACACTGTTCAGAAACTGCTGTGATTGATTGAGCATTAGGTGGTGATGCCCTTGGAGCAGTCAGGGTCACATCCTGTAAAGAGATGATTCAACGTCATTTGACCTCCATACAAAAAGGGACAGGACGAGGCAGTGTTTGATGTGGTTCTGCATGGCAGCTCCACTCTCCGAGTGACAGGGCCTTCCATGTATCTTAAAAGACTTATCTTAGAAATTTCCTCAAAACACACCTAACATAGCATACCACGCCCCAAGGAGATGGAACACCCTACCACAACACATTAGAGAAGCCGAGTCCGTCGACGCCTTCAAAAGGCAACTCAAGACTCATCTATTTGGCCTCGCCTACACCTAGTGGCCCTACCGAGGACCCGCCATCACCCCCATCCCCAGACACCCAGACCCCTAACCCCCTCCAAAGTCCACAATTCAACCAATCAACCACCTGACTACAACCCAGCCCCGGCAGAAGGGCTTCCCTAGGGGACGCGGTTCTGCCTGAGGTTTTTTTTATTTCCGGTTCAATTCAACCACACACAATTCAGGGAGTTTTTTCCTCACCCCTGTTGCCCCTACGGACACAAGCAGGAACGGTCAACAGTGCCTGAACAACCCCCCTGCACCACCAAGATTCAACTAATGTTCTACCTGTGTTCACGCAAGAGCCAGCATCAGCAGGGCATTGTGTTGCTGCGACATTGCATTGTTAAAACACCACGCCACTCCATTATTGCATTCAATTACTCCGATGCCATTAGACTGCAAGAAATGCTGTTTTGTTTGTGACCTTGCCAAACTGTAAAGCACTTTGAGCTGCATCTTGTATAACTGTGCTATACAAGTAAAGGTTATTATTATTATTATTATTATTAACAGTAAATATTTTAGACAGTTACTGACATTGAATGGAAGGATATCTTCAAGTAAATCGACTACCTGCTTTTAATCAGACAGTGTTGCTAAATTCAGGTTGCTTTAATACAATGATGGAGGGCTTTGAGAGGTAGATTTGAAAGGAAGATTCATCTAGTTCACAATTCTAGCAGGCTCCAGCCCCCAAAGAAGACCCAGGGGGCCTGCTTGAAACAGATAGGGACTTGCAATTATTGGTTGACCTTGGAAGTCAGTTGAGACTCCCAGACATCATTGCAGCAACAACACTCCAGGCAGACATAGTTGTCATGTATAGGGCAAGCAAGCAGGTGAAGATCAGATACAGGAAGCTCAGGAATGGAAGAAGGCCAAGTATGCTGACCTGGTGGCTAAGAGGAATGGTTGGAAGGCCCCACTGCGAGCTCATTGAAGTGGGTTGCAGGTGCCAGTCTTTACATCAGGACTGCACAGGCGAAGAACCATTAAGAACATCATAGAAGCTGCTGAAAAGGCTTCATGTTGGCTCTGGTTGAGGAGGGGGGATGCGTGGTTTAGTGCGCTACCTGGGCAAAAGTCAACCCTGGCCTGATCAACCCCTGCTGGGTTTTCCGGATAAGGGTGTCTGATGTATGACCGGAATAGTGTCAGTTCACTGAAGCAACTACTTGTGAATAGGGTTCGGCCCTTTGTAATATACATACATTAATCCGTGTGTAACTAATTTGTAACAGCATTATAGAGTTTAAGAAGAGATTAAGCTCAAGTATCAGACACAGTCCATATATTGTAAAATCTGTATGTTTATTTGATTAAAACAAATACTAAGCATTCAAATGTGCAGATGTGTAACACCATAACTTAGAATAAATAATTCTTTTTAAAAATGTTTACATTTCATTGCATTTTCTTAACTACACAAAAACGTCTGCACTGTAAATCAAAATGTCACTTCTCTGGCCTATTGCACTACAAATAGTATGGCAGCTCTCGAGTTGATCAGCTTTGGAGTCTTCCATCTTCACAAGTTGCAACAAATGAAAGAGTGGCAGAGTAGAAGCTTAGAAATGTATGTACTTCCATCTGTATATGCTTTGAAATGCAATACATATGCATAAACGTGTTTTTATTTAAACAATTAGGAGTAGTTTTATGTTTCTGTCCAAAAATGTGCAGTAGGTCTTTGGAGAGATTACTTTGATGTAAAACTAGTTCTAAACAACAAACTACCTGGAATGTCTTCCTCCAATTTCCAAGATGGCTTAATAGTTTTTAAAGCCACTGCTGGGATCAATTAGGCAAAAAGGTTGAGCACAATCGCAAATTATTTATCAGAGTTTTTAGGCATTGGATAGTGGTTCTCTCCCTTTTTCCTTCGTTTTCTTTTTTTTTGGTAAAAACTTCATATCCCTCACAGCCTCAAAGATGCATCAACTGTCAGCTTCAAAGCACATTTTTTTCTGGAGCTGTCATACTTGCTGGCATTTGCTCTTAATGAGCTTACATTGCTGTGCAGCATTTACAGACCATTAGCAATGTTACACAGACACACACAAATTAGAAGAATCCAGTCAGTAAGAAACTCACTCTTCCATGCTAAGGCATGCATCTTAACCTGAAAATATTCCCTTTGAAAACTGTCTGTGGCAGGACACATTGGTGTCACAAAGGCAATATGAAATGTAAGTCTCACAAAACCTCTCCATAACTAACTCCAATCCCTCTACCAAACTGCAAGAGGGTTAGTTTTTGGGTGCATGAGAGGCTATCACCTGATGTCTCAGCTCACACATTCACCTCTCTATATAAAAAGTTTGGCAGTGGGCAATTTTTTCTAAGCTCATCGGGAGCTCAGAAGACAGGGAGAAGACACTGTGTGGACATTGCAGAGCTTACACTGTCATTAAGATGCTGAGAGAACAGTGCTCCAAAGACAGGAGATTCACAGGTGTGGTTTTCATTACAGGAGCACTATAGGGACAGACACAGTGTCCCTGGGCCCCCTGGGGTGGGAGGAGGCTATGTGAGGATCCTGGCCACCTGAGCCTTGACTTCTCCGTCAGGGTGCGAGAGGAGCTGTGGGAGTCTGTGGTGGAGCTGGGAGGAGTCGTCGAGCAGCACGCAGAACAGCGAGTCCTGCCTCCACCGCAGGGCCTCCGCCATGTGAGCCGAGGGAGTCCAGGCTCTGAGGTTCCCCACGAACGTCAGGAGACGGAGGAGCACAGACACACTAGTGCAGCCATCAAACAGTAGGACCAGGGAGGCGGGAGCCTGTCAAGACACAAGACATTATGGAGAAAACTACAGAGAACAGACATGTCATTCACTCATTCCCGTTTTATCCAAACAATTACTTAATTTAATAATGTTGGGGCAGTGCGTGGAAAATTACATCATGGCATGAAAGCCGTCCTTTGTAGCCCTCCTTCATGGCACGTGCAAAGTTCATTAGTTTGTGCAGAAGGCATTTGCACAGAAAATAATATAATTTGTACACATTTGCAGAACATTTTCAGGTCAAGTTTTGACTGACTTTTCATAGAATAGAAACAACAAACCTATTCCCACTAGCAACATAACTCTTCACACTACAAATTCTCTTAAATATAGCATAATCACTATTTCATAACATTAGGTATGACTGGTACCTTGTTGTGCTATACGGTATGTGTTTGACAACATCTAAACAATGCACTGCAATGTTCTTTGAAATCTACTAATAGATTTATCTATTTATAGCTTCATGACTCACAGACAGTTGTCACAGTCCTTTTACTGTCACAGCGGCAGATGCAGTATTACAGACAGAGGTAATTAATATGCAGTGTCATTTAAACTCTTACTTAAATTTCAACTAAACCTTATAAACAAACTGTAAATATTACAGGGCTACCAAGATCTACAACAGTTATCCCTTTGCACAAATCAATGAAATAAAATTCTTTGTTGTGATCACTATGGCAAAAGCACAAAACCTCCTGATTTATCACGCTGAGAGTTGGTATAAAGAACTCTCTGATCCCGTACCTCAAGATAACTTTTTGTCAGACTGTATGATTCATTAATTGCCTTTAAACTTTAAGACACAACAGTCCTACTTTTTTGTTAGACACAAACCTAAAGACACACAACCATACAAGTCTTCACACATATTCACCTGTGCTTGAACAATATCTTCAATCATATCTGGGTTTGATGATAAATTCACCAACACTTTTAACACCTGAACCTGTAGGGAATGAAGGTAGATGAAATCATGATTAAGAAAACGACAAGAAAAATGGTGTATAAATGTGTAGCTCATGAACCTAATCTTAAACAGTTTGTACAATTCAGCAAATTACTCCTAAGGTCCTGTAGCTGTCCAGGCAGTGTTTGTGCTCTAAACAAACAAACAAACAAATGAATGGCTAAAAAAATAAATCCATAAATAGCTATTGATGTTCTACTTCCTGTAAACAGGAACCATCAACCATTTTAGCCAATCAGAAGCAATCAAAATAGGGGTATAACTCTAGTGGCTGTTGACATTAGACGCCAGTAAGCTTTCCCAGACTCTAACAGTAGACAGCATCCTTTATAACTGGCACACATACCTGAATTACTTCATTGCTCACAACAAGTAGCGACAAAAACAGGGTGACGGAGTTCCTCATCAGGTGCTGGTGTTTATCTGTGACTGACATGTTGGTTAGAAACCTCAGGGCTGCAAGCTGCAACTCAGAATTGACTGGTGACATGTCTATCATCTCTAAAACCCGAGGAATGTACACCTACATAACACAAAAACAGGGTTAGTTAAAAACAGAGATCGAGATAAAGGAAAAACAGCTTCCCATAAAGCCAACATCTGTTATGCAGTACCTTAAGCTGTTCTTGATTTCTGAGGTTCATGCTCAGGTTATTCATTGCATTTAATGTCTGCAGCCTAACATCTGCTGAAGTGTCTGTAAGGAACCCCGCAATAATATGAAGACCTCCAAATTCACGGATGAGATCCTGGTGACGTAAAAAATCAACATGAAGTAAATGAACATGGTCGAGTAGTGCAGACTCGCTTGTAGTTTACACAACTGTTTTGGGGACTAGTCAAATATTAATTTCATCGACATTATAACATCAGCTACTCTACCTGATTCACTGTGAAAGCGGCGCTGTTCCCCAATGTAATAAGTACTTGCGACCTCTCTGAGGTGTTAGGGTTGCTTTGCAGAAGAGACAGAAGCATCCCTATATGCCGTGGCTCCAAGCAACCAGGGGACTTTGTTAAGAGGTCTTCTGTTGAATAGGCAACATTTTGAACAAAGAAACAAAACAATTGACTGGCACATGCCGTAAATGGATACAGATCAGTTTCTTGTTGGATGAACCTATTACAGTACACTACATCTTTATTGATGTAAGTCCACTTAATAAAAAAGAAGTAGGCTACTTAACATTTTTTCTTAACATTCCATCAACCTTACAGACAACGCTATGGTAACTGAATAGAAACCAGATGACCCAGCTCGAAACTGACTGACTCTAAACTTAACATTTACACTCACTTGTTTCACTAAACTAACAGAAGTCTACAGTTTGATTATATTTACAATTTCGTGAAACCATAAACAGTCGGTGAAGTTGACATTGTTGGCGTTTCTATTGAGCACAGCTAGCAAAATAGCTAGTTGCTAGCCTGTTGAAGTTAGCTTAAAAGAGTACAATTAATCTTACTTGATGCCTCAACGGTGACCTGAGAAGGACTCTTGGGCACGCCAACTACATTAAATCCAGACACTTTGGCCATTAAAGTCCCTGGTTCCAGACGTACATCTCCCGAAGCTCTGGTATCTGGGCCACTTCTTTCTGTCTTCATTCTGTTTTTCTTCTCTGCATTACCTCCTATACCGCGGACAAGTTTGTATAATCCATAAGAAGCACCTGCACCTGCAAGTATTCCCAATACCGCTTTCATATTACCCAATTTGGGTACGACACTCCCATCTCCCATCCTGAAAACGATCTTCTTAACATGAAGATGTACCTCTTCTGAATTAAATATCATTCCCCCATGCTGTCTGTGAGTAGTCAAGTTGACGCGCCTGGCCAACCAAAACCTTTCCATGGGATTGCTAACACACAAATTCTTGAAAGACGTAGCGCTGACAGACTACATGTACCTCCATGCAATATAAACAGTAATATCACCAAATGCCCGAAAAATACAGTGTTTTCCATTCTGCAGGCAGACAGTTGATTCAAGGGATTGAATGATTACTAATTAATTTCCTTGAATACTTTTCAATTGACCAACGTAGTTTTGGTTACTTAGTAACGTCTTATGTGGACACTGGCCATAGAGGTGGTCATCAATTTTTCCGTGAATATGTGTTTAGTATCTAGCTTTTTAATTACACTCCAAAAGAAAATGCTGTAACTTAACTGCCAGTATGGCATCACTAGAGCATGCAGACCCATCCCTCAGGGACTACATTTTGAAGAATTCTCTGCCCCAGATTTTTAAGGTGATCTTTTATCGCATGAAATTAAGCACATGCATGAAATCCTGTGTGAATAATGATGATGATGATGATCATGATTGTTGTTGTTGTTGTTGTTGTTGGTGGTGGTGGAGGTGGTTGTTGAGGATGATGCTGATGATAATTGTGATTATCAAGTCTCTCTTAGCTGGCCTGTGCACCTCGTGTCCTGAGAACCCCTTACACTTCATTGAGGAGAAACTTTTGGCAATTCAAAGGAGTAGGGACATGTACATTAATTGGTGGGTAAAATTACCAAATAGCCTATGACTAAGGTTCACATTCACTTGTCTAAAACATAATGTCTGTTAAGGATATAAGTAGCGTACTGTGTTCTTTGTCATTCCATTAAACAAATGAGTGTCTGTAAAGTAAGATTGTAGGCTAAGGAAGACCATATTCACCTTCTCTTGATACAGGGACACGTATGCTGATAAGGATGTAGATGATGCTGAGGGTGTGAAGTTTGACTTTTATCCATCTGAGAAAAATCTGGTGCATGACATGATAAACATTTTTGAGACCTCAGATGATGATGTTATGGTATGTTGGTATGGTATGTACATTATTGCCAAAACAATACCATTTCACATGTGTTCATTATATCACTAATGTGTGTCTGGTTCTGTAGATGTCATCATTTTTCGAAGAGGCATGTCTCTTCTATCAGAGGAGTCTGTTGAAGATGTGCTTCAGGTAAAATCTTTTAACATGTGTCCTTAAAAAAAAAAAACTATAACTATTTGGGTATAGCAAAGTAGGCAAACTCCAATAAGTTATGCTTTTGCACTCTGTATATCAGAATATTTAGCCAATCAGACAAAGCCCTGCTGCCTTTAGATGCCCTCCACCATAGCATAGGCTGCTTTCCATCTCAAATCACACAGATGAAAGACATTAACACTGTATATAAATAAGAATTTGTTTATCACAGGTCTTATCATGACAGCATTCAGCAATGTCATTGCATATTGCACAATTTACTAATATCTTGCTTGCGAACTTAAGGTTTTGTGGGACTAGGTAGGATTACAGTTGCTTAGCCCACTGTCACACTTATACTGTATCTCAAGTGTTTCAGTTAAGGCCACATATAAACTTTGATTGGCCTTTAAGTGGGCTTAGAGAATTGCAGGTTGAAAACACTATTAAGTCATCAGCCATTAGTTTAACTTTACACTTGTTTAGCATGTAGGGCTTAGGTCCCTTTTGGCTGTGGTCATTGTATACTTGCGCATTTGAGCTGGTGCGATCCATTTCATTAAATGAATGCCCGGATGTAGCATAGCTTGAGAACAGAGTCCTTTGTTGTACTTGTGGACTACAGTGGCTTGCGATCAGTCCCTCATGAATTAATAAGGGACCACTTGGTTGCAGAGGCTGGAGAAGGTTTATAGTGAGGAGGAGATGGCAAAACGTCAGGTTGTGGCACAAGATGGATGTTGCTCACAGGCACTATGCAAAGAAAATCCTGCATCATAGTTTTGGAATATGGGTGAACTGGATTCAGTGTAAAAAGAAGCGACATACAGGTTTGTGGCTTTTGTCCAGTCCCAAAATGTACATTATTTATGTAGTGTTATTTTGTTTTCTATTATGTACATTTCTCTGTCATATAGTGAATAGGGATGTGAGTAAAAGTAATTTGATCCATGTGCATGTAGATTTGTTTGTCTGCCTATGAATGATAATGAAAACTGTGAAACTGCAGCAGTGATGGACTCTGTTTATGCAGCTGATGAATGACACAGTTGTACTGTTTTATCCAGATGCAGTTAAAAAACTCCTTAAAGTATATGAACTGTTGCGCTGTAGAAACATTTTCTCTGCTTGGCGATTTGTGGTGCAGGACTCAAAGAGAGTACAGGACTACTTAGAGGTACCCTTTAAAGATATTGTGAAGTTGGATAATGGTATCTGTTTTTGCTCTGGTCTAATTTTTTCATTTGTATTGGCAGAGGTGGGAAAAAGGATTAGTGGAGTCTAGTGAACAAACAGACAACAGTAAAACTGAAGAAAAAGACATTATTTCAATGTTGCCTATCAAATTGTCATTAAAGGTATAGCATAACTCTAAGTATTTTTGTGAGCTCTTAACTTCATTGTACTACCTTACATACTACAAAAGTAAGTACTGCTTTGACAGTGCACAGCCTCTATGATTACACTGGAGTTGTTGAGTGCTTTGAATAAGGCCTGGTGTGTTCTGTGTCAGATTTTTGAATATTTAGAGTCAGGGGACCTGCTGAGATGTGCTGAGGTGAATGACACATGGATGGCCATAACTCACACATGCAGTCTCTGGAATAAGGTGAGAGTGGGTCTGATAAATCAGTATATTTTACAATCAAAGTAAACGTCTTTCAAGTTAGTTCAATCCAAAACATTATATTTGTCTCACTGATTAATATAAAATAAAACACGAAACACATAATGTAAATTTAGTTTTGAAAATATGCTCTAAAAGACTACTAAATAGTAAGGTATGTTGTAAAGTGCTCATGTAAAGCATACCGAAAATTCAGTCAACATGTTAGCAATGCTATGATCAATAAGCAAATCTTACAATCCAATGAAAACACATACAAGTTTGATAAACCTAACAGTGACCATGTGCCTGGGGTGCTTTGTAAGCAGGGCCCAGAAGAAGGTCAGAGTGTGTGAGGGACCATATGGGTGTAGAAAACAAAGACCAAACAGATGGTTAGGAATAGAGCTGAAGAGTTGGATAGCAATAAGCACAAAGGTTGCCTCGCTGGTTTGTGTTGCCCCCTACATTGTGCTGCAGGGTTGTCTTATAGGGCATATGATGCTGCCAGCCAACCTTATCATCTGATGTATCTCAGATAAACATTAACTACATTTTGTAACTGCCTGTGATTTTATTTACGTATAAAATGGTACTAGCAGACACAGAAGACTGTAGTATTGCTGTCAATGAGGAAGTAGTAGAGCATTTTCAGTATGCTTGATGACCTAATAATTATTGTGTTCCCATAGTTTTCTGTATTATATAATCTTCTCTATTATAAGATTAATTTGTCAACTGAAAAGCACTGGATTCAAAGCCATGATGTAGAAAACGTACTACAGAAGTACCGTCCTTTTGTGGTCCACTTGAATCTACGTGGTTGTTTGTCTCTGCAGTGGCCTGCCTTTAGATGCATAAGTGAGTTTATTTTCTTCTCTCAAGCTTACCTTGAAAAACAAGATTACACAAGAAGTAAATCAATTGTGCTTTCACATTTGGTTTTGTTTTAATCCATTAGGTGAATGTAGAAATCTTCAGGATCTCAATCTGAGTGAATGTACCAACATAAATGTCAGTAGCACCTTTGAAATTCAAGTGCATTTCTACTGAAGTATCAATTACAAGCTAACTCATCAAATCCATTCTTCCCTTTTATTAGGATGAGACTGTTCGAACAATAGCTGAGAGTTGCGAGTCCTTGCTCTATCTGAATCTGTCCTACACCTATGTCACCAATGCAGCTCTAAAAGTGCTTGCACGGTAATGTCATGCAACATCACATATTGTTGAGCTTACATTAATTCCATGATTCAAATTGTATATGTAAGTATCTCCTGTTTTTGTTTACAACTCTCTATCCTCTCCATTTCACTGAAATGTCCTGAAGATGCTGTATAAATTTGCAGTACTTGAGTCTGGCCCACTGTAGGAAGTTCACAGACAAAGGTCTGCAGTTCCTGGCTACAGAGAGAGGCTGCCATGGGCTCGTTCACATAGATCTCTCTGGCTGCACTCAGGTCAGTACAGAGACGTTTCACTGAATACCTGTTTACAACAGATGTTTCCTGTCCATGATATGTACTGTCCACATTTTATTCCTTTCATATAGATAACAGTGGATGGTTTCAGACACATCGCTGCTGGATGCAGTTTACTGCAGCACATTGTATTCGATAACATGCCCACATTTACAGACAAGTGCTTACAGGTACCATTACTATTTAGCTTCTTTTCAAAAATTGCTGTTGAATGTGCTTAAAAATTAAACTGTTAGCTCTGAAGATGTTTTAATATGCATACACTGCACTGTATATATATAACACTCATTTAATTATCTGTATGTGATGATGCCTTGACAGGTGCTGACTGCTAAATGTCAATCTCTGGTTACAATATCCCTCTTGGATTCCCCCCATCTCACTGACACAGCATTTGAAACTCTTGCTGAGGTGGCCTCTCTCAAAAAACTACGGATAGAAGGTCAATGGCTTACTCTTTGTAGTGTACACACAGTCAAAGTAGTGTTTTATTATTTAAAGAGTAAAACTTAACAGCAGTTTTAGGCCACAACCTGACTTGTGCTTTGACTCCTTTTATGTTTTTTTCCAGGTGAAAAAAATGCATTATGGTATACAGAATCCAAAACATGTGCTTTGAATCTTCATGTTACAGTTGCTGAGACCACTAGGAACAAGACATCATCATAAGCCATTATTATATGTATAGATATTTCAAATTAATGCTATTTTAATGTAATGGTTGTTTAATTTAAAATGTATGTATTCTGTCATTCTATGCAGGCAACAATCGTGTAACAGACATCGGCTGGAAGGCAATTTGTAAGAGTTCTCCAAACTTAAGTCATTTGCATGCTGCTGACTGTTCAAAGATGACTGATGCTAGCATAAAATACATAGCATCCCTGAAAAGTCTTAGTTACCTTGACATCTCAGACAGTGTAAGGTAGGATAACACTTATCATTGTTTTCCCTCATAAATTCCTTTACTGTACAGATTAGTCAGACCAATACTGGACATAGGCCTGTGTTTCTTTGTTTCTTCGTTTTTGCATTGTCTAGGGTTAGTGATGTTGGCCTGCGTTACTTGACTGATGGACCGTCTGCTACAAAGCTCCAAGAGCTCAATCTGAGCAACTGCCGTGTCAGTGACGTTGTGGTCGTGAGAATTGTACAGAGGTGCTTAGCGCCTGTCTTTTAGCATTTACTCACATTTCAAGTGTCTGTAGGCAGTGTAAATGATGTTTGTGGTATGTCTCCTTGTAATAGATGCAATGTGCTCAAAACACTGAATATGGCGTACTGTGAGTCTCTTACAGAGACTGGTTTTGAGTTCCTGAGTAACTCCAGTTGTCTTGTCTCTTTGGATATATCTGGCTGTAATATCCAAGACAAAGTAAGCATCTTTTGTAGTGTTTGTATAGCTCTTAGGCCTATATAGTTAGTAACCTCAGGGTCATATCTATTAAAACCATTAATGATACACATTGTAAATTGTACTGTAGCCTATACTATACATTACATTACATTGCATTACACTGTACAACTGTCTACTTCAACTGCTTCATAGGGACTGGCTGCAATAGGAGGAATTGAATGTTTAAAGAAACTCAGCATGTCTGAATGTCTTTGCATAACAGATGTTGGCATTGAGGTAAACTTCTTGAATTTTTAAAATCTTATTCTCATTATTCCCTCTTTGGCAGGAAACAGTTGATGTTATTGTTGTCATCTCAGTTAGTATTAAGAGACATTAGTGTTTTCTTGTGGTCTGTCTTTTTTCTTACCCTCTCTCGTGTTGCATCAGATGTTCTGTAGGCGGGCCAAACATCTGGAGGACATCGACATATCTCACTGTGTGTCGCTTTCAGACCTGTCCGTCAAAGCACTATCCTTCTACTGCAGGGCCTTGGCCCGACTTGTTATGGCGGGCTGTCCCAAGGTATGTCTGTTGTGAGTGCGCAGCATTTAATTCAACCAGAGTTTGTAAAATGTTTTCATTTTGTGTCTCTAGCAGTGTGATGATGTAGTGAAACATGTCTATAAAACCAGATGACAGATGCGGCCATACAGTACCTGACAGGCTCTGGCCCCAACCTGAAAGAGCTGGATGTTAGTGGTTGTGTTCTCCTCACGGACCGTGCCCCACGCACCCTGCTCAGGGGCTGCCGGAACCTCCACTCCCTTACCATGCTGTACTGTAGGGGCATCTCAAAGTAAGACATGCTAAATGTTTATTTCCTCATGAAATGAGGAATGGCTAACTAATTGTGACAACTAGCTCTGCTATTCTTTACTGCTCTTTACATTATTCTTGCATGCTGTTTTTAGTTCCACCCACACTATTTTTTATTATTTAGAATTTGTTAAACATGCTGTTTGTGGAACTGTGACCAGAACTGGTACTTCAAGATTTAAAGTACTGTAAAGCATTGTTCCCCCTCTAGAGAAAAAAACACAAAATCTAAAAAAAAAAAACAGAATTGCAGGCTGTAAACCAAGTTTTACGTTAAGTCTTTCCTGTAATCATTGGGGGAGGAGATTTGTGTTCTGCATTTGACTCATCTGGGGGGTAGTATACACACATACATTCACATGGAGGAGTGAGCTGGGCCACAATCAGAGCACACATACCCAGAGCAGAGGGCTGCCATTAATCCAGCACCTGGGGAGCATTTGGAGGTTAGGTGCCTTGCTCAAGGGCACACCATCTGTGCCTGTGGATGTGGAAAGAGTGCTGCACAAGTACCCAACCCAGCCACATTTTTTTGTACGTCAGGAATTGAACCAACTACCCTTTGGCAACCGGTCCAACTCCAATCCCTTACCATTATGCCACCGATGCTTTCAAGTGTGAATACTCTAGCTCAGTGGTTCCCAAACTGCTTAACTGCTTTGTGCCCAGTGAGATGCTCTGTCCTACGAAATATCCCCATGAGTATTTTCGGATAATAATTGTGCTTGAATGGTACATAATAATGTAGTTCCACTTGGGTTGTATAGGGAATAGGTTTAATGTAAAATTGTTGTCCACATAGTATGTATACTTAATCTTTATGCTAGTAGAAGCTGAGAACTCATTCACAGATTTATTCTCTGTACCCCCTAGAGTTGATCTAAGTACCCCTAGTACTCGTACCCCAGTTTGACAAGCACTGCTCTAGCTGTACTGTTGTGGTCGGTGAATTTCCATTCAACATCAGTAACCTTTGGTGACATATTAGAAATATTTAATGATCACTTGCTGTAAATTTTTAACATACATCACCTTCACTGTGTTGTGTGTCTCACAGGCGATTAGCATTACGTCTTCAGCCCGGCCTGAAGCACTGGGAACACAGCAGAGATGACGCCCCCTGCTGGTATAGCTATGATCTGCAGGACCACCAGCAGCAGCAGCAGCTGAGTAAGAGGCCAAAGAAACAGGACATAACATGGGAAGATGAGGACAGTCGTCGCAACAGCAGCACCCTGCCAACATGACTGCTGTTTGTATTTGGCCAAATAGCTGTAGGTTTTTTTTTTAGGAGTTTTATGTGGACAGATATTTTTGTAGGATTAATCATTGTGTGCCCGAATGGTCACTGTATTGACAATCACTTGCAGAGTTTTGCATATGCATATGATCCTGTGACTGTCATGATTGTCATGTAAAAAGGTAATACTTAAACAAAATATTTATTAATATTCATCCATTACCAATGTTGTCATTACAAGACATTTAGAGGTAACAGCATAGTTGGAAAGATGGTACATATTTCAAATACAGCATACTGTACACGAGAAATGCATTCTCTTAATTTGGCTGATTTACTGGCAGGAGTCCTACCTTTTAAGAATTGTGGTACACTCAGTTGTGATTGCACTTACATCAACAACGTGGATACAGTGGAATATATTTTAAATTTAATAAACAATGTTTGCAGCAATTTGTTTAGTCAAGTTGTCATCAGCGCTCCTTATAGGGCAATAAACATTTTAAATAATAAAACAAGCCTTGCATAAAAAAACACAGTACACCAGGCAGTCAGCCTTTACAGTACACATGCTTTATGTTTTCTCCACATATTCTGTCTAAGTGTCTGTGTAAGACTGTGTGCAAAATGTTCAGGTGCATCCACAGCACAGGAAATGAAATGGTCCCATTACCCAGCTGCAATGCTGAAGTAACATGGATAACATGATAATGATATTGGCATTGTCTGCCTTTAACTGATTTTCAAGTGGTTAATTGTACATCAACAATGGCAATAACTCTAATTCATGATGAAGATTATGATCCTACCCAGACACATTTTTATAAAACAAACAGCAAGAAAAAAAAACCCTGGTGTTCATACATACAGCAGCTTGGACTGAACATTACAATTCTCACCAATCAACATTCAATTGAAAAAAACACCCAACATAGCCTTTTTTTCTGAGACATTTACGTCCCAAGCCTCAGAGACTCAAACCAGCTCTGAGCTCTCAAACTGATGGTCCCCTTTCCAGCTCTGACTTTAATCCAGTGCTCCCCAGCCAACGCCCCATTCAGAATACCTGTGAGAAGAGTACACATTCAACACCAAGACTTACTCCTCAGACTTCTCAAGTATTGCAGGTATCACTTCCCATAACATGCCCTCATTTACAATTACCATGTGTAATTACAGTCTGTGTACTTAAGTGAACAAATGATTAACCAAATGGTTAATCTGATGATTTACATCATTACTGCTTTACATTATTAGTAAATAGCCTCCATACTTGGCCTTGTGTGATATAATATCATCTGCTTTTACATCTGACTCACCTGTAAGAGTTGTACTGCTGTCTGTGGACTCCTGTTGAGCCTCATGTAACTGGACCTCTGGACTGATCTTCACCGAAGCTCCAGACAGATGAACACCTGCCTTCATAGAGGCAGGAATCCGCACTGAGACAGATCCTGTAGGGGTCGAGGGTGACATGTTCTTATGCCATTAAGATGGTACAAACCCCCATGATTTAGTAATAACCAAATACATGTATATATAATTCGTATCGATTCAGAAAATAGGTTTAGTTTATTACCATGTTCAGTTACGAGATCTGCTGACCCCTTCTCTCCAACATAGGTATCGATATTCCCAACAGAACTTGTGATTTCCAAGGCACCATTTGAGGTATCTGTAAAACATTACTACTTAAATCTATCACTGAATATCTTGTTAAACAAAAAAAACACTGTATAAGGAGAGTAGTGTTTATAACTGATTAAATGTAACATTTTATAGGTAATATGGGTAATTCTGATTGATAGCAGAGAAATAGCTTATTTTGTTAAGAGAGCTGTCAATCTTGTTGTGACTTACCTACATTCACATTTCCAGTTTCACTCTGTATGATGGCATCACCTGTGCAAAAAAGCAGAAGAAAGATGTGTAATTACATTCTCTAGTTGAAAACACAGACAATACCCAATAGTCCAATACATACCATGGATGTGCCCTAACTGAATTTCCCCTGATGAGGACGACACTTTGGATGACTCGGCATATATAGCTTTGACCTTCAGCTGCCCTTGGTCTGTGGAGACATTCATAAAAGACCCTTGGATCTTTTTGATGTCCACCTCCTATAATGTGAAAATTAAACCGATCATTAGCAATGCTGGGCAGCAAGGCAGGTCAGATAATTGTGAGTCTACGGTGCTTTATATTTGTTGGTAGATTATTGCAATGTATTAGTAAGTAAGTAAGATGACAGTACGCTTCCTTCTTTTCCACAGACATCTACATTGCCATGGATGGTGCCAACACCTGTGATGTTTCCTCCTGCTGACTGCACATCCACTCGGTGACTCTGGAAATTAAACAGATCAAAGTCTGAACATTACCTGGACACAATGAGTGAATGGAATAATTTTTGCCTTTCCATAGAGCTATAATCATCCTTTCATTCATTGTGATCAGGCTTTTGCAAACACACACTCAAAGTGATCCAAGACTATTTAAAACACCAATAGATTTAATAAAACAAAATGTATACTTATAGATAGCAAACAAACCCTTAGAGATGTCAAGACGCAATTTCCTTTCTCTGTCTGTACTTTGCAAACATCACTTTCCATCTTCTGAATGTTGACATTTCCCTCACCAGTGGCTGTGACATAGAGGTCTTCAGCAGAAAAGGGGAAAATGTAGCCAATCACATAATCGGACATGTCAACCGGTAACATCAACTGAAGCAGACTATCAAATTGCACACTCACCGCTTTTAATTGGAGCAGTCAGTTCTACGGTAACATTGCTGGTCACGTCATCACCGTGGATAAGTAGTTCTTTATTTTGACCACAATACTGTACGTTTAAGTTATCCAAGTTAAACTCGCCGTTAGTAGTTGTGCCATGAACAGAGATGAATGCCCTGTCAGCTTCAGGAAAAGCATGTGGATCCAAAGGACGCACAGACAAGTCACATCTAAGCTTTACGTTAACTTTGCTAAAAGGGCTAACTTCAAACGTCCACTGTTTTAATGGTTTTCTAAGATCATTTAGAAGAGTCGGCGCGATGGACAAATGACGGACAGTAGCTGTGGAAGGTAATGTAAAGCCGAAATGAGAGGATTCTTTGTTTCCTAACCAAAGTGCTCTAATGAATACCCGCGTGCCAAGTGCAGCCGAATACATGACTCGCCAGGGACTTAGGCTAACTCTTTTAGGGTTAACTCAATATGGTGCTAACTGACAATGTTATTTCTAAGGTCATGCTATTGAACGGTTTGTACGATTTCGGGATCTTACTTCATGCTACACTCCTGAATCCACCGTACCTGTCGTAGATACACACAGTGACTATCTTAAGTAGACTACTTGTGCTAATACATAAGTGTTATTGCCATACAACCTATGCATACAACTCCCGTACTCAACATGAACTGTTGCATTATGGGAAATGCAGTTGCGCAGGCGGTTGTGATTCCCCATTGTTATTGTCACAGATAATCGAGACCAGACAGTGGCAGAAAAAAATCAACATTGTTGTAAATTATGCCAGTGAAATGATATCAGCCTTTCACGTTGTGTCTGTGTGTTCTACGGTAACAGTTATTTATTTAATTGGGCTAACAATCATAAAAATAACTGATGAACCATTGGCCTGGCCTTTAATAAGAACAGGGATAGGTGTACATATGAGCATTTTGCGCCATCTCGTGGTTATATCGTTTTTATAACCTGATCAGATTATGAATTGTTTATTATAATTTTAGGCTATTTATTTTGTACCTATTTGAAGTTTGTTCCCAAAGACTAGTTATTAAGGATAGACTCCATTGCGTTTTAAGCATGAGCAGAAGCCACGCATGTTGTTATTTTACTTGTATGCAATATAAATTGCAAAATAAATTGTGTGGAAAAGTCTACATTCATACACTAACGAATACATAAAATAATTGCTGGAACACGTTCCGTTTCGAGTGTTTTCTATGTTCTTTATTTTTCTTTATTAATTTCGTGGTAAGCACTGACTGTAGATTGCTAAAATACTGTATAACTCATTATGCACGGATACGATTTGTAAGCTATTTGTATGAAGACATGCAGACTCCTTCCCACTGGGAGGCGGTGTGGAGCCGCCTTCCATTCACCTTACTGCATAAAAGGAGGAAAAAAACTTTCCTAAATTCATTGTCTATGCTTAACGTCATGGAAAGAGTTACTTTGTTGCAGAAAGGATAGCAAGAGTATCTTAAACGATTAAAGGGAACGCGTGTTTTGGGTTTTTCCCGAGCCTCAGCTGAGACAATACAGAACGTTTATATTTTGCAATATGTTGGGGCTGGATGCTTGCGAACCTGTTTTGTTCTGAAAATGGAGCAAGTTCCTGAAGGAATGTGGATCAAGCCCAGAATGCACTAGGATGTAGTCATTACTCATCGCTCTCCGCACAGTCAAAATGCTATTCTTCTCCATTTGCCACTTTGTTTCTGTACTGGGACTAAAGGTTGCGACAATGTTTTAATATTATTTCAAATCGGGATGTCTAACAAGGCCGATTTTGTGTGGATTGCTTTTCTTGCATCAAGGCGAACGATAAAGTCTCACCAAGGGATTACAGTGGTCGTCTCCATCTTTTCAATTGTTTCATGGAAATAACTTTTTTTTTTATTCCGCCGGTGCGTCCTTTGTCAGAGATGCGGAGATGAAGTTGTTTTTTGATGTATTGGCAGTGGTCCTGTACATAGTGTCTTGACTGGTAAATTCATTGAATGTTTGAAAATATTCTTTTACAAAGTTGTAGACAGAGTGTGGCGGAATGTTTTCTTTGTAGCCATCTGCACATAACCGCAATTGTGAAATAGGATTTTCTAATATGCTACAAAACAAATGAGATAATTTATCTAACGTTAGTCATAAGAGTTGATGTAGACGGTTTTTAGTTACTAGTGACACAGTTTTAAAGCAAAGGTCTGACATAACTTGTTTGTAAACAGCCGAGGTTGGGGCTTCTCCGCTGCTTTAATTACGCATGAATTTCATGAAAACTTAGGTGACGTCAACGGCGTAATTGAAAGCATAAAAGCTTATTACAGCGTTCCTGTGTTATATATGTTGTACCATTTCCAAAAAATACAGGCTGTTTACCCAATATTTTGCAATGAGTTGAAAGACGTTTTTTGAAACATCCAAGCTATCAACCTTCGTATATTCATTCCATTGTTGTTTATCCTGTCGGCATACAAAGCCACAATGTCACTCAAAGCTAAGGCATTATACACTTTCCAGAGTGAAAATAAAGAGGAAATCAGTATAGAGGAGAATGAGGAGCTGGTTATTTTTGACGAGAACTCTATAGATGGCTGGTTGCAAGGAGAGAACAGTAAAGGGGAGAGAGGCATTTTCCCAGCCTCTTATGTTGAGATTATTAGGCCACGCTCTAACTCTAACCTGACAGACTGTTCCATAAGCCCGGCGGGTTCCCCTGGCAATGACTCTTCCTTTTTTCACTCTGGCTCGAACACCTCGGGTTCCTTTAACATGCATCCTATGTCAACCTTTAACTATGACGATGATGATGACGACTGGGATGACTGGGACGACAGCTCCACTGTGGTTGAGGATGAGGACCCCCAAGGGCGAGGCATTGGAGCCAACGGCCATGCCCAAAGTCCCTACAATAACCCCAATGTCCACTACCGGTCCAAGCCACACATGGAGAGACAAGACAGCATCTCCAGCTCAAGAAAAGGCAGCATGGTGGGCAGAAACCTCAACCGTTTCTCCAGCTTTGTACGCTCTGGGGTAGAGGCCTTTGTTTTGGGTGATGTGCCCATGATGGCCAAAATAGCAGAGTCTTATACCATAGAGATGGGCACCAAAGGTCCTCAGTGGAGGGAGAGCCCTCAGCCTTTTTCCTGCTCCATTGAGGACCCCACTAAGCAGACCAAGTTCAAGGGTATCAAAACCTATATATCTTACAGAGTGACCCCCAGCCACACCAGCCGGCCTGTGTACCGACGCTACAAGCACTTTGACTGGCTGTACAACAGGCTATTGCACAAATTCACAGTGATCTCTGTGCCCCATCTGCCTGAGAAGCAAGCAACAGGCCGCTTTGAGGAGGACTTTATAGAAAAGCGCAAGAGAAGGCTAATCCTCTGGATGGACCACATGACCAGTCACCCAGTGCTCTCCCAGTATGAGGGCTTTGAGCACTTTCTCATGTGCGCAGATGACAAGCAGTGGAAGCTGGGGAAGCGGCGAGCAGAGAAGGACGAGATGGTGGGCGCCCACTTCATGCTCACCCTGAAGATTCCCAATGAGCATCAGGACCTGCAGGACGTGGAGGAAAGGGTGGACACCTTCAAGGCCTTTGCAAAAAAGATGGACGATAGTGTGATGCAGCTCACACATGTGGCCTCCGAGCTGGTGCGCAAGCACCTCGGAGGCTTCCGAAAGGAATTCCAAAGACTGGGCAATGCCTTCCAGTCCATCAGCCAGGCTTTCATGCTGGATCCGCCTTACAGCTCGGATGCATTGAACAATGCGATCTCCCACACTGGCCGCACTTATGAAAACATTGGGGAAATGTTTGCGGAGCAGCCCAAATATGACCTCTTTCACATGCTGGACAAACTCTCTCTCTACCAAGGCCTGCTCTCCAACTTCCCAGACATCATCCATCTACAGAAAGGTAACCTTCAGCCTGAATGTTTGCTTAGTCTTCTGATTGTGGAATGACTCTTTGAACTAGATAATTTTCTTTCTTAATGTGCCTATTACTGTGTAACACAATCTTTACTGTGCAACACAACCTTTTTTGTCCTGTATGTGGAACATTTATTCAAAACTGCTTAGTAGAGAAGTGGATAACTAAGCTGATGAATGGAAGAAAGAGTGAAGGCTCCTTAACAAGCACACAGTTGTGCTGCATGAATCATGCACATCCTCCCTTTTAGTGGAATCAGCATGTTGGAGGCCGTCTGAAGTTCATCAGTAATGCTGACAGACCATTTTACGAGAAAACTGTGCCTGCAGCCGTTGAAGGCAGTTGAAGCATATCTTGGCACCCACTTCAAATCAAGCATAACTTTATGAAAAGGGACAGTTTTTAAACATCTTTAAGCCAAACAGCAATCACTGATTGCATTATGTGTGTTAGTGCAGCCTTACTAGTTGCTGTAAATTATAAGATGCTTATCAACCTTTTAAAAATAATAATGTTGTTAGTGGTCTTTGATGTTCAGTTTAGCACTTAATCAACAGGTTTGGCTATGTTGCAGTCACAGTCATCAAGTACTTTCCTATGACATCATGCTTAAAAAAAGAAAAGGTTACTGAGGACATGGAGAATTTTTACTGCAATACTAAATTTTCATCGATGGCAGAAATATATAGGTGCGCAGTAAAAACCAGCCTCATCAAATCTTGCGATTTTGTTGTCTAAATGTCTCCTTGGTGATTTGGGTTTTACTTGAGCATGAATGTTTAGGACACATACCTTAAGCTATTCGCTGTATTCATCGAGGTCCATTTTACAGTATATTTTGGCAAGTTGGAAGGTAAACCGCTGATAATTTGCCTACTATGCCCTATAAGCCAGCCCCCATTTATTTCAGTCAACAGCTGAGATTGTCCTGACAGGTCAGTTCACCTGAGTGGAAGCATTCTAACAAGACCCATATCAGGTAGCAGTTGAACAGGTTCTCTCTAGGGTGAGGCAAGTGTACTTTCTACTTTCCATTGGTAAACAGGCGTTTGAAGTGTAGCTTAATTAAACATCTGCCGCACCTTGTCGCTGACGCACGTGAAGTTGAGAAATGAGCTGTTACACTGTGCAATTGATGGAACCTATCTGCGATTTTTAAATCAGGCAAATTTGAGCAACATTCATGCAGATCTGACTTCATGCTCTTCCACACCTTTCTTCTCCATTTTTTCCCCTTCTCTTTCTTCTTCACGGTTGTCTTCATCAATGTCATCTTAATTATTCTCTACTTAGTCATCCTCCTCCTGTTATATTGGCTATGCCAGCCCTAAAGGGGAGAACATGTCTCTCCCATGCAGAGTTCAAGCTGTTGGCCCACTTCAAGGAAAGAGTGAGGAATGAATGCCATTCTTGAGAAGCCTTCAATTTACATGCCGAGACATTTGCACATACTGAACTGGCTAGTCGTAAATGCTTTATACATAGGGTTAGTTCTGATTTAGATGATCAATTAAAGAGTCTTATAACAAACAGTAAAATGTTAAAGTCTACCCCATATGTACTCACAGTAGTTTGGCTCATTTGGTTTTAAGTTTAAGACTCTCGCACACATTTCATGCAGAAACTATTTTTAAACCTGACTAAAGACCACATATAATACATAGTCACAAAGTATGATAGTTTGTGCTAGGTTAAAATCAACTCATTTTCATGTTTATCCACAAACTATTTGTCAACACACCACTGAATTAGGACATTAATCGTGCACTGTTAGGTTATTCACAGTTTTACGAGACGAATAGCCCCCATGTTAAGATCTCTCTATTTCCCTTTCCTGTGCTATTTGTATGTAGGTGTAAGTGAACTCATGGAGGAACACTTGAAAGCCTTTGGGTGCGGTGTGAGCTGCATATGGGACTAATAAAGAAGGGCAGGGTAAGAATGGAGAGGCTCTGGAAATAAATCAAAAATACTGTTGCAAGCCTGTCTGCCATCCAGCCCTGTCCAATGCTCTCTGCCTGCTCTGGTCTTTGCCTGTGGGAAGGACTCCATGGTCTACCCAGTTGCCCCATTCAAGTGAAAGGCCATCTGCTGCTGGAGCGAGGGGGGAATTTCAGTGAGAATGCAGGAAAAAGTTGTTGTTAAAGGCATGCCCACTAATTGCATTACGACCATATTTAGCCCTTATGTGTGCCAAAGAAGCGTTTAATAGAGTGACAGAGTCAGAAATGCCAGCCAAGGCTTTATCTGCTTTAGGAGCAAGGGGTGTCATAACCACAAACCCGTGTCGCTGAAACCAAGGCGCTCTCTGTCCCAGACTGTTGCTCATCAGTGAGAGTGGTGGAAAAGAGAAGTCACTTGCTGTGTCAGTGGAACTAACCTGGCAGCTGGGCTACGCCATTTACTAGTGCTGTTTGATTTTAGGGAAGTGCAGCTGTATAATTTACGCTATATTGTGGTGATAACAGACAGTCTCTTGGTTACAGTTCCTGTTTTGCGTGTAAGATAATTTGGCAGTGAGTATGATGACATGCACAGAGAAATCCAAGTAAAGCATTAATCAGAGTCTTCAGAATTCGGAAATTTACATGGCAAGTGATGTCTCAAAATCTGATTTCTATCGAATTTCTTGAGTTGAATGACCATTTCAAATCAGAGTAAGGTGAATAATCAGACTGAAATCTGATCTTTAGCATGTGATTGCCCTTACTGATCATTGCAGAGAAGTTCTCTTTAGTAAGTGAAATACCTCTGTTACACAAGTCCTTACACGTTGCCAGAACAGGTTTCTATGAAGCAGTTTGTCACTATATTCGACAGCCTCAGTTGTGGACTTGATTTGGGCTTCTGTGCGACTCAGATGCAGAACTCACAAAAGATTTATAACTTGTGCTCCTGACAAAGTGCCTTAATGGACTAAAAACTGGTGTGTGTGTGAATCACAGGACCCTTCAGGAGAAACAAAAGGACTATTTTCAACTTAGTTTTTCTGTCTTTTTTTTGAGAAATGAACAAGCAAAAACAAAGGCTGCATGTGCCAAATGAGAGTAGGGCAGTGCCAAATGACCTTGCCATCTGTGCACAGGTTGATGGGGACTGCAGCAGAAGACCCACTCTAGCAGTGATGTTTTAGCTCTGCTGGCCTGGTCTACATAATCAGACATGACAGTGGAAACAGCCCTGGTTCACTAGGCCTTTCTCCCCAAGGGACTGACTTGATGTGGGTCGATGGAAGACAGGGAAATACTGACCACTTTCCACTTTTGGAAAATGTACCCTGTCTAGATTTGCGGCAAGAACTGTTGTTGTGACAAAAAAAAAGAATTTGATTGTTTGGTAAGTAACCAAGCAATCAAATTGAGGTGGAAATTAACTTTGCAAAATGTAAGCTTTTACCAGCCACGGACAAATAAATGGTAAAATTTACCAGCCACTCAACAGTAAATCATTATTTTGTGTCCAAAATCTATTTCCAAATGTTCATCCCATGTTAACTTTAGTTCCTGGTAGCCAAACTGGGCATGTTGTAATGCAGTATTGTGTAGTGGCACAGATCTCAGATACTGCCTAATGGCTGAGAGAACTGGGAGCCCTCTTGCTATGCTCAGTGCCTGTAAATGTTTGCTCTTCTTATTTGCCCATAGATAACTGTAGACGAAGGGCACAAGTGTTTTTCCTCACCATAGAACTGAATGTCTCCACATTCCGAACCTTGTTGTCCCAGTACTGTGCTGTCTTGAAATTTATGGCCTGTTTCACTGGTCTCCAGGCTAGTGAAATGGTCGATAGAGGGCCACCTCTTTGAGAAAGAATTCGCTCATTGTCCTGACTATTTAAATCTGTCTTTTGAATCAGAATAAACATTTAGAGCATAGACTGACTAAACTGCTGAGTTTGTGAGTTTCAGGGAAGTCTCAGGTCACGGAAATCATTACGAAAGGACGCTCTCTGTGTGCTGGCAAGGCTGTTGCTCTGCTTGATTGCAGGCTATAACCATCCAGCGTTTTAAAACCTCTGGCATTTGCTCCTTCCGGCTTCTGTACTGATAGTGATGATGGCTCTTGGCGATGGAATCTGGGCTTATCAATCATCATTGCCCGCCTGCCTTTAGTATTCTTTTGAGCTCTCTTTAAAACTGTGTCCATTGCTGACTTTTGAAGTCCATTCAGAAACTGTGAAGCACATGTAAAATAATAGCCAAACAAAACAACTCAGCTAATTTTGATACGATTGGTTTATAAACGATAATGACAGTATTCCAGTATTAAGCCGGACCCCTTCCAAATGCATTATTAGATGTGAGCTATCTGGCCTTGGATTTCGATCAAAACTGGAACAAACACCCAGCAGTATGTTTTTACTTAGAAAAAGAGAGGAATGGAAATTAGGAGCCTGCCAAAAGGAACAGTGGGACTCAAATTGTGAACCCTTTCTTAACAAAATGTAAAAAGCATTGGGTTCTCTGCCACAGGCAAATAAACAATAAACTGGAGTTAAAAACACTAGTAAAACTTTAGCCTCACAAATGTGTGAATTAGTGATTAATAATTAGTGACTTAGTTGTATTTTTTTGTCATGTTTCTTCCTTAGTACTGGACATCTGCTCATATTTTGGCCATGGCTAGGGTCTTTGAACATCCATAGTATTACTCTCTCTAGCTCAAAAGTAATGGCTTTGACAGGCTATCAGGCTATTTCCTGGAACAATTTTATGGCTAATTTCAAAGAATTGTTTTCTCCATCATATATATTCATCCATACTCTGCAAGATATACTGTATGTTTTGATAGTGAAGCCCGGAAGAGGAGATCGGAACATCGTGGATCATTTTATGGCATGTTATGCGAGTGTTCTCTGGAATTTTAACCACCACCCAGGCCTGTTTAATCAAAACAACATGGCTCCAAATGCTAGAAATAACGTTAGTTATTATGCTGAAGCTATTTAGACATGATAAAATGACATTTCTGTAAAATTTCAGTTATATGTATACATAGAAATATACACACACATATACAGGGGAAAAAACACAAAAAAACTTGCCAAGGGAGAAATATTTAGGGGCAAAAAAAAGTTGGCTGACGAGAGAGTGTGAGAGAGAGAATGAATGTGTGCGCGTGTGTGTGTCACACAAGAGTGTGAGGAGGTTGATTGGATGACATCTATGGAAGAGGGTGAACTGTGTGTGCAGGTCAATGCTGTGCTTGGTGCAGACGTCAGTGTGAAAACCACTGTCCAAAACTGCTATTCCAGTTTGCACCACCACCAGGGCATTTGTGGCTTACAATGGCTTATTCTTTGGTAGGGGTGTGCTCATTTAACCCCAGTGGCTCTAGTGTCATTTTCCAAACAACTATTTGGCGTTACAATAATGTGCAGTGCTTTCTTTTCTTTCACTTTTATTCTTACTCTTATTCTAGTAAAAAAGCTTTTATTCTAGTAAAAGAATCCTCATGTCACTATGTACGGCACACCACACACACATAATCACATATGTGAACATAAATATGTATTTACATATGCACCACCCTCCTCTTATTATTTGTGAGTTTTTGTTATTGATTTTGTGCTCGCCTTGTAGAAGTGTCAGTAGGGGTGATCTTCATGGTGCTAATGGAGAAATAACCCAGATGGTCCATTTCTGATCCAGCAAACTTTTCTGACTGCTGTGTATTCCCAAAACAAATTCTTCTGCATTCTTTCACTTCATCATGCTGGAATGGACTCAATAAGTGTGACAAAAAGTTTTTTTCACAGATACAGTTAAGATAATAAGTACTAGACACATGCTAAATCCTGTTGTTATGGCATGGTAAAGCTCTCTTTGGTACCTACACAGCATCCAGCAACGTAGTCTCGCTCCCTCCTTCTCTATGGAAAACAATGCATGAATGTAGGTCAGTGTTACAGGCTAGCATAACGTTCTTGGAATGGACCTTTAGTGGCCTGTGTGGTTCCTCAGTCTGGTTAAGACGCTGCCTTAAAATGGAGCACGATTGCAGGCTGTATTTACAAGGTTTTGTGATGCAGTGGCATGACAGATGTTTCTGATGATGATTCTGTGTTTCTGTTTTTTTACTCTGGTGTGGTAGCATATGTATTGCCACATTCCAAAATTATGTACAGTTTATAGTAAGTTTACGGTGCATGAATGTAGGTCAGTGACTCAGTGTTACAGGCTATAGCATACCGTTCCTGAATTGGACCCTCAATTCCATTTCCTACGTTCTTGGATGCTGTGTAAATACCAAAGCGAACTTTATTGTGTTGGTACAACAGGATTTAACATGTTGTCTGCTAGTCGTTATTTGCTATATCGACAGGTTTGAACTCTCAACAAGTCACCCCATATTCCATGTTCTTGTGGTCCTTGTACAGACATGTTTGATGAAGGCGATATGCTAAAAAATCAGGCTGCTTAGTAGGCAAGAGCACACAGCTTTGTGATGGAATGCATTGAGACCTTAAGGCATCTCCCTATCTTTAGTGACTCATGCACAGTCATCCTGTGCGGACAGATACTTGCGAAAATTTAGTGTGCAAAAACAGAGATTACAGGATTAAGTTTTATCCTCAAGAACCACATCTGACAATGTCAGACATTATTCTCCAGTCCCCAATAAAACATAAGCCCATGCTTTATTGCCTTCTCTCAAGTGAATTCATGTTGCAGGACCTTAGGCACATTTAGATGAAATGTTTTGAATGTAACCTTAAATATAGTCATTAATTAATAAAGACACTAAATAAACAACATACACAAATTCTGGCATATAATTGTTATTATCCAGAAATACATTCTTAAAGTTCATAATGTGTGTGTGTGTGTGTGTGTGTGTGTGTGTGTGTGTGTGTGTGTGTGTGTGTGTGTGTGTGATTTTGATTGTGCATGTGTGGTTGTGGTGGGGGTGTGTGCTGTAACACAATCTGTAACACAATGGTGTATGTTGTTGGCAGAACTTAAGCAATGCTTCTGCTTCCTCTTCTGCTCTTCTCTCTATCTGTTCTCCACATTGTCCTCTGAGGTTCCCCCTATTACTGTAATTTGTGTCATGCCTAGTATGCCAAGAAGAATTGAAAAGGTGTTGTGTAGTTGGGTCACTTGCCATTGTTACGAGTGACATTCATCAGAGTCAGAATGAGCAGTCATATTTGGCATGTGTCAAAGCTGAATACAAACTTCAACAGTGCCTCTGACGAAACTATAGGAGGTGGAGAAATGGGGTATGGTGTCCAAAGCTATGACCATGTAGTGACTGAGGCTGTATCCCTCTGTGTCTCCAGGTGCCTTTGCCAAGGTGAAAGAAAGCCAGCGGATGAGTGACGAAGGCAAGATGGACCAGGACGAGGCTGACGGTGTGCGCAAGCGCTGCCGGACAGTGGGCTTCGCCCTGCAGGCTGAAATGAGCCACTTCCACAGTCGGCGTGAGGTGGACTTCAAGGATATGATGCAGGCCTACCTCCAGCAGCAGATTGTCTTCTACCAGCGCGTGGTCCAGCAGCTGGAGCGTACCCTGCACATGTATGATAGCCTCTAGAGCTATGCCCATGCTTCTTGCACCTACCCCAGAACCCCCCACCCCTACCTGTCCCCACTCCTCCCCACCCTTCAACCAACCTCCATCCTTCTTTGACCAGGGCCGGCCCTGCCCCACATTCCTGCTTCTGAAAGCCATCTGTTTCCCTTCTAGGCTGACTGCCGATCGCTTTGAACTTGGGCATGAATATCAGGGAATTCAAGTTAAATTGTTTTAACCTTCCCTCGAAATGAACACGCCTGTTACAACTGACAGCTGTTTTGGGATTTAACAGCTACCCTCTAAGCTGGCCAGCTTGCCAGCCTGTGCACTTACAAAGTCACTTTCTTGGCTGAGTCCGCAGCCAACATTTTTTTAAGTTACCAGGGACGTATGTACTTCTGTCTTCAATTGAAAGCCTTTTAAATGTATCTCCCGACCAGTAAGAGTTGTATGTTGTTACAAAGTATCTTATTTAATGTGTTGAGACATTTTAAATAAGATTAATTTTTCAATATGAATTCCAGTGGTATTTGCTAGGCTGGTGTCGACCAGACCCACTCAGGTCTTTGGCATGAATTGCAAAGGGGTAGCCCCCTCCTCAAAGCCAGCACTGTGACCTAGCATCCGCACTGCTTTATGAAAGGATAGCGCATACAAGGAAATACCCTCTTCCTTTCATTTATTTAGTGGTCTTAACAAGTGCCTGTAGCAAGAGAGATCCATGATTCGTGGTGTTTTTTTTTAATCTTTAAACAAAACAGACCCTCTCTTGTCTCTGCTTTCCTGGACAAATGGTTGTATCCTTACAGCTCTAGTGTGAAGGCCTCGGCGAGCGTGACTGATTTGTGTTTGTTTTTGCTAATGGTAGCAGTGTTCTTCTAGTTGAAATACATGGTCAAACACTACACTGATTTACAATACTTGATATGAGCAAGAACTGTCCTAAGCCTTCATGTGTTCAAGATGGAATTGAGTTTATGTTGAAGCATGCTGAGTCACTGTTGGCAACCAAAGTATGAACAATTGTTGTTCTTGTAGAAATCTGTGATGGATTTAAATGCCTGGTTTCTCTGTGGTGTGTGCAATCTGCAGAGCACTGGGAAATCTGATGGATTAGTAGGAGTGACCTTTGGAACATACCATGTTTTTAGACTGATACATTCAATGACCTGTAAAGCCCACTTATTGTTTTAGTTTTTAAATTATACTTCAAGGTAGGAAAATGGGACCTACCAGACCTACTGGATAGAGCAGAGTGTGACAACCCTGTGTCCAAAGTGATTTCAACTCTGCAATTTGACATTACACAATCACTCAGAGTGACCTCAGCTCTGGAGATTGCTTTTACCTCAGGCTCTGTATAGACAAAGTCGTTTATTTCCAGTTCACTGGACTCTAGGAGATATATGACTTTGTCTGAGTCAGGACTGCATGTAGCCTTCACGACTGTTTCTCCAGAACATTCCGAGGCACCATTTATCTGAGGTTACTAGAGGAGATATGTGCCATCTTTGGAATGTAGTTATCTCTTGGACACCTTTATTGTTCACAGACCAAAGCATTGTCAGTTTGGACTTGTTCCCAAAAATGGTGCTTGTGTTATGATAAAGACAAAGCAAAACTCCGAGCTTGCTTTTTTACCTTTTTCCCCTCCCAGGCTACCATCTTTGGCTAGTCCAAACACAAACATTGTAGACTGTATTGGAGTAGTTAAGTAGACAGTTGCCTGGAAATGGACTCCTGGGAGACAGTTTTTGGAGAGAGAGTGGGAGCTGTGGAATGCCGAGGACTGCCTGACTCATATGGCCACAGACCCCCCATCCCCCTTTCCCAGGATACTCTGGCAGATAAGAGCCTGTGCTGCTGTGGCCATAATGACTTATGTTCTTCTGAGACATATCACCAGCGAAGGGACTGCAGGTATCACACGGATGACTCTGAACCTCCGAGGACGTGTGGGGCTTTGTAAACTGGTCGTGTTCCTTGTGGAACTAAAGAGAGAAGTAACATGGTGTCTTAAATTTTCTGTAGTTTCATAATGTCACTAAATGAGAACTCATGATGTCTTAATAAACAGAAAGTCCTTATAAATTTGTCATAATTGTTTTGTCCATATTTGGGTTGGAAGCCTGCTTGTCTTGTCTTGTATGTAATGTTGCTTGTAATCCATTGGCTTGTAGCTCATACTCTCAATGCAACATTATCTCAATTTATTTATGAAAACGGCATCTTATAAAGGGAATGGCAGTGGGAGCATCCATCTAGTGCACATTACTGTCATTTCCTGTGGACTTAAACAACAACATAATGGTCCACTGGTCCAAATCCAATTAGCTGTGTGGCTAGATCAATATTAGAGAAGCAACCCCCAAGAGAACGGATTTAAATGAAGTGGCTCATGGTTCATTATTGCAATTCCATTCTGGGTGGCATGTACATCATCAGCAGGAAGAAACACAGGCTTCATAGAATAACAGCCCTGCCATATTTTGGCTCTACCAAGCATGCACCTAATATAGGTGGTTTTATTGATTAGTTTATTTGGCCTAAGAATGTTTTTTGAATGTTTGGAACCAATACTGTATGTGGCTTGGCCTTTTACTTGCTGAAACCAGATTATCCACTTCTGTTCATCATGTTAACAACATGATAGTTGGCTCTGCAAAAAGGTGTCATTGAATGTCTCAGTGCCTGTTAAACATCCTTAGCCACACTCTGAATTCACTAAAAAGGGCTGCAGATTAACCCAAAGTTACAACTGCCACTACCTGTCGGCCATCTTGTATACAGATGCTGTGGCAGCACACTTAACTGAAAACGGAGATGTGATTCATCTCAGCTTCTCTTGTGTGCGTCTGGATGGGCGCATGGTAAATCTGTTAGTGCTGAAAGTGCCAACAGATGTCCATAAAAGGCACAGCATGCTAGGAAGTGTACAAAAATCAGGTCTTTTCAACTCGAGCAGGCCTCTTGGAGGCTATTAGATATATGGGATATTCTGTGTTTCTGAAATTTATACAAAATGAAAGCCTACAGGGGTATGTTAAATATGCACTTTTATTTAATAGTAAAGAGTGTAACTTGAGCGTAATTGATTATGGTGTTGAAATGATAAATACAATAAAAAATACAATAAAACAAAGATGAATAAAATGTAAAGAAAATATTTTACTGCTATTCAGAAAATACTGTATGTCATCAACCATACAACATTTCGCTGATCATACAAGGAGGTCGAGGTCAATTGCATTCTATCAAGCCATGACACTATTTGTATTCATTAGATCAGCAAAAAGTTGCATGAACTACAGTTTAGCTGGCCAAGACCATCGCTGTGGATAATAATAGTACACAATAGTACTGTGGACAATCGTGTGTTTCATTGTGCCAGAAATGTGCAGACAGACACCACTCCGTCCTCTCTCCAGCATGACAGAGCCAAGTATTGATCAATACTGCAGCATCCAGGCCATGTTACAGGGTGACGCCCCATCCCGCTGCTGAGTTCCTGGACTGCAGTAGCAGTATCATCACATGGGTTGGTTAAGGTGAGAAGAGCAGGGGCGCCTTGACACAGCAAAAAGAAGAACACGGTGTACAGATGGCCATCTCCTCTTTCTCTCTTTCTCTCTCTCTCTCTCTCTCTCTCTCTCTCTCAGCGTGGTCCTTAATCCTCGGCCCAGAATCCGTCGCTGTGCACGGCTGTCGCATCGAAAGGATAAAGGTGCCTCCTCCTCCCCACAATGCTGTGCAGTACAGAGTCTGCATTGGTAAGCTCAAATAGGCTTTTGGTGAAATCTGGATAATGGTCTTGTGCTTCTGCAATTGCACATTACAAAATAAATAAGGAGAGCCAAAAAACCACAAAGACTGAAGTGGAATATAAGCAAATAAATCTCGAGTTTCTCATGTAAGTGTATTGATCCAAAGAAACTGGATGACAGAAAGCAAAATATAACATATTTATTGATAATAGTGTTTATGGTACAACTATAAAATGCATCTGTGGGGATTTACACATAGGATTTTCATTATATCCTTCTCCGCCTTGCCAAAAGCTATTTCTTACAAGACTGACAACCCACAAGTATGAATTGTCAATTGTCTCAGACATGGAGGGGCAGCTTGTAAAAGTTACTTTGAGAGTGAATGTCATTGTTACAGAAGCGGAAACACACACACACACACACACACACACACACACACACACACACACACACACAGACACACACACACGCATACCTAGAAAGGAAGCCAAGTATGGTAATACAGGGGTCAACATGTCACGGGGCCTCTATGGGTAGTTCTGTGATACTGAGGGGAAGGATTACAGGACCAGGGCCAGACGGAGGCAGGATCTGACCCATGTCTATTTGGGAAGGACTGTCACAGTCGCTGCCTCCAGATGTAGTCAATTAAGCCAGCCTCGCAGCACAGCATTCTCAGGGTGAGTGGTCATTGCCCAGTGGGTGTGGCAGTCCTTCGCACAGCGAAGACACAGTGCTGCCAAACTGAGCCCCCTCCCTTTCCAAAGCACACACACACACACACACACACACATACACACATACACTCCCCCAGTCCCTTTTTTTTTGCTGGGAAAACACAGCGAAATTCCGGTGGTTTATGTGCATTGCTTCAGCATTCGTGTGGAAAAGTCTGAAGAGTTTGTCCGTTTATGGTGTACATCAAGCAGACGTTCTGACAAGTTAATCATTTCCCAACAGACTCATCTGGTCCCGCTCTGATGACATCATTGCTGTCCGGCATGATTTTTAATATGCACTTGAAATGCTTTGTCGCTACATATAGAACATATGGTGGTGGTTGGTGGTTGTGATAGTGTTTAATAACGCAATTTGTGTGAAGCAACTCCAGTGTTAGAACAGCATGTTCAGTTATGATTTACATAAGCTCTGCCCTCATGTCTGTTTCATAGATGGCTTAGATGTTCATGCTGTTTTTATGGCATTCCACCATAAACAGCTACAGTTTGTTTAGGTTTGTAAATATTAAAAATACTTTTATATGCTGTTCCCCAGTCTTTATCATTTGCTTTTTGGCACAGTTGTAGGTGGTAAATGCAGTGTGCATACTTTTAAGAGTATGTATTAATGGATGTTCCATGCTCCTACACGATTATATTACACCATACACATAATAGCACAAAAAGGACTGTGTTTTTCCATTCTATTCAATGTACTGGATGACACTCACGAATGCTGTAGACTCTAAAATACACACCATGGAAAAATATGCCCCGTCCCAAAGATTTTAGGGATATGCTCGAAAAACACGAGTTGGCAAAGTAACAAAGATCATTGTTATTACATATGATGTCCACATACAGTGGGTACCATGTGAATCTCCTTAGAGACCACACTGCAACAGGAGATGCCAGTATTGTTTCTCAGCATGCACAGCTGTATCTTAACTTAATTTCCTTTGCTTGTTCTGAGCATTGTCCTGATGTTATTATGCTTATTGGGCACATACTGTTTAGTTTTACCAAAGCCCAGTTTCACTCGTAGCCTCACATCTGCTGAAAAATAATTGGCTTGAGAGAGAAGACACACATTGTGAGGGGCCTGCCTGCCACACAAAGAAAGAAAGAATGGGGGATTGCAAAATCCTTAAGATGTGGATCCTGGCACAGTTCCAGGAACTGTGTGTGTGTGTTTTCAGGAAAAGGCAAGGATTGCTGTAAAATGGTAAGATCAGACACAGGACCCTGAAGTGCTCTCTAAGCCCTAGAGGTGGCCAGATACTGTAATGAGGTCTGTGCCTGGGATGTTTGCTATGTTGTCATGCAAAGCCGTTCTGGCTGCATAAGAAACACACTTGCACTGCAATGATGTGTGAATGGTTAAAGATGCTATTTTTGGCACAACATAACAAAATATGTTACATAAGTCATGATAGTTACAGTCCTGTGTGCAAGGCTTAACAGTCAATAAATGCTAGTAGCCAGTAGTTGACATACAGTAGAAGGGAAGATTTTTTAAGTGTTTTTTTTTTCTTTACTGCATTTTTGTTGATGAAATCATACACTGTCCCTTACAGTAAATGAGATCAATATCATTAAGACTGTGTAGTTTGTAACAGTGATATTGAATATGATTGCCAACTTCCCCTAGGCTCTGTATGTATGCCTACAGCGCACTTAAATTAATAGGTGAGAGGTGAGGATGGATGCTTTTGGAGCCAGCAGCACAGAGCGGGACTCCTCCCCATGGTCTCTTCCATGTTGTCCCTCCCTCTGAACTGAGAGCCAAGCAAGAGAGACGTCCCTCTGGAGACAACAGCCATTTCCTCAGAACACTGAGTTTGCATTCCTAGGATTCTGCCTGACCCCTGTAAACAACATTCCATCTTAGGGAGAAACACTTTTGTGAGTAAGCTACTGAGTGAAGGCCCTAAATTTTGTCACGTTCTGTTTTGACAATCATACCGTCACACACACAGAAAGCCTCCATATGATCACTGTCAGAGCTGTAATTTACCAATCCCTTTGGAAACCTGGATTCTGCCTTCCACCTGCAAATCAGATCCAGGCCTTGTTCAAACATACATACCATTGGAGACCACCTATGCCTGTAGGTCTTCCAGATTTCTGGTTCAAGTTCTAGCTCTTGGTCAGTTCTTTTAGCAGTGTAACAGACATAGATAGGCAATCTACTGAGCCTGTCAGTTGTTGTAGTATGTATGAGAAATGACTGTTATCAGAATAGCTTGCACCTTAATGTGGAATTCACACTCTTTTCATAACACTGAAATGTTAAAGCCTTGGCATTCTTTGTGGTGGACAGTGGCTTCTCTCCAAAAGTTTTGGAATTTGGTCTTTTTCTCCTGTGACAGTGCAAATCTTACTAGGGGTCAGTTAAATTGCACAATCGACTTAGTGTTTAATTAACAGTTTACTTACCATCATTATCGGCTACAAGTCTATTACTTCATCTTTAGCTGCCTGTTGTGTTCCTCTGTCTATTTTTAACACATTCCAAGTCCACCAAAATGCTGTGTCATTATCCAGATGTGGCAGGCAAGCAGGCAGGCAGACCAGATCTAAACCTGAGTGTTGTCACACAACATTGTTGATGTTTGTGGTGCTCGTGAAAGTGATCAATTTTATGAATCCATTTTATGGGCTTTTGAGTGAATATCAGAGGCCACATGAAGGGTGAGTGGAAAAACACATGAAAAAAATAAGCTTTAGCTCTTATGTGACTTTGGGATCTTGTGCCAGTGCATTTTGATTCTAGTGCATCATTGAGCAGATTCCTTGTTTCCATCTGTGACTAAATGTTTCAGGATGGAGAATAAAGTAATTAAATCACGTTTTTCACTTGTGACGGGAAAAACTCGAAGCAATTTGATCTTTGTAAATTGTATATTTGGCAGTGACCTCATTTCACTTCCCCTTTTGTGCACAAAACGGGGAGCCTATTGTGTAAGTTGTCTGGGTTTGCTCTAAGAATGGCTGAGCTGTTGCAAAAGACTGGCTGCGGAGACCATTAAGTGCATTTCCAGAAGCGTACTCTCCGAAAATATCAGTACCGCCAGTCTGCATACCAGTCCCTTTACTCCACAGAAAACACAAGACCTCTCTCCATGCATTCAACCCCGGTGGCAGGCTGCCATCCCATCAGATGTAGCTGGTGACGACAAGGCGCGGATCAAACACTCAGACTCTGCTTCTCACTGGGGCGTCCACTTCCATAATTTCCTGCCACACCAGTCTTTCACCTCCTTCTTAGCAGAGCGCACAGAGAACAGAGCTATGCCCATTTTTTCTTCTCATAGTGCTCTGTTTTTTTGTTCCTTCTTTTTTTTCTTTTTCTGTTTTTTTTTAAGACAAACCTCTTTAACAGGACAGACCATCATAAACACTTGGTCTCCATGACAGTTGTTTTCCGACCAATGAGGGGAGCTCCAGTCAAGTCATAATGTCGGGACGCGAGGGCACTTATGGGCTTATGTAAATAAAACAAAGCATTAAAACTGACCTGAAGGCTGTGGGTGTGCCTATGCAGTCATGCAGTCTGCATATGGCGTAACATGTAATTGTTCCTCCACTAATGACCTTTTCACTGGATTCTACTAAGGTGTTTATAACCAAACAGCATCTGATAGAATAGGGCATGGACATGAAAATAGAAGTAGATCTTTACAATGAAGCTTTCAGTATTCAATAATGCTGTTTACTAACCGTACTGCATACCTGGTGATTAACATAAGTAAAATGTGTTTTAACAGCTGCACTGAGAGGCCCGTATCCATCACGCCATAAGCCCAGATAAACACATGGCACCACCACTGTTACAACACACACACACACACATACACACACACACACACACACACATACACACACACAATGGTGGGTGTATGGTGGACCATGAGGGACAGCTGACACTGTCACACACCCATGTGTCACTGTGTCATCGCTTGGACCCTTCGCATTCTAGTAGACAGTCTGGTGCGCCGCAGTGAAGGGACCATTCTTCTAGCTGGGAACAGTATGCCACTATCCAACTGGCTACTCTCCTGACCCCAGCACGCGCCCCTCTGACATGCCTTGTACCCAACGCCGTGTCACAACAGCTGGGTCACAACCAGAACAAATTGCCTCCGAGGCCTGGGGTTTAAACCAAGGAGAAAAGCGATCACAAGTGCTGCTGTGGTTTTGTATGGATAATTTAGAGTGAAAATATGTCCTCAGTGCTGCCTTAACCTTAGATTTACAAGATAAGGGAAAAAAAACAGAATTATTCTTATTAACTTTCATTATTAATAAATGTGCTAATTAATTAACGCAAAGTCCTCATAGAAAACGTGCTACTAGGCATTTACTGCACATGAACAATGTCTTAATATTAAACCACCATGCACTCAGTGAAATTTTGGAAATTTCATCACAGACTGTGAAAAAATCCTTTATGCATAGCCCAAATGTGGCACATATTGTAAATTATTTTTTAAATCATGATCACGTATAAAGTCTAAATAATAATCTCATTTTAGTAAATGGTAGAAAGAACAAATAAATTGTATAACCTATCTAAAGCAATGAGCTTAGCTAGGCTGAGTTAGCTAGCATTAGCATGCATTAGTTAAATGCATGGTGAACTAATGTAGCCAGTTTTAAAGAAGTCTTTTTGGCCTTGTAAGAGGCAGGGCAAAGAGTCCCCCAGATCACAACAGACCATGTGTGGAGGTCAGAAGACAAGTCTTTTCCCAAAGAACTTGTTATCAGGAAAGGGTAGAAGCTCATATTAGCTTATAGCAGTACATATTACTACAGGAACATGTGTACTACAGGAACATCTCTATTGTCTTCACTGTAGTGTATGAGACAGTTTCAAATAGTGATTTGGGTCCTGGTGTTATATCGAACTGCACTACTTGTGTAGTTGGGCTACCACACAAGTGCAGTCAGGGAAAGGTAGGCCGATGGTTAGGGTTAGGGTTAGTAGTAGAGTAAGCTAAATAGTAGCATTTTTTAAAATCCACTTGCAGATTGGTCATCTGAAAGAAGCAGCTCAACTCAAAAAAACACCGGTCAACTTTATCCTTGACCAATGCTAGGGAGTAGCACCACATGAATAATTTGTGTTGTAAGTAAATGTATCTGGATGCTACCTTATCTCAAACTAATATTTTGCCATGGGGCAAATATTCTGTACCCCCAGAAAACAACAAAAACAAATAAACAAAAACAAAGCAAAACAAACAAACAAAAACAATGTCATGTCATCACCAGCTAGCCTACTGTTCATCTTTGCCACTTTCCAACCCAAGCAAAACTATGATATGGTTGTGCCCTAAAGGGAGTCACACACACACACACACTGAGCCTCTTCACCTCACATGACCAGGGCCAACATCCGTAGAGGCATGAGAGGTTTGGATCAAGAAACCTCATGGCTCGTAACCCTTCTTCAGAGAAAGGTAAACAAGCCTACCCATTGAGGATAAATAAGCCAGCTCAGAGTCTCTGAGCTAGAGAAAACAATGGGAGGCTTACCGTGATATGAGAGACTAATGCCAATATTGCTTGTGGAAGCAGTTCAGGGAGGTAGGCTGACAGCAGAGCCTCTGCTCCCGGCAACCCACTGCTGCGGTGTTCTACATGACTGACAACAAATGCAATCCAATGCTTTCAGGCATGTCAGGCTGCTGACGTCAGCTTAGTCCTAAGATTTCTGATAGCAGGATGTGTCTTCATTTGTGTGTATGTGTTTTTAAAGCATGAGACAAGGTCACTAGTTTCTTTCCATATTCTCTTTAGAGTGAGACAAGCGCTCTAATGTCAGCCTACTAAGAGGACAAATTTTACAGCTACTGGTGAGCCAATAGGTGAGCAGAATATGGTCATCAACACCAAGAGCTGTAATTTAGAATTCATGATGCTTCCCATTACCTTTTACATACTTCCCATACTTATCTCAATGCATAATGTTCTTTCTTTCATTTCTAAAATATGTGTGTGAGCTTTGCTTTTGTATGTCATGAACAATCTGAGAATATTTATTTTTAACAAGTCTAGAGAAAAAAACATGGTTTTTTTCAGGTTCTTCACTACATACAGTATAATGTAGGCTATCTCCTGTTGAATTCAGCAAATTGTTATCACCATCCCTCAAACTTTAAGTCTGCAGTTTTGCCTCTTGAGAAAGCCAACGTTAACAAAGTGGTTTACTAGAATTGAGGATGTGTTCTAGATTACATTCAACTCAACCAGTTGCTTTCTCTTTACTTCTCTCTATTTTGTATTTTTAATTACTCTAAGTCAAATTTTAATTTTTAATCAAAATATTACTTCTTTACACCACTGAGAAGAAGAAAGAAATGGAACGTATAAATGATAGAGGAAAAAAGCCAACAGCCATACATGACTCCTATGAAAGTATAGGTAAGTAATGCGTCTGCTGTAAGGCCAAGGCAGTCATTCACGGAGGAGGGGCAACTTAAAAGTTGTGAAACACCGAGGCCAGGGCGTAAGTTATAAGCATATGTCCAGAGCTGAGGTAAGAATGACGACAAGGCCTAAAAAAGGCTGAAAGGTACAATGAAAGAAAAGGCTGTTGGTTGGAAACTATGACTGCAGTAGAGGGGCTTGTTAAATGCCGACCAATAGCTGGTTCATGTCTGTGAAACCAATTCTGTGCCGTGATATGCCACCTGCTGGTAGACAACATACAATACAAGAGACACGTCCTAACAGCAGAGTGTCTTCTCCAGTTTCCTAGACTTTTCATCTGATGTATTATGTTTTAATACTGGAGTTAACTTTGCTTACATGGACTATTAACAAATAGCATTTTTGAACAGACTGACTTGTATCAAATATACTTAAAACAAATGGTTCTTAGATAAGTAAAATAGATCAGGGACAGTTTAGGCTGGGTGTGCTTCCACATAGCAGAAGGGCTCTTGATACTTTTGGCTACAGAAAAAACGTTTGGAGCATCAGTATGGATAATGTAAAAATACACAAAAGTAAGGAAAAGCTAGAACAAAATTAAAACAAAATGTAGTTCTTCATTCAGAATTTGGCCTTTATTTCCTAACTTTCATGTTTGGGTAACAAACTTTTTCGAGGCAGTTGGTGGGTTACAGTTTCAACATAGATTGCATTTTTCTCATCATGTCCTTAGCAAGTAGAAAATAATAAATAACTGTTGATGTCAAATCATTGGCAATGTTGTACACATGATCAAAAAGTTGAAAGTAAAAGTTAAATATTGTGAGTATGCCTTAGGGTTCAAACCATTCAAAAGGTGTTTTTAATTGTTGTTTTATAGATATACTAGAAACAAGTAATACTGACAGTAATAAATCAATACTGGATAGACCCTTTAACATTTCTGAAAACAAACAAACAAAAAAGATAAACGACCCAACACTCATTGGTACACACAAGTAGACACAAACTGTTGATTTCCTGAGCTATCTCTTAGCCTTTGAAAAATGTATTTGAATTATCTTGCACTGCAGATAAAACATACACACACTTCCTGAGATACCTCAGTCTGGTTTGAGCCAAAATATTATAACAAAAAATATAAATACTTTCTTATATGGTAACTCTCAATGGCAAATGCATCAATAAGGGAATGTTTATGTGTTTGTATTTCAATTAGATGGGGTTAGTATCATCTTAAAAATCCACATGACTTAACTCTATGATAAAACAATAATATTATCATCAATTATTATGATAGTTAAGACTAGTAGCCTACTTGAGTGGCACAGACCAACTGTAGCGACTTGATCTGTGGGTAGCTTTTCATAGAAACACAGGACATTTTATTAATTATACTTTTATATCTCATTGTGTTTTTCTCCACAATGTATACTCATAGAAGACATTGCATCTTAGAGTACATCACAACGAGGAATGTAAAATGAATGAGAACATATTAAATACATCAAAATCTCTCTCTTTTACATCTGAATTATGCTGTTTCACATAAAGAGAAGGCCAACTACAAATATATATCTGTTTTAGAGAACTGGTGCAAGCTACTTAATACCATTCAAATAACGGAGAACCAAAACCTGTTTTAAAAAATGTGAAGAACTAGATGTTACTTTTACAACATGTGCAAAGTATTTTTATACCACTCTGACATTTTATGTTAGGCCAATGGCCGAACCTAGGCTGTCTATACTGACATTATGTCATTTAAACTAATTTTATTATCACAATTTCTCTGGCATCAAAATGCATTGTGAACTGGCATAACTGACAATCCTGTTACATCAGAATGGCAAGCTTTATATATGTATATACAGCAAAAAAAAAACATATTCATATTATTATATTTTGCACACAATCAGTTGCACCCATGTGGCCTTCCGTTTTAGCATGTTAGGACATATTTGAGGAGTGCATACACTACTACAAGTGTTAACCAAAGCTTTATGTCTCCACAGGTTATAGTTAAGATGAAAGATCAAAGGGCACTTTTACATGTTAACACAAAAGTTTGGGATATTGGTTAAAGACAAAGCTAAGCATTAACATAAATATTCATTTTTCTTTATTAGTCTAAACTTCTAAAGGAATTGAACAGAAATAGCAACATATAAAAACTAGGAGAGATATGAATGTCATACAGTAGCTGTTCTATCATGGAAAATAATCTCCCCCCAATGCAAACAGTAAAGAGGAATACTTCATCACAAATTTTCTTTACAAGTCTGGAAAATCGGGCCCAGTTGAGAATGACCTCACAACTTCCTGTTGGCCCTTTGGGATGTACTACCAACAGCCACTGGAGAGCGACTTCCTTTCTGTGGTTTTGCAATTGCATACGCTGCAAATATTTCTTCAGTGCCTTAAGTCAGTCCAGTGGATGTGAGGGAGACTTTTCAGTTGTGTTAGCAAAACTATCACCCATAGCCTAAGGATATACAAAAGTTATACTGGTACACAAAGCAAAATGATGAACATCTGTATAAAAATAAAAGAACCAAAAAAAATACACTAACATGGCAACTTTACCATTATAGGAGTTACTTCAAACAATAAATGTGAATTTTGATTTCTGTACACATATATACTTCAACAAACTAATACTAACATAAGCTTGAGGAGCTCTGAAACAGGATAATACTGAGAGCACATTTGAATATTTAATTGTAGGAGCAAACCTAAAAAGAAAGTTTCAAACACAAAATATGTTTATGTCCAACATGTCCTACAATAAATAGACAAAAAAAAATCAAAACAAAATTCGTACATATGTAGCTTTGCATTACCTTCTTTCTTTTAAGTCAGTGGAAATCTGCAGTGTACAAAAACCTGAGAATAGACAACTACAGATTTGTTTTTTTCTTTTTATGCTTTCAGATAAAGAGCAAACATGATCTATCATCTGATTTACTGATAAGGGCAAACGCCATTTAAAAATACTAGAGGAGGAGGAGATTCAACAAGCCCAGTGGCAGGCTCGACAGTGAGTGTTCTGAGCAAGTACAGTCTTGTTGTTGTTAATGGTTGGCTCTCATACCCAGTACTGATTTTTTTTCAGGGCAGGGTTTGTTGTCCGGCAGTGCTGCAGCAACTCAGGATCTGCCTCCTTGGAGTCCATGCTGGACATGGGAATGTTATTGGCCGGGTCAGTTTTTCGAAACGTCTCCTGGCTGACGTCGCCGTTCTTAGGCTTGCTGGCCACCGTCTGGACGTTGTGCTTCCCCGTCTTGTTACGGCGCACCAGGTAGTATGCCAGAACAGCAGCCAGGAGCAAAAGGAGGAGGATGATGAGTATGGGGATGAGGATGGACCACAGGCTGCCACGCCTGGACACCACTGGGGTGTGAGATCCCGATCCCGGAGAGGCTGTGGTTGTTCCGGCTCCGTAGGGCCAGTCTCCCCTTCGCCTTGGGTGGGAATCTCCATGGCCAGCTATTGTAGGGGTTTTTAGGACAGTTCCTCCATACACACCTGTGGGACTGTATGGGGCAGTGTTAAATGGCAGGACACACTCTGCAGGTGGCACCCCACGAGCCTTGAGAAGCAAGCGGACCTCATCTTTAGCTTCACCCCCGGTCTGTTTACCAAGGTTGTCATTGTCAAGGATCTCAAGTGCAACGAGTCCATCATCCAGATCCTTTTGTGTGAAGGTGTTGACAGGCTCGCCCTGACCTTCCCCTTTAATCCTGACAAAGCGTGCTGACTTGGGCTTCTGGGTGACTGTGAATGTTGGAAGGGTCTTCGCCTTGTTGGCGAGCGGAGTGGCGTCAAGCAGCTTTCCATCGACCAGCACAGTAGCGCCTCTGGGAAGGAGAGGATCCTTTGCTATCTTTGCCAGTGGCTTGACCGTGATGTTCAGGGTGGAGGAGACGTTGGCTGCTCTGCTCCGGGCCATGAATGGTATGCTGTCCCGGGGAGATGTTGATGCGACAAAGCGCACGCTGACCCGACCCTCGTTGATTTGTTTCTGTGTGAAGGCGTGGGTTGTTTGCCTGTCCACCATCACGGCGGCGTACTTGGGGTTGCTGCTGATTTTGTAGAGGACCTCCTCCTCAATTGGCCCTCCAGTGCTAGCTTTGAGCATGGACTCAGTGATAGGAGCCTGATCATCTCCTTGTAACACGAAGATCTCCTGGGGTCTCGTCAGCACCAGTGTGTGGGCCAAAATTCCAATGTGGAGGGTGTAAGGCGTGGTGTGATGCTTCCCGTCAGAGACTGTGAACTCCATAAAGCCCTCAGATAGGCTTCCATCGCTTACGAAAGCCACACGCTCAGCGTTGATGTCCTCCTGGGTAAACTCGCTGACTTGTTTGTTGGTGGCTGCGTAGATGAGCAGACCGTTGGAGGGGCTTTTGGTGATGGTGAAGCGCACTTCATCAGGGGTGCTGTCCTCGTCAATGGTGTTGAGGTACTGCTTGGAGAGCACTGCTGTCGAGCCTTGCAGGACCTCCAGCAGCAGCTCCAGACTAACCAGCTCTGGTGGGCTGGAGTCTCGCGGGCGGATGTTCAGGTTGAATGCCTCTTCCAGGACCAGGGCAGTCTGAGGAGGGCTGGAGGGACCCCTGTCATGGGGGTTGAGCCAGGCACGGAAAGAGAAGTTGTCGGACGAGGCTCCGGTGTCATCGTGCTGGTACTCCAGTTCACCACCGTCCACGTCCTCCTGGAGGAAGTAGGGGGTGTCACGTGAGAGATCCACGCCACTCAGCATGAGCCGCCCATGGACAGGGAACTCCTTGACCTTATACAGCACGTCCTGGGTGGTGCGGTCTGACACAGGAAGGCTGGTCAGCAGGTTGGAAGCATCCAGTCGGGATTTGTCAATAACCTTACTCTGGCCTTGCACAACGTCTAAACCTGGGGGCACAGACACAGACACAGATGTCACACTTAATGCCTTCCTGCACATCAATGGCAGCAGTTTGTGCATCATCAAAAGAGGCAAATATTAACTGGCTAGCAGCCTTCAGTCATCTTTGGCAGTTGTGCTGTGCTTTGCAGCACAGATTTTAAACCCCACAGAGCTTAATGTATGAATCATTTATTAAGCGGCTGACATACGAGATATACAGGGTGACATGTAACCTCATACCTTTGTTCTTCCAGAGCTGAGATGACACGTTGTTGTCAGTGGCGGAGAAAGACACAGTGATGGGCAGCAGGACGGTCGAGGCCGAGGGTGATGACGACTGCAGCTGCAGCGAGTCACGTACAGCCCAGAAGGGTTCCTCTGGCATCTGGTGCTCGTAGTAGATGTTTCCAGCCTCCAGCTGAGCAGCAGGGGGGAAACAAACACTTTCATTAGCCCAACAGCTGTGTCCACATCATTTGGGGGATGCACTCTCTTATTTATATAAAAACAATTTGCACCCAAAGGACACCCATATGGCAGGTGTCAACATGTCTCAAACAAGGGATCATTCTATGTCAGCTGCTATCTGAAAAGAGCACATTTTGATCCACCAAAAAACAAAACTGAGAGAGAGCGCATTGTTCTTGTCCTGAATTATTCTAGACGTATCAGGGGGAGAGAAGACGACAATCAGCAGGTAATTACGTCAGAATCCAGACGGTAAACAAGCTGAGCTGAGGGCTGTTTACATCCGGCTTGCAATTATTCGAGCTGCGCTCACTGTACTGTGCCGAGACAAGGAAGGAGTCATTTATACGGTCACTGATACCAGCCACTTCATTTCCAAACCACACTGCTACAGAGGCGTGTAATTCAGTGGTGCTAATGTGCTACAGCGGTGCTCTGTGTTGGACAAACTAACAAGACTTAATTACTGAACACTTCAAATATTTGTGTGTGTGTGTGTGTGTGTGGGTGTGTGTGTATATATGTATCTGTGTGTGTGTGTGTGTGTGTGTGTGTGTGTGTGTGTGTGTGTGTGTGTTTGTGTTTGTGTTTGGGATGCTTCTCAATTAGAACCAATGGCTCTTCTGGCCTGATTTTACAGGGTAACGTATTAAATATGCAAGAAGGTTCACATGCCGACAAAGTGCTGTGCTACTGGATAGGGCTGCCCAGAGGCCTCACTGGTGCCTAGTGGACAACAGGGCCACAGTATCAGGTTAACACACCTCCTCAATCTCCTCTGTGGCCTAAAAATACAGAATGCTCTAAAATAAGATATCACCATGGTTCATCTAAATGTTTCATACATATAATTGCATTAATTATTTAGCATCTAATCAGTCGCATTTGAAAGCATCTCCTGGTTATTGTCACATATACACCCTTATGTATATTTTACTAGAATTATGCTGTATGCTATATAAGCTGCATAACTAAATATGCTATTAGGCTATATGCCTGCATATATACCTTTATACCTGCATAGCTAAATGTAAAAGCTAATGCATGTATTCTTTATATAGAAAGCTATATGCATTGCTTATATGTTCATGTGGTCAGAGGTAGACATGCACTTCAGAAAGTAAATTACATTACATTGCATTTAGCCAACGTTCTTATCCAGAGCGACTTACAGTAAATTAGGTACAGGGACAGCCCCCCTGGAGCAATGTAGAGTTAGATGTCTTGCTCAAATGCACTTCAGCCATTAATATGGGTGCAGTAGACCGCTAGTTGTTCACTCTCCCACCCACATTTTTTCTCTACTGGTACAGGTATTGAACCTGCAACCCTCTAATCCTAAGATCAACTCCATAACCATTAGGCCCAAAGTCTGGCCATCCATTTGTTACATCGTTCTGCATAAACTAGCTGCTTCTAATTAACACAACTCTTCAGCCAGGTTCATGAGTTAATTAGTCAAGTCACCTATTTTAGCCAGAAGAGCAAGACTTTTACTTTCTGAAATCGCAATGCTAACCTTTGGCTTAGTGTTAGCTGTTAACAGTCACTGTAGGTTTTTTTTTCACTCAACATGGGGCCTCGTAGCCCTTACCTCTGCTTGTGAGAAGGTCATTATCTCTTCAAACCGGTTTTTCTGAGTTTGCTTGATGAGTCTGCCTCGCCGAGGTGGTTTCTGCAGCGAGTACCTGATCTCATTTTCACTCCCATCAGTGACAGCCTTCAGCATACCACTGCTGATTGCCTGTTTTGTCCCTAGGAAGAGAAAAAAACATTCTCAATACGCTTAACTTAACGTGAATCAGCATAGCTCGTTGCATTATGAGTCATCTGATTTGAATTTGTGGGCCTGTGACATTATTTGTCATCAGCTAATTTTGGATTGTGCGCGCACACACACATACACGCACGCACGTCCCACTCTGTCACCCGCTGGTGTGAAAGCACCCCATGAGCAACACACCTGGGAACACCATGAGCTCCTCTCCTGTTTCTACAGCAGTGGTTGGCTGCCTGGCGGTGACAACAAACTGATAAAGTGGTGATGTGTGCTCTCCATCCGTCACGGTAAACCTAAAGCTCCCAGACTCAGAGCCTGGGAAGAGAGAGGGAGAAAGAGAAGGCGAAGGGGAAAAGACAGAGAGAGAGAGAGAGACAGACAGACAGACAGAGAGAAAGAGAGAGAGAGAGAGAGAGAGAGAGAGAGAGAGAGAGAGAGAACACTGTCAATTAGAGAAATGCACCATGATCCACACTGTGTGGTCCTTTATCACTGAGAGCCAGGCATGGCAGCCCATAATGTCAAGATACAGGCTTACAGGAGGCTTGGAACAAACACCCCTGGATACTGTGTAGTTGCATATCATAAAACTGCAGGCCTGGTGCTGGATGGCTATTGAAGGGAATTATGAGAACATATACCCACACACACTTGCATAAAGCCCCATGTTAGTGACTCCCGAGAGGCTTGGTCGGATTGAGTCTGAGGAGGTGTGTAGAACTGTGGTATACCTTGATGAATGAAAATGATCTCGGCGTTGTCGATTTGTGCCTGGGTGAAGTTGTCAAGGCCATCGTCAGGAGACACTTTCAAAGCCACCATCCCATTAGTGAGCATTTCAATAGAGTAAATCAGCTCATCGCTTGGAGTGTCCGCGTCCTGGGTGCTCAGCTCTCTGCTGGTAATTTCAGCCTCTTCACCAGCAACAATCTGAGAGAGAGAACAGTGATACAAAAGCAAAAATAATGAAAAAAAAAACAATAATATACAATAACATTTTTGAACAAAATGTTCTGTTGTAGCAAAAAAAAAAAATGCTTTTTTTGTGTTTCTGGCAAAGTGGCTTGACTTGTTATCAGAAGACAAAGCTCAGTGCATATGGGGATTAACCTCCCAGGGCAGTGGTTTAATAGACGTCTAATGGCTGTGTTGCTGAAAGGAACATTAATTGAAAGAAATGGGCCAGATGTCTTGAAAGACTGTCTGAGATGGGCAGAATCAGTTGGGAAAAGTCAGAGGCTTGCTGTGAAAGGCATATATTGATTTGTTCAGTGCTGTTCTCTCCGCTGCCTCCATCAAGAATCTCCAGATGGGGTTGGTTGGTGGGAGGGGGTGGTGGGAAGTGGGTGGGTGAAGACTGCCGGGGAAATTCAGAGAGCAGAGTGCTGTCCCAGATAAGACGGCTATTATTCTGTCTCCTTGCGGCATTCTGATTGCCAGAATATGCAACCTTCAAAGCCACACAGGCACCTGGAAAGTGAGTTCACGGTCACACCATCTCTGATGTATGTTGGGAGTGGGATTTACGCTCAGATGGAAGCAATGTGTAAAAAATGTCTGGCTAGGCTGATGTTTTCTTGTGAAGGAAGTAGATGCTGCTATATATTTACTACTCTCTTCTTTGGCTTGACTGAGTATGACAACTACATAGTGACGGCATGTGGTGAGAGAGTGGGTGAGAAAAGGAAATTTGTGGAAATGACCACTAGATGGCGACATAGATCCACCAGTACACTAGTCTCACTCTGGGCTCATGCTGGGGAAACGGCTCACAACACGGTTACTCCCTAAATTGTGCAGGAAATTGATAATTTATGTTGTAATCAATGTGCTATACAGACAAAATTGATCACAAGCTGTGTGGCAAATTCTATTTAGTCCCGAACAGTCAGTAATATCTCACTCGTGGGCATCTTGGGAAATGTGTTGAAACGTCATGTATGATGTTAAAAAATGGTCTCCACAGGGTACACTGTACAATTTTCATCAGAAATAACTAGAGACTGCTGGAGCAGAGTCAGATATTTGGTCTGACGGCTCTTTCGCTACAGGCACAGAGTGTTAATGGACAGCAGCTGTGGACAGGGCTAGCCAGCCAGGATCTGTGGTGATCAGTTTCTGTCACGGCTATGTAATTCATCAGGTCTGATCATCTGCTGTAGGTCAGGGTGCTCTCACTTCCTGCCTTAAATCAGACACAGAGGCAGGGGCTGGTCCATGACAGGAAGAGAGGGAGAGAACCAGAGAGAGAGAGAGAAAGGGAGAGAAAGATAGAAAAAGGCAAAGAGAGGACAGGACTGCTTGAATGTGGCGTGTATGCAAGAGGAAGATGTATCATTAAATTCCATTTTGTGGGAATGAGGCTGAGCGTTGGATTGGTTGGCTCCCGTGGATGTCCCAGAAGTAGAATTCCAGCCACAGTCATGGTTTTCCAAAAATATGTGTTACCAAGGAGACCCAAAACCACAAAGTCCAACAAACCCAATGATACACATGGTTTCTAGTTAGGGTTACATATTTTTCATCATGCATGATGCTCACATATTTTTTTGTTTCTATTTGTGATATTTGATAGGTGCCAAAAGAATTCCAGCAATCACATTACCTCTATTCCGGTGTTACGCTCCAGTCGTGGTGGCTCATCATTGACGGGGGTGACCGTGACGCCAAAGGTGATGGGGAAGCTTCTTCTGGTGTTATCAAAGTCAGATGCAGTGAGAGTGAAGCTGTCTTCCGTAGTCTCTGTGCTGTCATGCAGGTAGTAGACCACCTTCCTCTTCACCTGAAGTTTGAACAAAATAAATCCAAGAACGTAAGGTTGTGCTGTTGTAATATCAATCACAATTGTCATTGCATCTCTAGTTGATCTTTTTCCCCATGGAGAGACACATATGGAGGGCAGAACTAATGTTTTGTGCACTGGCCCTTTTACGATATATGCATCACTGGTTAAATGAGCTCTGCCTTTGTTTACAATTCCCTAATTACCAGCACAGGGAATTTAACAATATACCCAGGGCAATTTAAAGAAGTTATCCTCATAATGAGTTCTATTCATTTTTGTGGTGGGGGAAGGGAGGGAAGGGGAGGGGAGGAAGGGGAGGGGAGGAAGGGTTGGGGGTGGTGGTCCGTTATTGATTAAAGGTGTGGTAACACTTTCTATTAACACAACACCATTCAAACACATTCATAAATGGCTATAATGCATTCATAACACTTTATAATGATTGACATAAGTATTCACACTATTTATACATACTCACGACTGCATTCATAAGGTGTTATAATGCACAGTGCTTTAGAAACCTTCTTTGATCATTTTCAGCTCATCACAGTCCTTATCAAAAGGTCAAAATAGCTTTATAATGCATTGTGTTTAAGTTGTTAAGGCTTATAACATAGCATTGTAACCCTTCATGAATCTGTTTATAGCGGTGTTATGAAGACTGGGTTCATGGAAAAAAGGTGTTCAATCATTGGGCACCAGCAGTGACAAAGAGAGGAAACACAGTGCTTATATCTCCACTCTGTGATTTATCACATGCAATTTAGGGTGCCTCTTGTTAGAGCGGTATTGCCTTGGGTCATGTGCATAAATGGGGCGCACAGTCAGCAGGCCCCAGCACTCGCACAGTGTGGAATTAATTGGCTTCAGATGAGTGCAACTCAACTTGGAGGCTGGCGAAATAACATCCTTGATAGCTGACTAGCAGTTAACGATCTGATCAGAAATGAAAATAAACTGAATCTAACCTGAATTTTAGGTGGCTGCCAATCTGTGAGGGAACTTTAATTGTTTAAAAAAATTAAGCCGTTATGACTGGAAAAAGCTTTATGACTGGAAAAAACTCTTGGTATGAGAGGTTTCCATACAAATCAGTAATATGTTTCACCCAATTTAAAATGATGAATAACAAATATGACTATGTAGACATGTATACCCAAATAGCCCTCATTAATTAAGAATAATTCACACAGTCATGGTTTCTGCTAATTAATCACACTCTGCACCCAGGATCTTCATCAACATCCTTGAATGTGCAGCAATAATAAGTGATGAGCTCCAGCATTTACTGTCATACCTGATTCAGGTAAATTCTTTTAAATTGGTTTTACACTGAGACAGCCTTAGTATTCACAACCAACCATTGACGTCGATCAACATTCCTGCATAATTGCCTCTCCATTTTCAATATTCATTTGCTAAATTAACATCAAATACTCAACATAAACTCAGAACATCCTTTCATGTTCTTTAGGCTCCCAGATATCTTCCGAATGCATGATGGCTGTAAATGAATGCAACGCCAACTGTTTGTTGATATGTGTTTGGCTTCTGTATTTCTCCTGATGAGCAACAAAGCCAAGTGAGCAAGGCTTGATGGAACAGCCCTCTTTCCCAGAATCATGTATTCTCTTTTCCATAGCACATTAGATGCACTATAAATGCCCAATGTGTGCATTTTCAACATCACCAGCAGTAGCCTGACCTACCTACCTAATCTTTCCATATCATGTTTTAGTTAGTTACTGTATATACCCTTTACTTGTTTATATTTTTACTTATATTTACAATTAATTTATATGTTTTTGACTATTTATCTACACTTTGGTCAGTTAAAAGCTGTCTTTAATGTGTTTCATAAATACATATTTATGTACCTACTATCGCCAACCCTCCCTAGCTGCTCAACTCAACTCTAGCCCCTTAATGCAATGGAAAGACTGGCTGCATGAAAGGGGCCTCCACTCTGCTCCCACATGGGGTCTGAGAGGAGAACTGCGGGCGGAGATGTCTGCGAGCGAGCGAGAGAGCACGCTACATCCGTCTTTGATTTGGGGAACAATTACACTCTCGTTCCAGTCCCGCGCGAGCCCACAGCCAGTCTGCAGCCTTGTGCTCCAATGTGGAAGCCATTCAGGGAGTTTGCTACGCTTGTGTCCGCTCTGACTCTAGTATAGTCTGGTTGCATAACTCGAAGGATAACACTAAGCACTGAGAGTTCCCTCTTTTTATACATTGGTAGAGGGACTTGCTCGTAACCTGAAAGATGATGATATGTCCAGAGACTCCTCATTACATCTGAATCGCTCCCTTTCTCTGTATTTCTCTCCACTGACTAATCAGATTTAGCTGAATCATGGCTGTAACATGTGGGTTCCATTAGTTCAGATGGAGCTCACAGTGAAGCCTTTTAGAGAATGCGTCTGGTGAAACGCGGGAAGGCTGTGTGCACATGCATTATTATGGGAATATATGGGCCAGTTTATTTTGGCTCCAGGCGGATGAGCGAGCGGCACTGTCAGATTTTCCACCGTGCGGCAGGAGGAGGAGCGGGGAGAAGAGGAGCAGAGCGGAGGGCAGGACTACACGGTGGAGTCCACACTGGAGTGACTAACCTCCTCCACTAGGCTCTCTCGTACACTCACACACACAGGCACACAGGCACACACACACACACACACACACACATACACAGAGGACCCATGATGCTTTTCCACCAGCACACACTTTCATGCTCTTTTCATTCTTTCCAGGCTCCTCACAGGCTCCAGAAACCACACTGGTAGTAAAGACGGTCATGTATAAGTAGTCACCCAGGGTTCTAAGCACAATTCCAGGAAGATCTCACTCAGAACCTGAAGTATAGGCTACTCTTTGTTTTTTTTAAGAGACGTTACCTATTTTCCCTTCTTCCCAGAAAAAAGGATGAAGAAGACTGGTTGGTATTACTTGGGACTTGTAATGACATGTTTTTTGCTTGTGTGGTTATAAATTATAAAACTGGAATAGCGATGTAGTCTCCTTTTAATTGAAGGCCACACACACTCTCTGCCCAGTGAAAGATCTTATTTACTGAATGGCCTATTCAGTGGTGAATATAGCCTCCCCTAATAGCTGTTGATTTTAACCAAAAATGGGGATGACGGTGCAAGATGAGTGGAAAACAGCTGCATGACTTACCTCATCCCAGGTAAAGGAGGACAGCTCAAAATCGTCCCCCTCAAGGTAGCGGATGTCTCCGTGCTGCGGAGCCTCCTCCACGATGAAGTCGATGTTGGCCATCCGGTAGAACGCGTGCGAAATGTTGAGCAGCTCCTGCGACAGCGCCATGGCCCCACCCTCCCTCACGGTGAAGTTGAAGGTCTGCACAGGGATGAGGCGTGGCACGATGCTGACACGCACCTCCAGGTTCTCCACCGAGGTGAAGCCATTGCTCACATCCAGCATGAACGCGTCAGAGCCCTGCACTGGCGTGGATACGTACAGGATGCGGCCCTTGTTAATGTCCTCCTGGGTGAAGCTCTGGATGTAGTCCAGCATTGGGGACACTGTGCTCTCTGAGTCATTAACCATCTTCACCACGTGTCCTAGTCGTGGGTATTCTTTAATGGTGTAGACCATCTCAGTAGGCAGGATATCAGGTTGTTCGACCTGTGGGGAGCAGATGAATACATTCAGTGATTTCAGTTCTCCTGTAAAACCACCTGAATGTGCACTATTCATGATAAAAAACATTGTCATCCAATTTGAGATATCATCTCCCATGCAGTCATGTTCAAATACATTTGTTTTTTTAAACAGGGTGACCTTGCGTATTTGTCTCTGTGTTTAAGTGATTAAGTGAACAATACTCTAAAAGCACCAAACCAAAAAATCCAGTTTGACCTTGAGGAAAAACACTGAATGCTCAGTTTTGATGGGACATATTTTCTGTGGGTACCATTTTCCCAAATTGTGATATAATATATGTGACTATGCTAGTTTACGGACAGACACTGTTGAGTGTCAAACAGATTTATGTATAAACTTTGAACCAGGCAACAAAGTGAACAGTTAAAAGTGAATAACTGTATGATGTGTAAGGCAGCATTGTGCAATTACAGGGCACAAGGATGTGTTTACCCGCTCATCCATCTAAGATCAGTTGAGGAGTTGTGTGGTTTTTTGATCTATTTAATATAATTTCTATTTTGAAGTAGTCTATTTTGTTTGATTTTGTCAATGAAAGTCCCTGTCCGGGCATTAATACAGCTATGTGTCAGATCTTAACCCCCTGTGTTAAAATATGTTGCTGTTTTGAAAGTCTGCCTTAATAAACAAAAGACAATGGTAAACAGCAAGCTACATGAAATATTATAATTAGGTCTCAAACTTTGAAAGTAGGATGATGAAGAGCTTTGGTTCAAAGATCCTGTCCTCTGGGTAAACTTTGTTTTTCACTTTTTGTACACTATGGCCTGTTGCAAATTAGTCTGATACACATTGCACAAAGACACATCATTTCTGTTTTCATGTATGGAGTTAATTAGGGGTTCTTTAGAAAAGAATCTTAATTTGAACCATTGGACATACGAGTAGATCAACACAAAACATTGTACTTTGAAGGCATCTAAAATAAATCTTTTTTTAAAGATAATTTTCATACATTTTTGATGGTGCTTTAGAATTGTTTAACACTGCTTTATAATTCCTGTTATTCAATTGGACAAATCAGTTTGGAGATAACAGCCATAATCATGTAATACAGTGATAAGCAAGCTGGGTCTAGAAGGTAAAATACAGTACCACACATTTGTTCCAGCCATTCAGCTGATTCTAATTAGCACAACTCTTCAGCCAGGTAGATGAGTTCATTATTAATATCACCTGTACTAACTGCACAGATACAACTACATGAAAATAAATGTAAAAATGAAGAGAGATTGTACCTTCAAGTGATCTTGATTAATTACTGTATGCTCTCCTTCATATGCGATTATGTTTCCATTGTTGATCACCTTTGGTTCAGACAGGTAGCCTTGCTTGAATATCTTGATGCGGAATATATTATCCAAAGAAAAGTCTTTACATTTTACCGTGAAGCTGAAAGAGTCTTTTGACTTCAGACTATAGTCATGATGTTCGTATGACACCACGCCCTTTTTTAAATCCTTCTGTGAGAATTGCGAGGCCTCAATCCCACTAACAATGATCCTTCCGTCACTTGGGTGGGCTGTCACCTCATATATAATTTCACTACCATCTTGGACATCCATATTGGTTTCAGCACTCAGCAAGGTTGTGTTCAATGTCTTTGTACTGCCATGGTCCATGACTGCAATACTGTTATTCACAAGTGAAAGATAGGGTTCCCCAGCTTGAATTTCAAGCACGGCTGTTGTCTTGTGCACACCGTCAGAGACCTGCAGCTGAAACCGCTCTTGATCTGCTCCATGGTGAACAAAGAGGACTTTGTGGTCCCTCAGGTCTGCTTGAGTAAAGCGGTACAGGGCTTGAGAGGGATCTGCAGATGACACTATGTTGCCTGACAAAATCCCCACACGCACATAAACCAGCTGTGTGTCATTGAAGTCCGAATCACGGTCAGCAAACAAGATGTCGTCCGTGGTGAGCAGCCTCTGTCCATTCCGAACCACGTTGAAGGTCTTGTCAATGACACGCTGAGGAGCGTGGACATTTTTGGACTGAACTGATATCCTGAAGATTCCACTCAAGGAATCATGTCTGTCACTGCTGGCGCTGCCCTCTGTCTGTTCATACACCTGGAAGGTGAAGTAGTCATCACCTGACTCTGCTCCGTTGTGTTTGTAGATGAGTCTGTTAAGGTTCAGGTCTTCATTGCTGAACACTGTCACTGCACCTTCAAACCTCGGCATGCCTGGTGGAGACTCTCGGAAGATGTGACCATACTGAGGGCCTTGTGTGATTTTGTACACATAGTCAGGTGAGTTGGCCGCCTCAATCCAGAGGTACTCCTTACTGATGATGTTCTCCCCTCCCTCAACAACAGTGAGCCGCTCGTTGGTTAAAACTGCCTGGCTGGTGGCTGGAGTATTGGCTGGAGTATTGGCTGGTGTGCTGGCAGGGGTGTTGGCTACAGTGTTCGTTTGAGCCTGGATATTTATGGGGAATGTGTACTTGGGAGAATACTGATCTTCCACCAAAACTTTAAACTGAAATTGGTCCTGCGCATCTGTCCCTCGTTGAACTCTTGGGCTGTAGCTGACCTGAGCATCTGACAGGTCTTGCTGGGTAAAAGTTTCACCTTCCACAAGTTCTCTGCCTTTTACCTGCAGAGTCCCCAGGGAGGGAGGCTTTACAAGGATATAGTGCACTAAATCTGGGTCTACGGTTTTCTCAGTCATAGTTGCCTGAAGTTCTGCCTGTGAAATAACTTTTTGTTGTCCTGCCTCTACCACCAGTGGAACCATGGTAGCCATCTTCACTTTAGCAGGCATGATCTTGATGAGAAATGTATTGCCTGTCAGAGACTGTTGTCCTAGATAGACATTAAAGTGGACATACTCAGTCACTGTATCTTCCTGATTACTCGAGTCTGTGCTGATGTACAGCAACTGGTTTTGTTCCAAATCTGTCTGGTGGAAATATCTTACTGTCCTCGGCTTATCATTACCTGCGGTTATCTGCAGCTCACCATATCTTAGAGGCTGAGTGATATTATACAAAACATCTCCATTCCTGGGAGTGATATAAACTGCCAATTGTTGTATACCAATGGTAGATTGCCCACCTTGAGACATAAGAAGGCCTGTGTTGGTCACAAGACTGAGTTGTGGTTGTGTCACGGAAAGCTTCACTGTGGTGGGTTCACTTGAACTTTGACCATCTGATACCATTAGTTTTAGTCCTGCACCACTCCCACCCATATGGACGTAGTAAATGAGCCCAGCTTTTAACTGCCTACAGGTGAATTGAGCAATGGCTTCTCCTGGATTCTGGGCATTCTCCAGATACCCTTCTGGTGTGTTGGACTCCGGCATTACACGGACAACCAAATCATCACATCGGCTGTCTGTATCAACAATTTTTATGAGGTTAGGGTTCAGACGAGTGCGTCCATTCGCAGTGATGGCAATATCTCCAGTGCTCAGTTGAGGGATGTCATTGACAGGGATTATTTCCACCGGAAGGACGTACCGCCGAGGAGTTTTCAGGCACTCTGGAAGGTAACCACTGCTATGGGCCACCACCTCAAGTTGAATCTGATCAGCATACCTCTCATTTCCATCATGTAGATACTTAATTTTCTTGCTGGCCACATCTAAGAGTGTAAATTTGTTTGTCCGTCTGCTACTTAAATTCATATCCACTAATCCGTACCAAGGTTCGTCTTGAAGGGTAAAAATAATCTGAGACTGACGAATACCAGCTGCAGTTATATCAAAGGTTGGATGTAGATTGTTAACATCTAAATAGGCTTCACCTCCTTCAGGGACAAGTAAAGCAGAGACATCAAGAAGCTTTGTGACATTTTTAAAGATTTCTGGCATGTCGCTAGTTGGGTGACAGTGTCTTTCTTCAGGAAGTACGTCAACATATCGAATTCGAACTGGAGGAGTAGTTGTGGGCTCAAAGTAATCAGTTGAGTAATCATACTCCTCCCCTTCACATTTAACATGGACGTCTTTAGTGACTAGTGCGTCCTGAAGGGTTTTGTCTTTGTTGTTAACTTTAATTTCACCCAAACATCCAATGAATGATTCGGATGTCACCTCTTCCTCCATCCGTGATAAGTAGTTTGCCTCGCGAAATACATCTTTCATTTTGCCCGGAATTCCTCCTAAATAGAGATTGCCAATTAAGTCCAATTTTTCTGACCCTTCAATAGGAGTAGAAACAGACTGACTGTCGACATTTAACTCAAAATTGTCAGTGTCCACCTGAATTCTGATTCTGTGCCACTGGTCATCGTCAAGCTGTACCTTCAGATTGTCAAGCACCACCATGTCATTGCCCACGTCAACCACCCCTTTCAAATAGCCACCCACCACTCCCACAGCTATGAAGTCTGACTCTCGTCCAGGATGAAAGGTCAAGAGGGCATCCTCAATAGTGGTCTTCATCAACATTTCAAGAGTGTGAATGTCACTGCTGGTTCTCACCCATGTGGGCATAGAGACAAAGGAGTCAGGGCTGATAAAGCTAATAGCCTCTCCGTCAGCAACCTCGAACTCAGCACTGCAGGATGGTTTTGTGTCTTGACAGTCTGTGGTTTCTGAGGCAAGTATGTCAAACTGATGGGACCCAAACTTGACATCAGCGATACAGCCTCGAAACGGGGGGACAGCGTGATTGAGATAGGGCACATCCAAGTCGTCTTTGCCTCCAAGGAAGACACCAATATCGATGTTAAGGTCATCTTCACCTTCTGGTATGTCAGTGTCAGTGGTAAACAGGTCATCAACTGCCATTGTGAATTTGGATTCTTTCAGAGTGACAGACACATGGTGGTTCAGAAGGTTGTTTAGCTGAAGCCCCTGTGATGATGAAAGGACCATCTCTCCAGACCCCATGTTCATTCTTGCCTGCAAACAAGTAAAAAACAAGATATTAGGTATTTTTTTATTGTGTTTGTATTTGGATGTGTGTGTGTGTGTGTGTGTGTGTGTCTGCAAGTATGTGGTGTGTGTGTGTGTGTGTGTGTGTGTGTGTGTGTGTGTGCGCGCTAGAACAGGATGGTGCATTTAGCTGCACTGTGTGTAAATCATTTGATACTGGTTCAGTTTCAGGAATGAACTAAGCCAGGCGGGATGAAAGGAGAACTATAATTCATAAATTCTTGATGACAACAAAATTGACATTGGAATAGCTACCAAGAGAATCATGTCTGAACACATTTTAGTATTATAAAATCATCAAAGTTCTTCATAGCTTTAACCTGGTGCCTGCATAGATGTCAACACATTCTTTAGCTGTGTTGTACTTTCTTTAATGACTCATTTAAATAAAATACCCTCAGTATTTAACTAAATATTTTGGGGAAATATGCAGGTATTAACTGAAAACTGATGTGAATTGTGTTGCCTAAAGGTTGAAGAAAATGAATGGTTGTAATTGCTTTAACAAATGCATAACATCCTGACCTGTAACTTGCCATTGTAGAGTTCTATAGACAGGTAGTCCTCAACACCTGCAGCAAGGAGAAGAAGGCCACTTCGTTTACTAGTCTTGAACTCCAGAGTGACGTGGAAGTTGGTGAGGTCTTGGATGGCATGTATTTTACAGAAACTATCTCCAAAATAGGATGCTGCAGCAAAGAAAAAAACAGAAAACAGAACAATATTTAAGTTTGTTGCATTTTACTCTTGCATTCATACACAAGGCACAGAGTGTGTTATACTACTGATATGTTCCAAAAAGGAAAAAATGGCGCGCACATTCATAATTAAGGCAGCTGCAGAACCAAAACACCAAAAATATCCAAGAAATGAAAGAGAGGTCCGCACACTTCACCTCCTCATCAGACTAGTCTGTTTGCTCGAAGTGTCACTGCATGCACTTTGAGTCGAAACTTTAATAAAATTAAAAAGCTTAGGGAGCTGAAGTGTGCGGACGACTCTTTCATACTACCGATATGTGACCATTATGAACCATGACACACATGACCCAGCATGCACTTGGACACTTCCAGCTGCACCAGCTGGTGCGCTCACAAAAAAAGGAAAAGAGGCTGAAGGGATCTTCTCAGTAAACTCTCTCGCCAAGACATTAGTCACTGTCCCTTGAGACAATCTTGGCTCCATGTCCAAATTGGGGTTTCCCAAGCTTTGCAAATTTTATCACCTGTGTTGGTTTTTTTAGGTGATGTAAAATAAACCGGAAGCTGACACGATTTCCCATATTCTCTCAAATCAATCTAGAGGACCTCCAAAGCTTCTAGGAGCAGAGCCAAGAGACACAGCCCCTGTGGACTCATTTCACAACCACCCACACTCACTTCGGATCAAAGGTCATGCGATGAAAAAACTGGAGAGATTTTGAACAGGCATGCGACACAACAGGCAAACAGCTGACAGTGCTGCATTTTCCCATTCTGGTTCCTGAGGGTTGTGGAAACAGTGCTCTGGTGGACATAAACAACCAACTTTAACCATAATATCACGGCAGGACTATTTGTTTAACTGCAACACATCTGCAGTGGTAAATGTTTCAGCTGTACTGCAGCTATCTAACTAAGTGGGACCAGGGAAATGTTGTGTTTGGGCTGTGTTATATCACAGTGCATACACAGCGTTGAAGTTCAGTTGGTTGGCAGCCATTTACACACAAGAATGTTTCCAACATTTCTACAAAATCAAGTGTGTAAGACTCACTATATTTTATTTTACTAACTCTCTGTAAACATTGCTTAAATTATAACCATACCCCTTCATTACAATAAATGTAAGAAATTGTTCATTTAGTGTCCAGTGTGTACAGAACTAAATCATTATAGTTCCAGTCAAATAGAGGTTTTGATGTCTAAAAAACTGGTTAACCATATAAATCAGCAAATATCTGCAGCATTGTGGACACCAGTGTAGCATGTGTACGCTAGTTGAGATATCAAAAATGGCTGGTCTTGCTTATTTTCTGACCAATTTCAAGAGCAGTGTTTTGGCAGTAAGCAGTGACACAGGGTGATGCTGTGTTAGTAATTAAAGTGTGAACCAATCTGCTAAAATGAAAAGTCACAGTCCTGTTAGATCTAGGTATCCTTTGAAACATCACAATCTTTGCTCGATAAATGTGGCATTTAAATCGTATTAAATCTCTATTTGCTGTCATAGACAGCCAATCGGGGCAGTGGGGCACACAAACTATGTAAACACATGGGCAGTATTCCCAACCACAATATCTTAAAGGGGTCCTTCCTTCAAAAACCACTTTTAGTAGCTTTATTTACAATGTGGTGGGTCACAACAAGCAATATATGCACGCAGCATTCCAAGACGTGAAATTCTACCCTCATGGTCATTGAAGGGTCGAGCTAACCAAAACGAGCGGATCAGAGCAGGCTAAACCTATCTACGTCACTAGGTCGTAAGCCCCACCCAGAGCCATGTATGGCAAGCCCACATCCCAAAGGAACAACAGTGGACAGAAGCTAGGTGAGCGAAAGACAGCGAATTTGCCCAATCAGAGGTGCCTTATTGACACGTCATGGATATTCACGAGGCACACCGGAAAAGCCAGTCGTTCAACCACTAGACCTGTTATAGCTTACAGAAAACAGCGTCAAACAAGAGATCTAGGACATCATTTTTCACAGAAATTACGCACAATGCATTCAACCATAGTGGCGACACAGAATATGAATAAAAATAACGATGGAAGTTCCCCTTTAAAGGAAAGAGAACAATATTTGATTATAAAGCTTTTTGTCTCCTTTTCCATTAGTACACGTTTTTCATTTTATAGTTCTGGGTCACGTGTACTCACTCGGCTAAATTTGGTTTAATGATTTATACCCTTTTGTCACATTACTCTACTCTTAGAATCTCATATTATATTATCCCTCGATGAGAGATCAAGCCAGTTTTAATACGCCACTTTGGTCCGTTGACCACAGCTCTAACTTCTGTTAATCACAATTTATTCCATGTCATGGAGTAGCAGAGACTGTGTAATGTGGCGGTGGCTATATTTGGAGGCTTATGCAATCAGGACTGAATCAGACAATTTTAGTGTGTGGCAGTAAACAGACAGAGAGAGAGAGAGAGAGAGAGTCCAAGGAAGGGTGGGAGCCTATGAAACAGTAGTTTTTATAAGTTGCTGAAAGGGAGGCAGAGTTGGGGGGTGGTTGTGGGGGGGGTGTTAGTGGTGTTGGGGTGGGGTGGGGGTGGGGGATCGTCTACTGAGTTAAAGAACAAAAAAAAAAGAAAGAACTCACAATCAGCATTATAATCCTGCAGGCTGAGCTTTTCTTGGATGGCTCTCAGAGAAAACGGGGATGAAATATGTGACTCCCATCTGAAGCCAAGACTTTCAGCCCCTGTCTCTGTAGTTCATGTACAGTTAGCTGCAGCTGGTGAAGAGGGGGGGGGGAGGAGGGAAGGGGTGGGGGGGGGGTGGATGGCTGTGTAACAACTGATGCTTTACAGACGCCAGTCACTGGAAAATAGGTGACCAGACATGGTAGTCATTATATCCCCCAGACGTCTCTCAAGGAGACTTTCGTGAACAACGATGTCGTCCTTGCAGTGCTGGTTGCCTAAAGCAGCTGGCCTGTATTATTTGCTGCCAAACATCCCCAAAACCTACACAGCCATGCTGGGACAGTGGAGGGGTTTACCTCTGTTTGAACTGATTGATAACACTGGCTTCTCCATGTGTTCGCTGGAGCCGGCGCAGAAAGTCATTGTTGGCTGAAGTGAAAAGTAATATGTGACACGCCATAACTCACGAGTTACTGCAAAGAGTGCCTGAGAGGGTCAAAGTAAACGTTCAGGTTGTGTGCTGCAATGACTCTGCTGATGGCCATTTCTCAGGGAAAACCATGTGAGTGGAATGAGCGCGCCAGCACACACACACACACACACACACACACACACACACACACACACACACACACACACACACACACACACACACACACAGACACAGACACACACACACACACACACACACACACACTCACAGACACACACACACTCTCTCTCTCCCGCTCTCTCTCTCAGTCTCTGGTGAAAGGCTGCAAACCACACCCTAGCGAACACAGGCTTATTGTGAGTTGCAACGTTTCTGGCGCTTTCTTAAGTGATGGCTACAACTTTACGACTCGCCTATGTTGCACTTGATGTTTGGAGGGAGGCACTAAAAGCAAATGAATGAATCTCCCCATTGTAAGTGAAGCACCCTTTTTTTCCCCTCCTTCCTACTTCCCTTCTCTTTGCTTTTTGTTACTCAACCCGTCTGGAAAACACATGAGGATGAAGGAACAGTCACATCAACAGGAAGCTGCAAAACTGTCCAGTATGCTGGGTAGGGCTTGGAAATGTTTTGGGGTTTTTAAGATTCAAGGTGTGGGCTGTGACTTTGGACCAATCTTTGCTATGTACTTAATTTCCTTTCACTTAGTCCACTGAGGGCTCACTGGGCTTGAAAAGGAGAAGGCCTATGAGTTAATAGTGGAATAATTTAAATCCTAGAAAAGCCATGGGCTTTTGAAATTCTATTGTCCAGGCCCAGAACACATTTATAAAATTCAGTGAATTCATTGCAAGTTTTGAAAAGGCATGAAATAACATTTTAAGGTTGCAGTGGTTCCATACAGGCTAGCAAATTATTTATGACACAATTACCTTACTAGTAGCACAAACACCAGCTGAAAAAACGTATCCTCACAAAAAATGAAACAAATGAAAACATTTGTGCCATTTCTAGCAAAAAACAGTTCCAAACAAAACTGTCTCCATGGAAACTGCAACTGATGGCTAATTTTTAAAAACAAACCAGCTTTGCTCATGACACCAGTAAGTCATGGTCAGTTGTCTATATTTATAGTGGTGGTGGTGCTGGTCTTTTCTGAGGGCCTTGCCTATGCCAGCACACCACAAAGCCTGGATATAATTTTGCGAAGCATGCAATGATGTGGAGTTGGTATACCCATTTATAGATATGACGTCAAATACGGGCACATGACTGTGCTTGTCAAAAGGTACAGTTTCCCATCATTTGCAATGTAGGCATCTAGATTTTTCAAGAGCATTGCCTTTGCCATACTACACAAAGTCTTGAGATGCTGTAATTGGTATAAACTAATTTCGTACTTTTTCTTTCCCATATTCTGTAGGAAAAGGTTTTGTTGTTTTGTGATCAGTCACCTAAAAGTGAAAGGAAGATAAAGCATTGGCTCAGCCTGCCCAGAGCACTATGGTCATTTAAAGCTATTATAACTCACTATAGCTATTATGGAACATAATGTCATTCACATAGAGTGGAGGTGCCAAGACTAAAAAGATGACCAAGTGCTGGCAATCAGGAGCTATGCTGCTGTACACATACACCCTCTAAATCTGATAATAGTAACAAATCCCCCTATTTAGGGCCATTTACAGGAGTAGGACCATGGTAAAAACCCAGCATGCCATAGCTGGGGTGTTTTATAGAGCCCAGCGCTCTCTTTTGTGAACCCACCAGGGACTCGCATTTACTACCATCTTGGAGCCAGAGCTCTGTCAGATCTCCAACGCTGTTGAGGGGAAACAAAACATCGTTCTTCTTTTCTTTCAAATTTACATACATCCCATCCCTCTGAGATTTGTGAGGGAGACAGAGGCAGAAGCAGAGGGAGAGTAAAGGAGTGAAACATAAATATGGCCTACAGTATAAATTACGCTGCATCTGGCCACCCCTCTGCTAATAATTAAATCTTTGCAGCTCTTTCATAAAAACATGGACTCCGGGACACTGGTAAGGAAATGTCTTGGTGGAAAAAAAAATCCAAACTTTCCATATGTGGGAGACACAAAGCACACCAGAGTGAGTTCAGCTGTGTGAAAAAAAGGGACTGAGAGGAAACAAAGGGAAAATTTGGAGACAGCTACATCTATTACTAAACGAGAGGGCCTCCGTCTGTGAATGATTGATGATGAAGACACTAATATCCTCTCCCAAGTGAGAAAAAAAAGAATATTATTTGGAGTCAGGTTTTATTTAGAGCTGGAATGTTTTTTCTTCCTTTTTCTGTGTGTGTATGTGTGTGTGTGTGTGTGTGTGTGTGTGTGAATCACAGGGCATGAGCAGAAGACATTCCAGAAGGGAGCCGTTGACTCTCGCTGTTCTTGTGTTGTTTTCATCAAAGGATCAAACCTCAGTCTGCTCCTGAACAGGAAACAGCGCAGATCTGAGAGGTGAGAGGTGAGAGGGAGGCAAGCAGTGAAGGCAGCGATAAACTTGAGGCAAACATATGGAAGGATAATCACAAAGCCTCCTTTTGTATTGCAGCTGATTTTTCCCCCTCAAGTCTTGGTTTAGCCCACTGTCCCTGCCAATTAAAATATCAGTTGTTGGCACGCCATGAATTTTATGTTGGATTTGTTGCGGCTCATGGACGAAAGAGTGAACATGGGAGCCATTTAAGGTCCCTTTGAGAGCACACGTCTTGACTCTGACTCCTGACGTACACTATGCAGTGTTTACCTTGAACACCACGTGTTCCATTACGGCAAGCAGAGGGGACAAATGGCTGGTTCAATTCAGGTTCATCACACCTCAAAATAAACACTAATAGCCATCAACATACATGCTGGCTGCATGATTTCATTCACCTCTTGGTATTGTAGGAAAAACAGAAACCTCAACAGGGCTATTGTATGAGCCCAAAAGCAAGGTCTGGTTTATGACCAGGCAGCACAAAGAACATCTCTGTCAGGCATGGCAAACTACGGAAGCCATCAACTGCCAAGGTCCCTGTGGGTGGGTCTGTTTAAATAATTCCCCCCCTGCCATGACATCACAAGAACCTGCCCCCCTGCCCATTCCAGGTTTTCATCCCAGTTACGAAAAATTGCTACACTGAAATATTCTAAAGAGTTGAGATAACAAATGGAAAATATTTGCATCTTCATTTTCATTGTTGTTTAGAATACAATTAAGACATGGATACTATTGTTACCTGTGACCCTGCCCTTGTCTGAATAAGGCAGAATTAGAGGGGAAGTCTGATCTTGTGTCCAGTGGTACTGGAGACTGGATTTCCTCAAAGGGGCCCCAGACCTCAGGACACCAGTTACATTGGCCATGACTAAACCTTCAGGTAAAGTTTTAGTTGAAACTAAATGCCACCGAATGCCAAAGGCAGTGAGAGAGAGAGAAAGAGAGAGAGAGAGAGAGAGAGAGAGAGAGAGAGAGACAGAGAGAGACATAGAGAGACATAGAGAGAGAGAGAGACCCAGTTAATTGAAAACATCTGCTAGCTAACAGTAAGTGCTACTGATGATGTGACTTTTTGTACACAGGACAATGCATTTTCCATTTTATTATTAAAAAAAACCCTCAGTCAATGGTGACTGGTGCGATAAACATTGTTTGAATGTTATGTTTTCAATGAGGTGGAAAACACTCAGGAGAAGGAAGGAGAATGCTTTCCATTAATCAGTTCATGAATACAAACATCTGGACATCTGGCCGCAGCGGCAGTATGCTCCTTTAGACAAAGTTGGAGTGGTTATAGGCAGGCTAAAAGGCAGAAGGACACAAGGGTCTATTCTCAGTACCCTCTCCACAGGAGTGTGTGCAAAGACCAGTGGCAATAGTGTGAGAGTGTAGGAGGCCCCATGGCCAACCGGGCTCGCTCCGTACGTTAGTATATATTTCATCAAGCCATGTTGCTGGCCCCTAATGCTTTGCAGCTGAAGGAACACTGAAGGACTGATGCTGCTCAGCTTGACTCACCCATCCCCCTACCCCCCCTACCACCCCCCCCTCCCCATCTCCCAAATGTCGTTTTTTCCATTTAGGGGCCTGGTGAATGCTTTACCAGCAGATTTCTGGTCCAAGCAATAGTGAAGTTTTCCCCCGAAGCCTTCAATCATGGTGTTCAGTTGCTGGGTCCCCCTCCTTTACTCTCTTACTCCCACCCCCTCCTCCACCCCTGTCCCCTCAAATCCTTTGCCTCAGTGAGGGGCCACTCCACCCATTATCCCCCCCCCTTTGCTTGCGCCACCGTTTTCCACGACGCTACCGTTTGTGGCCCCACCCTGTTCTGCTCTGCTCTGCTCTCCGCCGGCGCAGTCGTCCGTTAGGGAGACGGCAGGTCTGCCAAAGCCTCTGTTCTCCCCTCCCTCCCCCTGCCTCTTGCGGCCCAAAATAAACAGCCCTTTCAAGAAAACCCTGAAATTCAGCAACGGCCTTAAACACCACTCAAATGTTCCACCCCTGATTTACTTATTCATTATTTCTGTAATGCTCCCGTTTTTTTTTCTTTTTCCTTTTTCCTTTTTTTTCTGAGACGTATCAAGCTCAGACTACAGACTGAGGTTGGTCTAAATTACCACGGAAAATCTTTTGTCACGGCAAGCAATCGAGAAAATAAAAGCCGCTATAACAAAAATTGATATCAGATATGTCCCCTTTGTTGCACCACAACTTAAGCAACAGCCAATACCGTTACTGGACTGCTTTGTGATATGCAAGTAGGTAGCAGATGGTATTATGGCTTTCACTTAGATCATTGACATAACTGCACGCAATTCAGCAGAAAGCTAAACAGAGGATTTGGTTACTTTGTGTAGAATGCAGTTCACTGTTGTTTGTTATGGTGTGCCTAGTGAGCGTTTTCATGCCCCATTCGGACTAATGGTTTAAACATGTGGTTCCCAACAGGCTCTCCCCCAGGGAGAAGATGTTTCGGCCTCTCTGCCATCAGTCATGAGCTGCGACTCCAGGCGGCATCCTGTCACACGCGGTACCCGTGTCCTTTGAACAGCCCTAGTGTTTTTATCTTGCTGGCGATGCATCTGCATCAGCCTCCTGTCGCGGATCGCAATATGCTCTCTGCATCGGCCTCCACAGAGAAACGCTATGCATGATTCCTCACTGGGCTTACTGTGTTTGAAAAATGAGAAAAAAACTCTTTATTTCCCATTCCGTGATAACCATCACAAAGCAATTTAATTCTTCGCCGTCTAAACAGCTTTCGCAGTGTTTAAGCAGATGTAATTACGAGCAATTGCACCTCATTGCCCTCAATTGTTTTCAGTGTTATCTCTTCATTCCATGCATTTAAATTAACTGCCATCTACTTACCTGATAGTATCCCCCACTGTCTGATTGTGGGCAAACTGCTCTTAAGAGGGGACATATTGGTTATGCCCTAAACTACGTCCAGACCTACTCCATGCAACTCCCTTTAAACAAGTCCTTCATTTTCAGTCTATGGATGACAACTTGCCTTAAAATATTATTATCATTATGGTAATTTGTCTTTGTTTGTTTGTTTTTTTTAAGTAAAAATATGGCTTCAGTGTGCATGAGCCACAGTTGTCTGAAGAAAAAAAATGTCAGTGTTATAGGGGAAAGCAAGATATCAATCACAAGCTGAAGACATCTTTGATGTTGGCACGGTATAATTGCATTCATGAAAGCAATTGATTTGTCTGAGTGATTGCTGAGATCAAGGATGCCCTACCTACAGATGGTTTGCTAAGATACTGACACATCTACGGTTACATTTTTGCGAATGATGCAAGCAGCTCCTTTATTTAGATTTATGAGCTCATTCTTCCAGTTCATTGTGGCATGGTATGGCTCTTTTTTTCCCATTCCCGGCCGGCTGTATTGACGTAAATGTCACTCCGAGAGGAATATCCCTCCACACAGAGCAAACCTAACATCAATACATGAAGTGTGGTCATATACATGCAAGAAAGACTCATGGCGGTATCGAAGGCCAGGGAGAAAGGGGTTTCAATCCAAATGTCTCTCCTGTGATTACAGTTATACGATATCTCTCTCTTTCCTTTCTATGGCTGTGCTCACACTTGCTTTCTACATGCATCTTGGACGGCTGAATCTGAGGTGGACAGCTGAGGCACACTGCTGTTTTTGACCTGTGTCCAGGGTGGATAGCCAGAGACACTGTTTAGCACGCTGTGTTTGGACTGCATTACTGTCTGTACATAGTAGAACACTCATTGTTTTGAGACAAATCAGGATGCATGAGCATTCATGAAACAAAGGATTTGTGGTCAAATCTGTCCCAAACCACATCACATTATTGGGTTGGATAAAATGTTGATACACAGTCACAGTGGTCAATTCAACACTGACTGCTTGTGATCTGACCGCAAAAGACACATATTGAAATCAGGTGCAGACCTCCTCAGGGTCTGGGACAGATGTGGCCCTGTTGTGGCCAGGATGCAGCAGAACCAAGCCACAACTGAGCCTGCTCCATTTCAGTAATAAAGTGTCATGTGTCAAAGTTCTCTATATTTTTGTTCTTTCATATGTTTTTTAGTAAAAAAAGGACTATGGTTCTAACTGTCCAGTATTTGTTTTGTTCAAAAGCATTTTCTGAAACCCACTGCTCAGCATGACTTTGGCATCATAGCATCAAATGTTTTTTTTAATGCTGCTCCAAAATTCCTCAAGCAGATCACCTCTGAAATAACAGATGTGTGACACATATCCTAGCATTAGCTTTGTTTATGAAAGTGTATTTGTATCCCTGTTATTTGATGCATACTTTGATAGGGCTAAATGTACTTATCATGGCTGTTGCTAGGAACACTGCATGTCTGCTTTGCTCTGTCTTTTTGCTTTATGTATTCGTTTTCCCTATAACAGAAAGCGGTAAGTCACAGAGACATGCAAATTCTCCCCTTGGAGCTATTGATGTTTCCCTCTCTCCTCCTTTCCATCTTGTTTCAGGCCAATCTATCATACGCTCTGCATTCTTGATCCGCCGACTGCTACGCCACCACCCCCCCCCCCCCCCCCCCCCCCCCCCACTGCCCCTCTCCACTAGACCCCCCCAGTACTGGCGGAGGTCACATGGTATGATTTAACAGACATTACCCGGCACGAATCTGTGGGGACACATAGAAAGCAGGTTGAGTCAGCGTTCAATCACTGCTCCTCTACAAAAGAACAGAGCTCGAGCACCCCCCCCCCCCCCCCCCCCCCCCCCTCACCTTCCTCCCCCCGGCCAAACCTACCCCTTAAATCAAGGCCTTGCAGGTGCAGTGCTGTGAAATTCTCTAAAGCAACTGCCATATGCAAGGCAGGCAAAGAAAAAGCGAGCTACATTGTTTCATCCTTCAAGCATACCAACAGTGCATGTGAAAACCCGATCATTTCATTTTCACCACAAGATGCTTGACCTTTTGCATTGAATGTTTTTCCTTTCCTCAGAGCAAAGGCATTCTAGTCTTGAGAGGGTACCATGAGGCAGAGAGGAGGGGCTAACTGTTTGGTCCTGTTCTCTCCTCATTAAAGTGAACGATATACACTGCGTGTCCATAAACCAAGGGTGTGTGTGTGTGTGTGTGTGTGTGTGTGTGTGTGTGTGTATGTGTGTATGTGTGTGTGTGTGTGTGTGCGCGCACACAGGGTAAAGAGGGTAAAACTACCTGCAGATGTGCGCAGTGGTGCTTCCTCTAAAAGTAAGCATTTTGTCTAAACAAAGGGCGGCGAAATGTCAATGACTGTGAGAATATATGCGAGCCATATGTTTTGTGTATGCACATAATGTCCACTAATATCACTCAAGGGAGTGAAGTTGCATGCGAAGGAACAGCATACATATGAAAGCAGCCATCAGCTCAAAGAGACACTATATTTTAATTCTCTTTGACTGTGGTTCCCAAAGCACAAATGAGTGATAAACAGTAATAGGCAAAGTAAAATCTGGCCTTTTGATATTAATCTCATGTAGTTTATTCAACCATTTAGAGTAACAAAAGAAGGCCTCTTTGTTCAAGTAAAAGCGTGGTGGTTTGTTGACAGTACTGTCCAAAGCTGGGGTTGCTGTGGTGTTATCGCAGCTGGGTAAGTCAAAAACTTGCCCTAAACTTGTCCTTGAGTTGCCATTTATTTGTTGAAGGCAGGCTATAAACACAGTCTGATATGAAAGTTATATGGATTATTTTATTTTCCTTCTACTTTGCGCAAACATAAAAAAAAACCCAAGGACGTGTTTATATTCTGATCACGTGTTCAAAGCTATGTGTGCTGGACATTCCTCAGCTCAATATTGTTGCAGTGATGCGAAGTTGTAAAAATGCCAGAATAGTCAGCTTGGCCAGCAAGGACATTCCTTGAATACATTTTTTTTCAGCAAAGGAGAGAGAACATATCTATCTCCTCACAGTAATTTACCAACAAACAACACAAGGAACTAATTTCCAGACTCTCGTAATAATATTAAAAAAATGTGCCTTACATTCCAGTGCATTTTAGTACGGTTCTGACAGCACATGGCTGCTTTGCAAGACTCAGATACCTTCATTGTCCAATTAGTCACATCCCAGAGTGTTTTCTTGGGCACTCCTTGGAACCACATGTTGTCATTGGTGAGTCAGGTCACATAGACCTGCTATGTTAGAGGAGCTATTAGTGTTAACAGGGTTCATGGGTTAATGTCTAACAGGATGAATGCATGATTTAAGCAGGTGATGTTTTTTAGCCATTTTTCATGGTGGTTGAGTCTTGTAATCTTATTCATCGCCTGGGACGTCTGAAGTCGCTAATACTCTAATGACATCGAAAAAGGCAGAACCACTGAAGATCTCATGAAAACAATCTCATGAATTGATGGAGAGCTTCTGAGAGCTGTTAAAGGGAGCGATCCAAGATCTCTGAGCCTCCAGACTGAATGCTCTGTGCGTGTCTTCATCTCCTGTTTGGTGACATGCCTACTTTCACATGTGTAAAGAAAGTCTAGGACAGATTCATAGTGCGTGTTTTGGCTCCATGTTTTTGTGTCTTTTTTTTTTTTTAAGATGTATTTCGCTGTGGTAAGGGAAATTCGACACTACACATTGTTGAAACCACATGGGCTTTGTCTTGGGAATATCTGTTCCTCAGACAGGGGAAGAGACATTCCTTCAAGTGAGCGTTTGGATTATTTATTGCATCAACCAATCCCCTCCTGAAAGAAGAATTAGTGCGGTTGCAGGAACTGGGCCGCTGCGTCGTGTCTTCCTGGCTGCCTATCAGGAGCTGTAGCTGTGTTACTGTACTGCCTGAGAAACTCTGTTCCCCACATTCATTCATGACACACTGGAGGAAAACGATGCTCGAGAGAATCTGTATATTCAAGGGAAATCTATACGTTCTATACATGTTCTAAACCATCTATATGGGGCTTTCTGGGCTTGGGAATGTGAGATGTGGCCATATGAATGATTGCATTTAGCCAACATCTGTTTCTCAATGAGTTCATAATTAGTGCATATCTTTGTGTGAGGTGGCTTGATTGCATTCACGCATAATTAGAACCAGAAGCCTGAACCGTGAAGCTGAAAGTAGCTGGAGTAGAGTGTTTTAGTGTCAGCCCCAGCAGAACTGTAAAATGGTGAAACATAACTTTCTCTCTGCTAGCTCAGCAGCACGGAGCGTCGAGGCATAGTCATGCATTAATGGCCTGATTTATGTTGGTCCTGGAGAAAAAGGAGGAGGAATGCCTATGTGGGCCAAGGCAATGAACATGGTCCCATTTCTATAGTTTGTTTCACCCCCCTAGAAAATGTAAATGAGGCAGAGCCAAAGTCTCAGTTTGTACGCAAGTTCCTGAGAGAATATCTATCTAGAGCTGATATGAACCATCATTTTAGAAATGTTCATCGTGTCTTCCTGACGGCAATAAGGGCACGTCATTGCAGTGAAGCATTAACAATACTGGTTGAATTTAAGAGTGAAAAGTAATACAGTTCAGCAATGTTCAACAACAACAAAGACCTAATGCCAAATGTGACATCAAGCAGTCCTCCCTTCATAAGCTTGGGAGATAATAGTGTCCTTTTTACCTCTCCTACCACTGTTGTGACAAGGCACAAAGAGACATAATTGAGCTGACATTATGTGTTGTGATAACCTAATTTATTAAGTGTAGGCTATTTCACAGTGCATTAGAGCACAACGTGACCTGCGGCTTCCTGCTCTAAAGTCTGAAAGTCCCGTGGTGAAGCGACGGCCATGTGTTCGCCACCGGCGTGTGAATGTTGGGAGAGGATCCTTCTGGAGGGGGTGATTTGGCTGGGACTTATTTTAAGAGGCATCCATCAGTAGTAATGACAAGCAAAGTCAGGGTGGGGATGAGCGCCGACCACAGGCCTGCAGTACCACCCCTCACAGTGTGGGCTCGCAGTGTGTGCGCTCGCAGCGGCGGGTGCGACCGTATCAGCCCCCCCAAGCCGCAGTCACACTCTGGGGCCTAACCACAGACACACTTACACTCACAGCTACACATATGCACAGCCGTCAGCGGATGAAGAGGGATGCCGAGCAAGTCATGGTGTTGAACTTACACGCCCAGTGTACATGCAACTGTAGTTTGGGTGTGTGTGTGTGTGTGTGTGTGTGTTTGTGTGTGTGTGTGTGCATGCGTGTGTGTGTGTATCTGTGGCAGGAATACTACTGCTAAATTTGGAATAGATATAACCAGTATATGTTTTGCTTCATTGATTCCTGAGAATAATCTTGAACATAGAAAAAGGCTAAAAAAAAACACATGAGCACACACACACACACACACACACACACACACACACACACACACACACACACACACACACACACACGCACACACCCGTTGGGATTTTTTGCTGTTAAAACTCATCCTTGGCCTTTTTCATGTGTTCTGCTGTATTGCAACATGTGCTTTTATCTTCCTAATCTCTCTGTGCCTCTCTGTGCACGTGTGTGCATTTTATTTCTGCCCGCTGCCTGCCAAAGCCTGTAGTACAGGATGTGTGAAGAAGCCGCATCCTAAAAAGCCAAGCTGTCCTACATCGTACAGCTAGCTAAGTAAAAGGCATCAGATAAGCATTTCCTCTTAGGACACCTAATGGGAATGCTGATAGCAGGGCTAAAGAGACAGTGTTCTGCGGAGAGTCAAGCTCACAGCGAAGTCTTTGGTCTGGCCCGTGCCATAATTGTCTGCCCCAGGGGTGGTCTTTTCTGCCAGGGCCCTTCAGGGCTGAAAACAGTGGGGCCTAAACACCCCCATTACTGAATGCTCATTTCGAGTGATTAAGTGGATGCTGGAGTCAATTAAGACGTTTTGGTTTGTACGGGTAACACTTTGAAGAGAGAGAGAGAGAGAGGGTGAGAGAGAGAGAGAGAGGGAGAGGGATAGAGAGAGAGGGGGGGGGGGGACAGAGAGAGAGACAGAGAGGAGAGAGAGGGAAAGAGAGAGAGAGCGAGAGAGGCAGACAGACAGAGAGAGACAGAGAGAGAGAGACAGAGAGAGAGAGAGACAGAGGCAGAGACAGAAAGACAACATGGCTTAGCACGCAGTGTTCCTGTAGCAAGCCCTGGCGCTCACATGTGTGGAATGTACGCTCTGTTTTTTAAGTGCACAACTTTTGCCCAGGCCCTTTCATGCCAAACTTTTGAGGCGGTTTCTTCGTTCCTGCTCAGGAAAGAAAGTTTCTTTTTTTACTTTTTATGAGGCGGAGGGCGAATCCACCTCAGACGGGAGGGGCCGGGCCAGGCGAGGGTGTGCGACGCGAAACTGCACCAAGAAAGCAAACAAGCCGCGCAAAAGTTATTTTTCACGCGACTACCGTTAAAAAAGGGCCTTTGTTTCTGGCTAAACATGTGAGCTTCTGGTTTTTGACCAACAGCTCACTCCATGAAAAAAAAAAAAACAAAAATGGGGGAAAAAGACGTGTCACAATCAACTGATGGCCCTGAAGGAAAAAAAATGAGTAAGGATGTGTTGCAACAAACGTTTATAGCAACATTAGGTCAGACTAAGTTCTCCTGCTGTGTCTACTGGACACATAGCCAGACAGTTCTGGACTGAGGTTAAGGGCGTTGGTCGGTTTTCCAGCGCATCATATCCTTGCTTGCCATGGCAACAGCAAAATGGACATTTGTAATATAATACTTAACCCAAAAGGTTTCCATAACTAGATGAAACGACCAACAAGAGCCATCTCTATGAGACATTAAATCCGATGGATAAGGATATTTACGGTTGTATGTTTATTCACAAAGATATTCATTTTCAACTCCCCTCTCTAATCCAGTGATCCAGTCAGACCCAGCATACCTAAAAGAGACAGCCTAACCATTGTCTCATACCATTTTCCTATCATATGATATGATGGATTCCAGACCTTAGACGAGACCTATAATCTTGACGTGTGGCCACAACATACACTGTAATGTACATTCCATGAATACAGAAGCAGAACATGCTTAGGTCCTTAAAGGCCTTTTGAAGAATGCTTTCTTAATGGTCATCTGAACAGTAGCTCAATATGCCTCTCTGCCGAATGCCTCTGCTAAGGACTAAATTACAGTCCTTTTACTAAAATACTACACGACATGTGTGGTAAATAACTTGTGAATGCAAAAGGGATCAGATATACTGTATGCACTTGGACAATTATGGTGCTGTTATCTATAGATTCTCTCAGCCTTTCTTAGCTACCCTTTTTCTGTACGGTAACAGTAGCAGTATTCACCACAACAAATTAACACATTGAAATAAGGACTGAGAGATTTAAATGAAGGCACACAATGAATATCAAACAAACAATTCAGAAGGACGTCTAATCGGAACAACTGCACAAGATAAAGGGTTATATCGTAAGGCTCATTTAACTGGTTGACTTGTGCTTCCCTGACAAAAGAAGGCCCCCGTTAAAACTTGGCATGCAAGAGTGGACAAGGTGTGTGGTTCTGTGCAGCCAAAAGTATTCAGTTCAGCGTGGCATACCATGGTTGACAAGCCATGACACTAAAGCCAGCTACTGTTAGCGCACGAGCACTAATCATTTCCAGTTGTTTATGGCGTCTAAAATTCTGAATATGACTGACATAGCCCATGTTTCATTTCTTTCTTTCTTTCTTCCTTCCTTTCTTTCTTTCTTTCTTTCTTTCTTTCTTTCTTTCGACCTTTCTTTCGACCTTTCTTTCTTGCTTGCTTGCTTTCTCTCTTTCCACAATAAAATCACAATATCAAGTGACAAATCTCTTCCTACACTTCTCCAGAGAGTGTTCCTGGAATCTGGAAATCAGTTTATACAGAGCCAGATGTCAGGTAATGCCTGAACGTTTTATTCCAGCAATGTGAGATTTGGGATATAGATTATGCCTCACTCACACATGAAGAGCATTTGGTTTTCCATTTCTACTTTCTCAAAGCATGATGACTATAGCATGTACACTGCTCGACATCCATGTTGAGTTTGACAGGACATTCAACAAAGCATCCAGTAATATTGCTTTTTCCACAGGATAGTTTGAGTCACTCTGCTGTTCTCTCTTTGTGCCTGTGTAAACCGCACATACTAATATGCCAGGGATCAAGAGGTCTAAAAAAAAATCCTCACATCAAGCTGAGCTGAAAAAAAAGTTTACTCAACGATGGGAAGAAGACACCAATCCAAAGTTAGGAGAATCTGATTTGTGAAATATGCTGACAGCACAGTGGCGTGTAGCTGGAGGCCCATGTCTATTAAACACTGCACAGCCCACTAGCCCAGCACAGCGTGGGCTAATGACAATATTTGACTCTTTGTGCTGACAGGCTATGTCTGCAGATGTTATGCAATTGGAAATCATTGTAGCAGTGCACATGAGATGTGACGGCATCACTGAAGTGAAGTTATAAAGTGAAGGACAACTACACTACACTAACATTGTGGTGGTGTTGCATCAGGCTACTTCCATTATTTGCTATGTAATGTGGCTTTTAATGTAAGTGTCACATATTGTGACACCATAAAAAAAACATTGAAGACATTCTTTGTCTGTTTGTGTGATAATGGGTGCCAGTTGTGATTACACTATGTAATTTCAGACAGTTTGAACAGATCGAGGAGACACACATTGGTTTGGGCTAATTTCCTGACTGCAAAAATGTACTTCAACATTGCAAATAAAAAAATATACTTGTGTAAACTGTTTAAAGAACATTATTTAGCAATGTTTAATACAAACCTTCTACTTATTAACTAATGAGTAGTTGTGGAGACATAAAGCAACATTATGGACACGAAGAAATTTAAAATAGTAAATCTGTTATATTATTGCTTTGTAGCTGAAACAGTATACAGTCTATATACAGATACAGTCTATATAAAGCCACAGCACTACTTTAAAAGTTATGTAAGGACACAGAATTACTCAAATGAATAATCAAAGAAGCATAACCATGCATAATAGGGTATTTGACCAGAAATAGGCCTAAATTTCAAAAAGTGACGTAACCACAGTTTGGACGGGTACCACTGAGAATGAGGGAGTCTGTCACCTCCCAAGAATGGAGTCATGTGACTCTGACCCTGGTGCGAGCCAGACAGCCTTCACGTTCAGCTGCAATGGCTCAACAGTAGACAGAGTTCTTCCGCTGGATATTTAGAGCCCCTCATGTCTTAGGGATGACGACATGGCTGCAAACAACTGCATCTGGATGGGTGTCCATGGGAGCCTAACCCCCACCATTCACAAGTTCCTGGGACCCACTCTGACTCACAAAGCTAGCATTGCTCTCTCTCTTTCTCACTCTCTCTCTCTGTCTATGTCTGTTGGGGCTATATTTATCCAGTGCACTAGTTGAAAGTTTGTCAGCAGTCAGAGGCACAACCCCTCTCAGGTCATTTGATCCCTTCTCCAGGGGTCTTGGCAATGAAAAAAAGCCAGTCACAAATTACTTATAGCACTCCAGGTCTGACAGCGCTTGATAGGATAAGAGTTGGCCCTGACAGGAGTGACGGGGCTTCGCACTCTGGAAGTAGTCTCTCAAATTCCTCTGCCCACTTACAGCAGTATGGTGCCAAGTCATGTCTTTGTGCAGGAATATCCATATTTCAACCGATGGGCAGAACAAAGAATATTTGTTTTAAAGTTTCTGAAAATAGTTTGTCTTCCTGAGTTTTTTTTTCTGTTCTTTTTAGTCAGCAGTGCTCAGCATTTGAAGACTTTCAGTACAAACATGGAGAAGGAGCAAAAAAGACAGAAATCACTTGAGATACAGTATGTGGTATGTGTTTCCTTCATAAACTAAAACATTCAGGCATTTTTATGGAGAGGAGAAGTGGAGGGAGACACAGGGAGAAAAAAGCAGTACCATGACATGCCACCCCCTAAATGATTGTCCTGAAATCCTTGCAGCTACAGAGCATGTTTATTTTGCCGAGAAGAAAAATGGTGATGGTCTGTTTCTGAGGCCCACAGCAAAATGAGCTGGTCCTCTGTCACAGAGTGTCTCTGATGTCTTCTTCCCTCCCGGGCTGTCTCATGACTCTGTGACTCATCGCTCCTCCCTTGGGTTTTCACCCTCGCCGGGTGGCAGCAGTGGTTCTCGGGCACCCCTGAATCTGCCTCCATTAGTCACCAAACCATGTGAACCACCACGAAAACCACCCCAGCCTCTCGGAGCCTTGCTCTTTCAGCCCTTTGGCGTTTGTTTCCAGGGCAACAAAAAAACACAGAATTGCCTTATCATTATGTACAGATGGCTAATGTCAGATTAGTCATCCAAACATTTAGCATTTTAAAATGCCTTTGTCTATGGGTTTTTGTCTGAGTTTTACATTCTTTTTTTAAGCCCTGATTGTGTAGCTTGAATTGTGATGTGAATCTGCTGCACATAAAGTACTTCCTATGAAAGATAAAAAATGCTGCTCAAACACTAATGGTTGCCATAAAATCTTTAAAGATATGATCTAAATGCTTTTGCTCTAACTACAAGACTTGCCTATAGATGGAAACTTATGTACACAGAGACTTCAAATAGAGTTAAGATAGACAGACAGAAATTATAAAGAAAAATAGGGAATTTTTACATGTTACAGCCCTACCTAAAATGACAATGTTACAAGTGGACACTATTTTAACGGAAGTCTGTCTTCGTTATCAACAGCTTCCTACTCCTGTACTCCAGTAAGATGAAAATAATAGGAAAAGCACATTCAACTCTTTTGCAAAGTGCTCTCAGTGATCTGATGTCACAGATTGCTTCACCATGCATATAAAAGCCCAATGGAAAAAAACTACAGTGAGCGACCGACATCTGTTCATGCATAGTCTCTTCACATTTACAGATATTTTGTTCTGTATGTGTGGAGCCTCTCTGAAGCTGAACTTTGCATCAGGGCTTTTGTGAAGAATTCACATGAAAAATAAATGCAGCAAAGAAGGGCTGTTCTCTGATGGCGTTTCCATTTTTGGAACAAAGCAGGATGGAACTTTTCAAGAAAACAAACACGGTGTGAGACACAGCTGAGGGCTGCCAAGTCACAGCTCTTTCATTAAATATGCACTAATGGCACCCTCTGAACGCACTACACAGTGTCATAGTGTGACAAGCCAGTCAGACTGGCAGACATAGTGTGTTTGTGTGTGTGTGTGTGTGTGTGTGTGTGTGTGTGTGTGTGTGTGTGTGTGTGTGTGTGTGTGTGTGTATGTAGATGTGTGGGTGGGTAGGTGGGTGTGATGGCAAATGGTGGCTATTTCAGATGTGTCTGTGTGTGTGTGTGTGTGTGTGTGTGTGATGGCAAATGGTGGCTCTTTCACATGCACATTTGATACAAATATAGTAGGCATAGGTTACTTACGGCCATGACACCTTTTGCACTGATGCCCATGTGACTGTATCTGCCTGGGGACACAGCATCTGTCTGCACAAGTCGTTTAGGTTTACGTTCAGATGGACTGTTGATTTAGCGTCAGTAGCCCAGCAAAATAAAAACGTAAGCCACATTCCACAGACTTGCCCCCTGACCTTAACCCTCAGCACAGTGGCACACTGTCTTAGGGCTGGTTGTGACACCTCACATGTGTGTGAGTCCTTTTAGCCCAAAATGGGTGGAGGTTGGTATTTTCAGTGACCTGAGCAAGGTAACACTAAATAATGTAGGGGCAGCTGGCCAGCTGTGTTTTAGATCACTGGAGCTTATGCCCAGGCATCTCAGTCCACCATCCACCCAGCTGTATGATGGATCTTTATGATGGTGTTTGCCTCTGGCCACTGCTTGACAGGACATTAATAAATCAGAACAGCGGCTGAAGACAGCTCAAAGTTGATGTTCAATGCTGCATGAGAGGAGGAGACTTTTGTACATCATTAAAACACTCTCTGCATTCTCTCTCTCTCTCTCTCTCTGTTTTTCTCCCTCTGTCTTTCACCTAACCATATGGTTTTAAGAAAAAGGGGGTTACCAGACTGGGGAGTGTGGCAGTAATCTCCAATGCTGCGTTCATCCAGCAGAGGGCCAGCATAGCGACGGGGCTCAGACTGAGATGCTTCTGAATTACGTAAAAGCAAGACCAAAAGGGGAAAAAAATGTGCAATATGCGGTGATGTAATTAAAGACTTGCAAACCCAAGTACATGAAATGAACGCAGGTTAGGATAAATACAGTCATCCGCTGACAGTGTATGTACTCGTGCCACTAGTGAAGTATCTGCAAGCGCCACCGCCCTGGTTTGTTGACAGCACATTATATACACACACATAGAAACACAGCTGTGAAGCATGTAGTATGCCATCAAATGTTGCTCTGACAGTCTGGTCCATTTATGTTCCCTGCTGATGATGCCTGGACAGGCTGTAAAACGAGGAGTCTACATTTCTGGCCTAATCTTGTCAATTTCCAAAAGCTAATATTGTTTTTATTAATGTCCCTTGCAGAAGGTCACAGTAACAATGTTTACTCTGCTAACTTCTGAGGCCCACACCAGCTCCTTGTATAGCATCAAAAGCTCTCAGACAGGCCAGATGAAATTGCTATTTATTTAGAGTGTTGCCACAGCGACATAATGGACCGAAGAGATGTGTTCTGTCTGGACATGCAAATCCCCATACGAAGAAAACGAGGGCATAAACACATTACCAAGCAGCAGTTTTCTCAGAAAATGCAATTCTTGCAAGGAGCTCTTGAATATTGAATGATCATATGCTTGCTTTGTGCTGTGAGCACACTATTAAATCCTGCATATCACCACTTTCTTCCAAGCATTCGTTGTAATCTCCTTAATATGTGCAGTAGGAATATACTGACTTTCCATTCAACCGAATCCCCTATCAATAAAGGGATAAAATTAAGCATATTGTTGGAGCTTAACAACAAGGACATTTCTCTTTTTTTTCAGAGGATTTAGCTGCTGTGTTTCTCATTGGCACACACGCTCCGCTGAGCTGACTACACAGGCCAACACCCTACTTCTCCTGTCTGTCTGACCCAGGCATGGGTAAGGGCGTCGGCCGCCCGCTGCCCTCACAAGGTGGCGAGAGCCACGGCCCAGATGGAGTTCCTGCTGCCCGTGGCGATCCAAGGCAGCAATGTAAACATGGCACAAGAACTCTGGTCCATTTTACAAACATTCCAGGCCTGGGTGACCAACTGCCGGCTCCTACTGACCTGCTGTGTCTGGCTGAGACATTGGTGGAGAGGTTTTTTTTGGGGTGGGATGGGGGTGGGGGCAGGGGGTAGAGGGCGATTGGTGGTGGGATAGGTAGGGGGGAGCACCCCTTACAGACACAATGAAACACAGACACATGTGGTTCCCATCAGGGGCTCTGCAACAGGTCAATAGGTTAGCAGGCAGTGCACATGGGTGGTAACCACCATGGTTAATAGCTGTCTGAATATCGATTCACTTCCCCATCTAGAACTTCCCTCTTTGTAATGGATTACACTTAAGTAGGCAGAGAGAAAGAGCGAGGGAGCGAAAGAGACTGCACCCTTCTTTTACTAATGCATTAGTTGAGTGGCTAGTCTCATGACAACTGACAGGATGCAGTTTCGTGGCGGAGGAATGGTCAAATATGGACATATTGAAGAAGTAGCTCAGCACATTAACATTCGCGTAGGATAAAAAACCTGGTCCAACCTCCGCCGCTCTCAGTAAATCACAGAGCTTTGATCCCATGCCACAGAGAAGATCTGAGCGGCCAGTTGTTGCCCAGAAGAGCTTCTTCTCCCCCTGAACGTGCTAACAGACAGAATTCTCCTGAGAGCTTGCCTATGTTGAAGATCTGAGGCTCGCAAAAAGAAAAGAAGTCGATATAAAAAAAAAAACACAACTAACAGGAAACATGCCTAAACATCTGCACAAAGACCAGCCCATCCCTGCCAAAGTGCCATGTGTACAGTCTTGTGAGGGATCCAACGAGCCCTGAAAGGCATCTCTTCATTCCCCCACGTCTTATTTAGGGCAAAGCTGTTTGGCCAGCGCCAACTTCCCTCCCAGGCACACCAGATGCCAGAGCACCCCACAGTTCCACCCCACAACAACACCACCACCACCACCACCACCTCCGCCACTGCTAGCCCTGCAAGTCACTCCTGGAAGGAAATGCATTTAACAAGTGAGGTGCTGCTGCTGCATCTGAAATCTCGGACAGCACTGTAGGCTCATTGTCTGCGACCGGCAAGCCACCCCCCACCATCTCTCCCCCCTCCCCCAACTCCCACCTTCCCTGAAGACTTGCTGCCTTGTGTGAGGCTCCGGCAGAGCTCGTCTGGCTCTTTCCCTCTGCCTCACTCACTCCCTCTCTCTCCCGCTCTCCTTTTACTTTCCTCTCTTTCTCTCCCTCATGCATCCTTCCTCTCATTCTGTCTGAATGAGTCTTTCACAGCGTGCACACACACACACACACACACACACACACACACACACACACACACACACAAAAAGCGGGGACCTCAGTTCACCTTCCCGCACCTAACTGCCACACAGTCCTAAGTCACGGCCCACCCACACACGTCCCTGTAAAAACTGGGGCTGTGGTGTAGGAGCAGCAGCAGCAGCAGCAGCAGCAGCGGCAGGCTGCCGCGTGCTGACATAACGCTCTGTCTCCTCCTCAGGACCCACACTGAAGGCTAGTGCCTGTGGCAAATTCTAAACCCCCTCACAAATCTCACAAATGCAAGAGTTGCTGCACACACACACAAGAGAGAGAAAACTCTCCAACTCTCCAACTAACCCAGTTCTATGACAGTGTTGCTGGTAGGAAAGTGGGGAGAGACGTGGGAGAAATAAAAAAAAAGAGAGAGAATCTTGAAGTTGATTCGAATTGAGTAGGGGTGCTCTAGGAATCGGAGATGACCACAGAGGACCCCCAGTGTCAACCCCTTTTGCTGCCCTGACAGGTCGGGTATAAATAGATGGAAGTCTGGTTTAGAGTTCTTACCTCCGTGGCCGGGAGCAGGCAGACCAAGACAGAGCAGGGCCAAAAAGGCACACGCTACCAGGGGCAGGACTCTCATGTTACCGGTGCAGCCCGAGTCTTGCTCTCCATTCAAAGCAAAACTGCCTTCCAGTTTGGGACCTGAGCAGTCCCTGCAACTCATTCTCATGGAAGGGGCTGGGCAGAGGGAGGCCCTAGAGTGACGCCCTGCAACCCCCCCAAAACACCGTCAGGAAAAGCCTCCACCTCCAGCCCCAGCAACATGACGCCCCTGCGTGGAAAAAAAAAAGTTATGCATAGCTCTGCCCTTCTCTCCCTTCCTCCCTCCCTCTCTCTCTCTCTCTCTCTTGCATGTGCTTTCCCTCTGTTGCGTGTGCTCGCTCTCTTTCTCACTCCCTCTTTCTCACTGTCTTCTCATTCAGTGAAATTACACACTTTAAAAAGTAATCCATAGCTCTGCCATTCTCTGCCCCTCTCCGTCCTCTCATTCTCTGTAATTACACACTTTGATGGGGATGAAGGGACCTTTTTGTTTCCCATCCTAATTGATGCAGCTTCTTTCTTGACTTCAAATAAAGAATGTTACTCATAGTAGCTGTCTAGTATGTCCATAAAAAGACTGCAAGCAGGATCTAACGTTATGTGTACCTACATTATTTGCTGGGCTATTTCTGACATGTGTCTAAGAATATCTATAGGAAACCAATTCTTAGTGCCATGCAGAGAGATGTTCTTTAAGGAGTCACAACTGAGAGTCACAACTGTCAGGGTTAACCACATAGACTGAGAAACTATACTATGTTCACTCTGCACTATGGAAAAACATAGGCAGCACAGGCACTTCTAACCTTCTTCTGCTGGCAAACGGAATGTTCCTGCTGTATTTAAAGATACAGCTGACAGTTTTCCCCAAAAGACAAACAAAACTTTGTGGGTGGGATTTTCGAATTGAAATATGGAGCAGTATAACTCAACCAAGCGGCGTGTAGCATGAAACTCCTGTCTGCTGTTGAGCAAAAGGACAGCTGACTTTGCTTATACTCTATTTCTCATCTGAATGGTGTCTTTGAAAGGCTATCAAAAGGCTAAGAAGCTGCTGAGGCTGTAGCAAACCTAACATTGCTATCCGTTCATTTTGGTGGTGGAATCATTTGTAAACATAAATGAATAGCTTGACAAGTAAGAGAACACAGTAAGAGAACATACCTCTTCCACATGATCTGAGATGGTCCTGTGACCTTTCAGTACATACTTTATATACACACACTGAAATGTCCTAAACATCTTGAAAGTCTGTTGTTGCCCTTTTAAGGTATCAGGGCAACACATCTGGTATTACCTACTCACCGTCGCCAATTTGAATATGCAGTTTATCCGAGTCATTTACAGTTCTCTCTTTGAAAATGCTACATGTTGTGGCTTTAGCCAAACACATGATTACTCTCTTCATAAAAACACTGTCTTTTGTGGCCAGGAGAAACACTCCGACACTCTCCACCAACCAACTCACACATCTCTCCCCCCAGACCCCAAGCCTCTCATTTTTCCACCGCAAATGAGGTGAAATCCCCTCCTCGTGGTGCTACTCTTGCCGAACAGTCTGTGGCCTCGAAAAACTTTATTAGTGACAATCTATGTGTCAACGTAAGGTCCGTTTTCCACCGTCTGGCACTAACCTGTGCCTGCTGCAAGTTAATTACAAAGGCTTTATTGTCAGCTCTCTATTTATACCATGTCCAACTCCATCGTAAATGAAATTACCCTGTTGTGGAGGACAGTGCCAAAGTACTCAGCACCCACACTTCTTGCCAGTCAAAACAAGGAGCGGAAAATAATGAGAACCTATGAATGAACAATATACTCATTTGGTACTGTAATAGCAAGTTCTTGGCACATGCAGGCCTGTCTTACCTTTATCAAAATAAACCCCTAAAAGTGCAGGGAACAGCACATTGTACAAATTACAGATTAGTTCAGCTTACCAGAACTGACAATGTGTTGAAGGGGCTTCCCATCACGTGTTCACAGTAGCCGGTAAAAGTGCTGAACAGTCCTTATGTGTGGACACACACAGTAGACAATAATAATTACAATAAACGCAGAGAGGGATCCCCTGACAATGCAATGCAATTATGTAAAGGCTTTCCCTACAGTATTGCATTGTTGCTTAGCATAGTGCATCTTTGTTGTTGACTAAGCCTAACAGTGTTTCTCTCATTGCCCTGGAGGCAGCCCACTTAACCTTCAACAGAGGTGGATCAGCAGCTTGTCATCTCGATTGCGAGAAGTGACACCTTCAGTGTTGTATGTGTGAAGAGAGGAATAGCACCTATTTTGGCTTTCCACTGACCAAAGTAACTCTGACAACCTGTGAATGTTGCCCATATCTGCAGTCAGCTGAAAAATGGCCAGATGCTCCACATATAACACATCCACCCAGCTGCTTGCATACATGCACTTGAAGGAAGTGCACTGTGCAAAATATTTTATGTTTATATACATATGTAGCCCATATGTATGCATGTATGTATGTATGTATGTATGTATGTATGTATGTATGTATGTATGTATGTATGTATGTATGTATGTATGTAGCCCATACACACGCACACACACACACATAGCCTATACATATATACGTATATATATTATATTATATGTGCATATACATATAAAATACATTGCATAAAACATACATATGTGTACATAAGTTCAAGACATTGTCTTAAACGTATGTGTACATAAGTTCAAGACAAGAGTGTCAGTATACAGTATCTGTCACGTTCTTTGTTTACATGGGTGCCTGGCCCATGCTGGACTGTTTGTGTACTGCCTGTCTTGTGTGTTTTTGTGACCATGTGCTTTTTTGTTTTCATCTAAACTCCACCCACTCCTGCCATGTGCTTTTCCTGCCATCTTTACTCCACACCTGTCCTGGTCGTTAGTCTGCTCAGTGTCTGTATAAGGGCCTCCTGCTCTCTGCTTTCCTGGCCCAATTATCTGTTGTCTACCTCCTACTTAACTTCAGTTTCCTTTGTACTCTTTGTCAGATTGTCTTGTGTCTCTGATCATGTGCTTCATCTGTGCACTGCAAATAAGACCCGATCTGTCTGATCTTTGGATCAGTGTGTCCTTGTTTGCCCACTGTTAAAACTTCTGAGTGTTCAAATTTTTTGGACTGTCTTCTTTTGCCTTTTTGAAACCTCTAAATGTTTTCCCCTGTGGATTTATTTTCTGGATTTTGCACTGCTTGTTTTGCTGCCCTCTCTTTTGAGACTTCTATGTGATTTGATCACCTTTGCCTAGACTCAGATAAATATAGAAACTGAAGTGGAATCTGTCTGTGTTTTCTGTCTTCCTGTTGCCTAAACGTAACAAAGGCCACATATTTACTTGAAGCCTGAGCCCTGCCAAGCTTGAATCTGTCTATCCCCCTCTTCTCCACATTCAGATATGAGAGCAGTAAGCCCTGACTAAAATTATAATCCTCATTATGCACACTCCTGTTTATCTCTCCTCCCTGACAGCTCTGTGGCTCCAAAAATCTCCATCTCTAATGTGATGCTGGTGGCTGTATTGTCTGTGAAAAGATCAGAATGGAAAAGCTCAGGTATGAAATGATGCCCCCTCCCCTCTCCCCCCCTAACCTTACAAACAACAGGAAACAGAGAGTTGCTAAAAGTGTGAGCCTACATAGGTGAGTGATGTTGGGGAGGATTGCAGAGGATGCTCAGAGACTGGTGGAAAGATAAGCATGGCAATGAAACAGTCTGGGGCCTCTTCATTTTTCACTGTGGCTTTACAAATATTGAACAAGCGGTGTGCACCGAGTGTTACCCTTGGAGGGAAAGGATTCAAGATGGCAGCAGTGATCCATGGGGTACAAATAAAAAAAAACTACTGGAACAACCACAACTCTTTCCCCCTCCTTCCCTTTCAGCACTGACTTTGCATAGTCGAGAGTCCACGTTATGTACAGCCACGTTGTCACCTTAGGGCTTGTGCTTATTTCAGCATGTGAGCATGTGAAGTTCAACTCAAGAGAATCATTTGTCCTTCTTATTCCTGTCAAAGTAGGGCAACAAAAGAAACGAGAGGAGGTAAGACGAGTAAAGGAAACATCTAAATATCAATTCAGGTTTAAGTGGAGAAGGATGCCAATCACGCAGCGCTCGCAAATGAGCTTGTTACATCTAACAGGATGAAAAGGAGACTAAAGCAGTCCTGGCAAAATTCTTTCCTGCTGCTTTCCAATGTTCTCACTCTTTTCAAAGTAACCGTGGCACAGCATGGGACAGACAACTAATAAACAAACACATATCCATGTAGATGAACACTGATTGCACGCAAAAAAAAACAAACATCAAAAAGTACAGTTGGTGGTTTAAGACCACCGCCAAGTTCCACTGCAGTCTGATGAAATTGATTAGTAAATATTGTCATTGACTGATTATTTCTCCAATTCTGGAAGTGTATGGTATTACTGTGTGGTATGCACATTGCATATGCTTGTTTATAGTTTACAGTACTTCTGTTCATTCGTGTGAACCACAAATATGATGTGACCTTAAAGTAGCACAGCTAGTAAACATTTTACATCAAGTTGTTTATCAGCTTTGGACAATACATGCATATTCATCATTCCTTCTTACACGTAGTGGCACTACATGTAGCAATTCATCTCACTGTGCTTAATGTGGCAGTGCTCTGACAGTCTGCTTTGATGAATGATCTGTGAAGTCTTGTGTAGTTGTTCCTGAGTGTTGTATAGTGTGTGTAGATTCAAGTAAAACGTTCATCCAACATTCACATTAATTTTGTTCCTGTCACTGTTTTACTTGAGATCAGTCAAATCATACATACGTACTGTACTACTACTCTCAACCTCAAGTTTTAGTCATGGCCCTGGGATTGTAGCACAATCAAGGTGTGGTATTACTGATAATGTAAGCATACACTGAGTACTACAAGGACCGTGCACGTCCAGTATTTCATCCTTGTAGTTTCCGAGCACAGGAACTACTTTTGTCATGACTTGTCTTCATCTGGTCAATCGCTAGTCACACCAATGCTCCTATATGTCTTTATGTACTCATCTATAAAAGAAGAAAAATTATACCATCAGTTATAAATGATCACTCTTCATTCAGTTTCTTGCTTGTCACAGACCACAGCCCAACGCCAGCAACAGGTCACCCAGGTAGTTGTCAGTGATCGCCCTCTTGTGGAGGTATGCCATCTGATTATGATAACGTTTCAGACATTAACATGCAAAACTTTCAAATAACCACAACATAATGGAACAGATGATACAAAGTATCTAATCCTGGTTTGATTCCATTAAAGTTAAATCTTACTCTAAGTTTGAATACTTCTGCGCTTCAATGTCACTATGTCAATAAATGTCAAGGTTTACTAAACATTTATGTCACAGCAGGACTGTAAAAGCAGGAAACAACAAACAGACTAAACAGCAGTATAAACAGATTGAGCTTTCCCAGCTTGTAATCACATCTAATTTTGCACCAAAAAAAATGATTCCCTGGATCCAAGCATGGGAACTGGAAGAACAGGAAGCACCCCGAGAACTGGGAGAAGGGGATTTTTACAGCTAGCCGGCGAGTGGGAGGAAGACGTGGGACGAGGCGTGAGAGGCTGCTAACCGCCCCCAGGTACACTCATAGTGAGTCAGTACCACCCCTGAGTCATGAACACCCCTGAACCCTATGCAGATGAGAGCTGAGGTTCTGCTCAAGGTCTCTTCCCACAAGGCAGTCTATCCATCCTTCATTCCATTCTTGCTTTTGAGACATCTAGTGTATACTAATGGAGTATGGACAGCTTTTGGGGGCCTTTGAGGCAATTTCAGCTAAAGCTACACAATTGAACTGAATTAGATCGAATTGGATTCAATTTAGAAATAGACATAGAGTTTAAATTAAGATTAAATGTGAGTGTGAGTTAGTCATGTACAGTGTGTTAGAGGTGTTAGGAGGTGCTCTCACAAACAACACATTTTCCACAGACCCTTGAAAATAGAGCGGGATGCCACTGCCCTAATAGCATTTATTTTTCATTCCACCATTGGCAAACCTAAAGCAACAACAGTCTGGACTGTCTTGTGTTTCAGGATGCCAACAGAATAGGTGTTCTTTGTCATTTGTCATGTGTATCAAAATGTTTAGTTTAGTTTACATACTGTTGTTATATAGTTTATAATAATAATAATAATAATAATAATAATAATAATAATAATAATAATTATTATTATTATTATAAACTATATATTTGTTATAAACTATATCTATATATATATCAAATATATAGAGGAACTGAAATATATAGCATTACCAGCTTCGGTGCTTGTTTAAATTATATTTTGATATGAGTCTATTTTGCCCTTTTCTAAGGCAGTGGCTGTGGTAGGTAGTGTAGATAATAATGTTTACATCTTTACCCAAGCTCCTCTGTGGGCACATGACAAAGGTGTGGCTGGCAGGGGTCCAGGCCATCTCTGTTGGTCACAGGCTCAATTGACCGAGGTGTGGAGTTCATTTCAAGTCTCGTAGACAGACTGGCTTGAAACCCTTCCTCCTCTTGGCGGTGCTGTGAGTCCTTCTTGCCGTCGCCGCCGCCGCTACCTGCATAACCTTGACGAAAGGCAGTCCAAAGACTCAGAGGATCACGGCGGAGCACATTTTTGCATTAATTCTGAGACCTTCTGAGGGCCGATAGATTTGCAATCGAAATCCCTCTCTCCCTTCAGTCGGTCTGTCAGCGTAATGACCTCCGTCTGCGCCCCGCTCCTCTTCCAATCCACCCCCCCCCCTCCCCCAGCTCTCCTCAGTGCCCCAGCCCTCCCCTGTGTCACCAATCACTCTCACCACCACCCCTCTAAATCCACCCCACCGCCACCGCCACCAACCCCCCCCGGCTGTGAGGCCTGACCCAGCGGTGATACCTCAGCTGTCCTGCCTGGTTGTCGCCAGGGGCTCCTTCTCACAGGCTGCAGACAGCGCCACTGTTTCACTGCCAGCACCAGCCTGAGGGCTCCTTTTGTGTGCAAGCATACACGCGGTGGCAATGGCAGTGGTGGTGGTGGTGGTGGTGGTATTGGCGGTTCCCTTCGCTGCCTGCTTCCCTGCCACTCATCTCCAGATGGCCCCTGTACACTGCCTCGTGGCAATCAAAGGCCAGCACTCATTACTCCAGACAGATGCCATTAGCGCGATGATCACATTATTCGGGAGCAATTTGGCTATTGTACACTGATCATCAGGCTGTCACTGCAGACGGAAGAGGAAAAAGTGAGAGACAGGTGAAGCAAGAGTGTGAGAGAGAGAGAGAGAGAGAGAGAGACAGAGAGAGAGAGGCTAGAGAAAGATGGAGGGAAGAAAGTAATTACCGTGTGAGAGAAAGAGAGAGATAGAGTGGTGTCTGGTCTGCTCTAGCATGCTGTCCTTTTAGCACACCACACTGTTGCTGGGATACTCTGGGTCATAAGAGGCAGCTAGAATGCTGGAGAGGGCCTTGTGTGAAGAGGTTTACAGTACATGAAATGCAGAGGAAAACATCTCACACAATGTGCCCCTATAATGAACCCCTCTGATGACGAGGTTCGAGACGTGTGTATTATGATACAGTTGCCAGACTGGAGAAAGCATCGTCTGGAGAAAGTGCGTCTGTGTGTTTGCTTTTCCAGTGTTTAGTGATACCAACACCCTTTCAAAAGCTGCATGAGAGAAAGAATTTCAGAATGCGATTTTCCTTCAGGCGCTTGCTCCAGGTTTTCACTACTGCTACTGACGGGAAAAGTAAAGGTGAGACATTTCTGCTGGACACATTTACTGCAGCTCTCTCTCTCTCTCTCTCTATCCCTCTCTCTCTCTCTCTCTCTTTCTCTCATTGTGCAGGCACTTTAAAAGTTCAGCCTGGCAGAACAAGTTAAAGCGAGCTATTGTGGGCCAGCTCGGCACATTTACATACGGCTGAATAAGCCGGCTGCGGCGGGCTGATTGAATTGATGAGGGACATTTTTCATTCAGCTTCTCCTCTCTGAAGTTGAAATATATAATTCAGCTATATGTCAGAAGGGGTCAGCTGTGTGGAGAAGCACCTCGTCACCACACAATGGCTGGATTACATAACGCGCTCGGTAATCCCCCAAGGTCACTCTAAAAGTAATCACTGGCCTTTTGCACTTGATAAAACTAGGCTGGAGACAAATAGACACAAGCGGCACTCTCTTCCCCCCCACCCCCCTTCTCCCTCAAAGAAAGTCAGTCAATAATTACTCTCTTAATCCCGCTCTGAGCTTAGAGATCTCTGAAGAAAGACATGAAAGACATTAAAGGGGTGTGTGTGGGGTGGTGGTGGAGGTAGTGGTGGAGGTGGTGGTTGGAGAGGGGAAGGAGGTGGGTTTGCTGTGAGGGAAAGGCAGATCGTTACTTTCTCCGGAGTACAGCCGAGAATACATTCCCAGGTTGCCTCCCTCGCTTCCACTGCGAAGCGATTTTGTATTCATGACATCATTACATTCTACATACACAGCATTTGGAAAAAGGAGAGGAAGGGGAGGTGTCAGCACAGTCCCAGGCTCCCTTAAGTTGAGAAATATTTGGAGGAGCGCTTTCTGAAAAGAGTTGTCAAATACCCATAGGTGAAGCAGCATAGGCGGCACTGTGTGTGTGTGGATGAGTGTGAGTGTGAGTGTGTGTGTGTGTGTGTGTGTGTGTGTGTGTGTGTGTGTGTGTGTACATGCACGAACACAATGTGGGGGAGTTTGAGAGAGCCTCGAGGGAGGATCTCAGTAAACCTGCTTCGCTTTCTCAACCCACCTCCCATTTTACCACAGGAGAGCACCTGCAATGGGAGCGGCAGAATGAAACGCAGGTTTGCTCGCTTCTGCTGCCTGTCGGAAAGACCTCATTTCGCCTTCCCAACACACGCTGCCTATGAAGCATGACATATCCACCAATGACCTTGAACTCTGTCCATGCTGTGGCACTAATGGCCAGTTGCCCATGACTACCAGGTACAGAGGCACACTACAAGCGGCTGAATGTCACACAGACTACTAGTTTTCACCTCCTCTAAGCACCAGTAGGTGGCGCACTGCTTTAATAGTACTAGTCCCTCAAAGGTCTCTCATTGTTCCTAATTAGACAGCAGAGCAAGCTGCCTTTGCAAGGTGATCATTTCACTCCTGACGTGACACTCATTTACCCATGTACCTTCACCCAACCACACACACACACACACACAAACACACACACACACACACACACACACACACACACACACACAAACACACACACACACACACACTCACACACACACACACACATACACACACACACACACACACAGACCACCCACCGACACCCTCACCCCAGAACAGCACCCCATCTGGCTCCTTGGAACTGTGTGTATGTGCAGAGATAGCGCACACAGGCTCCCCATTACTGCAGCTCGCGCCCCGGGGCTCAGGTGAGGCCGTCTTCTCTCTTAGCCCCTTCCATTCAGAGCGTGGACCGCACGGAGAGATAAGGCATTTTTCTCTGCTATCATCTAGCTCAGGGGTAAGTGGCTAATGCACATTCCCCGCGGGGGCCCAACCACTTCTAAATGGATATTGAAATAGGGGGTCACTCCAGGCGTGCTTCATTCAGTTGACTGAAGGCCAAACCGTGGGAGAGCGGGGCTGTACATGAATACAAAAATCCTCCATCTCAATGCGCTGATGGTTTTTTTTTTTTTTTTTAATGTTGTGAGTGTATGACAAAGGGGTTTTTAGAAGCAGTATTTCAATTTGAATGTCACGCTGTGTCAGGAAAAAATTGGCCTATATTATACTCCAACCAATATGCAAAGAAAAGTATTAAGAAATCATAACCCTTGCAATTATCATGCAGTAAGATTCATACTGGCATTTTTCTTTTCGTATTTTACTGAGGGCACAACTTGCAAGACCAGGATCTAATTGATGTACAAATTCAAATTTAAGCACAAGATCAAGCTTACCTGCAAGAAAGTCCACTCCCCTGCAAGGTAAAGAGCTACTTTCTTACCCCTCACATTTTCCCCTCACATTCACACACATTCACTTTTTCACGCCTAGATTGCCGCAACCTGCTGGCTGATTTTCTGGGAACATGGCACCACAGCCATTTTTAGCCTTAGCCCAAACACAGGGCACCGGAGGCCAACAGCGCACACACTCTGGCACAGGCTGCCTTCCTCCCTCGTTCTCTCTCTCTCCCTCTCTCTCTCTCTCTCTCCTCGCCCCCATTTCCTTAAGTGTTGAGTGTGCTCGAAGGAGGAATCCTTTGCGAAATTAATCTAAAGCCCGCTGGAGGTGGCAGGCGTTTCCTGTCCCCCTGGAATGGCCGCAGGCCTGCGCGAAGCAGGGGTTTTTTTTTTTTCACCGGCGATGCCATGCTCTTCCCCACCTTGAGGGGGCACTGTTGCTCAACACTGTGTTTCATATGTGAGAGCAAGCGAGTTGAAGCAGGCAGGAAGGCAGGTGCCAGAGCTGCCAAGACTGTGCAGTGTGCCTGTCACAGACCAGCAGCTGGAAAGCTCAAAACTCATTTGCAATCAGATTGTTGAGAGTTTAAGCACTCACCTAATGGAGATGGCTCAATGACTGTAGTATCGTTTTTTTCTTTTTTCCTTTTTTTTTTACCATTTCATTTTTTCACGCTGTCGATGATACTCCTGCCAATTTCATCTTTGGTCCCCTCCAAATAATGATGATTGTTCTAATCTCCAGACAGAGTCATGAATCAGTGGGGTTATCATCATTTGCATGATAATGCTATGCAATGCGCTCAGCTGAACCGCATGGATTGGCCTTAAATTATTTTCTATGGCGAAAAACGTCAAGGTGATAATATTGTGCTTCTATCCCGTACAAATAATCGTGGGTAGGCACTGCAGCCTTTGTGGCTGTGCCAAACGAATGTCTGTTTTTATAGATTGTATTCCACCTAATTTCCCAAACGATCTTTCTCTGGTGAGTGGATAACAGTACACCATAAAAGTACATCAAAGGCAGTAACAACCTGGTGGACCTGCACCAGATGAAAGCATAGAATGGACTCGAAACTCGCTGAATGTAAATACAACATTGTCTGGCATTGGGCACTTTTTTATGTGTTTGCCTGTTCGTCAAGGGACAAATTAACAAACATTCACTTCAATATAGAGTGTTTATTGTCTCAACGTCTTTGATAAACTACAAGTCAATCGGTAAAATCTAATTCAGTATTCCCTTGGCAGAATAGTCTTGATAGAGACATTATATGCAAAAGGTTACAAAATGAGGATTTAGAGCCGCAGTATAAGTCGCAGCATATTTCTTTCACAGTTTAAGTAATCCATTTATGTGTGGCCCCAGTCATCATACACCCTTAAGAATTTGATGGGCCAGAAGAATTTAATAATGGCATCTCATTTCGCAAATAGTTGTCATAAGCCACTGGTGGGATGCGGTGAATAAATTCCTGCATGCGGTAGCCAGACGTGATCAGTGAGTGACAGCAGAAACGGTGTCAGTGAGAGAGAGGCGACTGTGGCACTAAACTGTCAAGAGCCACAATTCACAGAGCAGTGCTATTTGGCAACAAACGGCAGAGAATAATAACCATTTGATTCTCAGCTGTAACACAGTTTGTCATCATTCTGGCTGACCCATTAATTCATATGTCAATCGTTAGCATGTAATTACGCTTCAGAGTGTCTACATAGAGCATTTATTTGTTTGCAATTAGGTTGTTTTTCAGTTTTAACATGAAAGCATTTCCTGGTCAGTTCTCTTTTCACTGTGCATGATAGTATAAACGTCCATGAGTAGTCTATATATGACCCTTTTCCACTGCAAGTTTTCATAACGGCTCGGTATGGTACGGCTCGACTGTATTCACTTTTGGCCCTTTTCCACTGGGGGTTGGACCTGGGACCTGTTACTATTTTTCGTACCCGTTTTAGAGGTGGCTCTAGCCGTGCTAATAAAATGTCACGTGAACGGTGCTGTCCACTGATTGGTCAAAGGAAATGTCGTGGTTGAATGTTTCTTTGGACATCCTGAAGTTTTCAATCCATTGCGTGTTCGTGAAACAAACATCCCACCATTCAGAGGTTCGGTCCGTATTTTAGTACTTCGCATCGATCTACAACTGTGTAACAAATGAATATACCTGACATACTGAAAAGCTACCAACTCAATCGTTAGCTTACCCTCACACGTCGTCTCTTTGCAGCTCTTAGCCGCTCGTCTTCTGCTTCATAGTCCTGTATGATTTGCAAAAGTTTTCTTTTCTTCTCAAGTGTCTTTTGCCTCGCCTCTTCTATATGTTTCTTGCTCTGTTTTTTTTACTGTCTATAGTTTTTTGCTGTTTTTAGTGACAACAAGCCACAGCGCAGTGTCGAGGCAACTCCACCCACTTTAACTAGTCCCAACTAGTAACTGCTGGCAGTGGAAAAGGAACAGGACTGGTTCGACAAGTGTGTAGAGTAGTGCCGAACTAAAGCGTATCGTGCCGTGCCGTACCGGGTTCTGCAGTGGAAAAGCGCCAATAGTAAATAGGCTCCAGGTAACACTTGATTTTATGGTTCCGTTCTTATCTACATGTAACAACATGTAAGATGATGTACTTGCACATACCTAACACTAACCACAACCATAAAATACAGTGTAAATACAAAGCTGGTGGCAAAGGAGCAAAGCTGCAAACAGGAAGTGAGGTCATATCACAGAAAGATTTGACATATGCCATTCAAACTTGATAAAGGCACTTGGGACCAAATTAGGAGAAGAGATACCAAAAATGGCTCTGTTCAGGCATAAGGGACGCTGTTATAGAAAAAAATGTACAGGTTATGCTATGGGCAGATGCTTGGCCCCCTCATCGCTGCTTACAGCTAAATTGTCATATATTGTTACACTCTTTGTTTCACTGTACCTAACTGATGTGACAGGGTCAGTAAAATAAAGTGTTATCTGAGCTGCATTTATATATATATATATATATATATATACATATTACGGCATGCCATAATATGTATATATATATATATATATATATATATATATATATATATATATTTTTTTTTTTTTTCACTTTGCAGAGCACACAAAGCACTTTCTAGTGTAATTCTTCACATCCACCTATTCACTCTCACTCACACTCCGATGTCAGAAAGCTGCCATATATGACGTTTTATTCATTTCAGATGTTCCATGACATGACATGATTTTTTTCTTAAAAAAGACTGTGCCTTAGTGGCATTACAGAATGAATGCAAGAGGATACAGTGCCCTAAAGGAAATGAACTTGACATCATAAGGAATATTTTGTGGACCTACAAAGTACTTACAAGTAATTAGGCCTTTTCAGTGACCACAATGTGTTTAAATGAGTGATGAAATGGCATCTGACAACATTTGACAACATTATCTGGGTGGAGTTACTGATGGTGTATAATTATTGTGTGAAATCAAAAACAATTGATTGCTCTCTGCCACATACAGGCATTTCTTCAGAGATCATTTCTCTCTGACAGAGTGTGGAAGCTGGGAAAGACAGATAGAAAGAAAGAAGAAAAGGAAGAGAAAAACAGGCGCTTGTCAAAATTGTCCATGAAAGCAACATTTAGCCAAATTTAGCATGGCTGTGAAGGCACCAATGAAATATTAAATACCCAGCTGTTTCAAAACTGTCTAAATCAGTTCACAGCAGAGCACAAAAGCGATCTAAAAGCTTGAAGATCTAAAAGATCAACAAAACATTTCACTGCCTTGCAATGTCCAGAAAAAAAGAGAAAGGTGAATTCAGGTAACAAAAATATGGTGTGAACTCAGACTGTTCCACAATGCTAATTAGTATGAGTAATGCAATCATGCAACAGTAATGAGATCCATCAGTGGACACAATACATAGACCATTTAAGTCTACAAACCTATTTCAAAAAGGGTGGTTGTTGTGAATTAATGTTCATTAATCTAATGTCACCTATTCTTGTGTTTTATTACATAACATTGTCACAGTTTTATAATTACTCAAAAAGACACGTTGTCTTCCTCAGGTACAGTTTGTCCAACAGATACTGGATAATGCACACTATGTAAGTGACTGTCGTCATGAACCTGTCACAGGTCACGCCTTTATCCGGATTTGGAAGTGTAATACTGAAGCAGGTGACATTTGCAGAGGTATTCATAGTTACTTTTAGTGTCTCCATGGCAATGGCTAAGAGTGTTCCTGATTTCCATCCTGGTGCCCTGTTCTTCATCAAAGGTTGTCACCAAAGCTTTTATAAATGTGTTATCAAAATGAGGTGCAAAATAAGGTGTTTTTCAGAGTTATTTAAGCCTTCCACATGTGTGAAATGAAGTCTTAAGAGGACAAAAAATCTTAAGGTGTCTCTAGTGATGAAGTATTAGTGAGCATTTGTAAAACTGAAATAATCCAGTATTCATTGTAGCATACAAATGAGAAAAAAAGGGGAAAAAGATATATTTAGCATATATTTCTGAATCATCCCTCTCATGCCCAGTGAAAATGGACATTTTATTGACGTGGCAAAGTGAGGCGATGTGAGTGTTAAGCTGGCAGCATTTCTGAGTGTTAGCGTGGTGATTTGGCCTGAAAAGTTTACTGCTGTGTTTTTACCGCAATCGATTGCACAAGGTTCCATCAGGACATCGACTGAGATGATTACACCAGGCGTCAACGTAAAATATGCCCTTGTAAAGCAGAGCTAATGCCTTTCTGTAGCAGGGAGAAGCCCAGGGCTGCCCTGATTGATGGGAATGCTACCTGCCGCCATTATAATCAAAACCTTTCCGGAGGGCAGGAAAAGAAGGATGCAACCCTCTGGTTTGGGCATATAAAGGTCCAGAGTCACGAGAGAGACCAAAGAATTAAGGTGAAAAACAGCAAACAATCCAGGGCTTAAGCTACTTCTGGATGGAGCTGTATTTACTTTAGCGATGAAAAGGTCCCAGAGCTGTCCGAAAGAATGGATGGGTTTTCAATTTGGATGGTGTGATGGATGGGGGTTCTTCCTTGTTGTTCAAAATTGGGAGGCAATAAGTAAATCTCTGCCACCTGATTGTCCACCTGTTTAGTTGACATGTCCAAGTGTTTCTGACACTGACAAAAAAACTTGATAGACCAGTTGAGTTTCACATGAATTCTGAATCAAACTAACTAGTTGTATCAGTAGGTGCCTTTACAAAACATCTAATTAGAACACAGCTTGTCTTAATATTACAAAATCAGGTTTACACTGTTGTCTGGATTTTAAACGCATTGTATGTTTATTGCAAATTTTGGTGCTATGTGATTCTGTCTGATTAGACTTTTCTGTTCATTTTGCTGTTTTTATGTGACACTGAATAAAAACCTTGACAGCACACCATTAACCAGCAACACAATAATGTAAACAGCTTCAAACCATTTCTGAAAATGTGTTTAACAAATAATCAATATTTATTGACATCAGCATACACAAACAGCAACATCTGTCTAGAGCACATCTGTGCTTGCCTGCAGCATATCATGCACATTCAACCAGTCATGAATCAGCCAATTTGCTTACGATGTGACAATTGTTTCACTTTTAATAATTTCACAACAAAGTGAACAGCGCTTTTAATGACAGGTTTTTAAGCAATTTGCTTGTTCCATTTTCCCTCTTTGCCAAACACTGGATGATTGATTTGCTGTATTACAGAGGTCCAAAATAAGGTATTTGTTATAACGGTTGAAAAACTGAACATCTTTAGCAAATAAAAAAAATTAACAGTTCAGCACACTGAACTTGTAGATTGTAGAATTTGTCACATTGCACATTGTACTGTTTTCAAAAAATAATGATATTGGGATTAAAGGATTAAAGTGCATGAAAAACAAGCAATCTACACATATGTGCTAAAGTAATGAAAATGGCCTGTTGTGAAATTTGACAATCCACCATTTCATTGTTCAAGATGTACATATTCAGGCAAAATAATTGCATGCCTTTACTTCAGATTGAGCATCGGTAAAGAGATGTACTTCCAGGACTGTTTTTACACACACACATACACACACACACACACACACACACACACACACACACACACACACACACACACACACACACACACAAGGTATATTAACTTAACCATACCCTTAGGACTGCCCTGCATTCATTCAGTAAAACATGATATATGCTAGTCACAGTTAATAGTACAGTGTTCATGCAAGCTTGAAATGCGTTTTAGGATATACCACAACAGCTTTACGGTCCATGGACAGGTGTGTTCTGATTGGTCTTGTTCATACGATGTTGCCTTGTTTGGTGCATTTAACCTTGCAAATGTGAGTAGTGGCTAGGGAGGAGATTCTGTAATTAAGAACGAGAGGATGAGAGCCAATTAGAGAACTTGCGATGGCTAAAGAGGATGAGAGTGCTCCCACTTAATTAAGAACACTGAGGTTTTTTTTTGGCTGGGCATGTTGAGTCTCACCGGTGCTTCCTGTTGAAGTATTTGACAGCTTTTAGTCGTGTGACCGGCTGTGAGGCCGTCTCCAAATATGGTAACGCTTGATGAAAAATGTCAGCTGAAGCCGGGCTGTCTGAGACGCATCAACACAGTGATTCCTGTTTGGTGAGATATGGTGCAGGCCTTCATGCGCTTCTTAGTGCAGGATAACATGCAAACTTCTTTTTTTGCGCCATTATGATAGGGGTGTGATATGAGCAGATTGGAAGTGTACATCAAGAACAGAAAATCGTCTCTCGCTTTTAGATTGATCTAACCATTTTGGGGCTGAGGGAGCATAGCCACATTTCAAGGAGACATCTTCATTTCCGTCTGATTCACCTAAAGCGCTGGCTGCCAACCTTCCTCTCCATCTATTGTTACCCAAACTACAGATAGCACATCCCCATATATAACCACATTTGTGGCTGACATTTTTACTATTTGCAATCTTCCTCAATCCAAAAGAGCAGAAACAGCATTCTACTCTTTACTCAGCCACATGTGGAATATAGCCAAGAACGTTGCTTCAGCATGTACAGTATAGTGATCCAGTGACTTCCTCACATTCACCACATACCTCAGTATTGCTATTCTGGTGCGACGCTATGCATGAAACATTGTTTGTGTGTCAGCGTCATATGAATTCTTTGCCATATCAAGCACACGCTGCCACCACATTTCCTCTGTGACCTTTTGCAGGGTAAGGGCAGCAGATGCATATTCCCCCTCCGGTGCACAGCGTTATTGCATTCCTCTCCATGTTTACGTTTGAACTCCCCTGAGACAAGAGCCACTCGCCAGACCACCAATATACAAACAACCATTTCAGCTGGAAGTAATAAGTCCAGAGGATGCCAGAAACACAGGGCGTTGTGCTGTCTGCCAAGGCTCATGCCACTATATGGACCATCTGACCTTTAGGGTACTCAGTAGTCTTAACAGGCTTCATGGTTTCATGCACTACACTAGCAAAAAAAAAAAGTGAAAGTTTGCAGAAAATCTACTGCTGGACCATATACATTTCAAATGTTTATACTTTAGTATCAAACAGCTGTGCAGATTTAACACATTTTTAAGACATTCACTAAAACTGCAATGACCATGTGTTCGCTGTTCTCAGCCCTTTCTGCAAACTTCCAGAGCTGCAGCAGCCTACTGAGCAGGCAGGGAGGACTGTGGGGTCAGCAACCGTCTCCAGTGGCATGTAACTGTTAGAATAAATAACAGCCTTTATGGTGCAAACAGATGCCAGTTATTTTATGCAGAGTTTGCCGCGTCCGTGAGGTTTTAATCTGAGTTTATTGCCGGGCGAACAGCGCGACTGCACAGCTCATTTCAATCCGTGTGGCTCATTTTTGATGCAGGGACGTTAAGTCAGTGATCTCTGTGTCTGTCTGGCTACCCTCATTGATTAGATGTATAAATCTCTGTCCCATCTGGCTCTGTGGGCCCCTTGATTTGGAATGAACCTGGTGGCAGAAACATGTTCTCTTCCCCATCGATGTGTCCACTCACATCTCCTATATGCTGAAAATAAATGTAGCCCGGTCTTTGATGTAATTCGCCGCATCTGTGATCTGGCACTGTTTAATTAAGTAATGGTATTCAAGGCACTCTCTCTTTCTTCTTTCTTCTCTCTCTCTCTCTCTGTCCTCTCTCACACACACTCTCTCTCTGTATGCTCTCATAACTTTAATTTAAACCTGTCTCCATTGCTGGGGAGTGCCACGTACTGCAACATTTCATCTGGGGACCCACACCGCGCTCGTAAGCTCTGACGGAGATGCTCTGTCACTCATCCGCGAATTTCAATGTGCCAATAACATCAGCCGCGCCCCTCAGACCATCCGACCACAGCCGCGGTGGATAATGATGAAATGTCGCTCCATTGGACTTCCTAGTCGCCCCCCCCCCCCCTTTTTTTTTCCTCCTCTCAGATAGAATATACCTTTCAGCGCAGGTTTGGGCAGATTGGAGCGGATATGAGCTGTTGTGGCCAGCAAGGCCTGAGGCAGGGAGCCCCTCTGACGCATTGATGAGCCATACTGTGCTGTCAGTGGCGATCTGGATCCTGAACTGTGAAAGGGACCATGGAGAGGACCTGGGATCATGGCTGGCAGGTGAGCTGAAGGAGGAGGTGACTCAGTGGCCTGGACATGGGGCCTGACAGCTCCCATCAATCACGGTGCTGCCAGATGAGGCTAGAGGGGAACGGGAGGTGAGCGGTGGGGGGTTAGGGGTTTGGTGGGGGTGATAGGTGGGGGGAGTGAGGGTCAGGGGAAAGAGGTGGGGGGAGGTGTGAAAGGTTAGCTGAGAGTGTGGCCAGTCCAGTGACCATAAACAATCGGCTGGTAATGTCTTTGCCACCATGTCTCTCTGTTGCAACCTGGGCATCAACCCATCAATCAGTCAATGATTTTACAGGGTCGTGCTTGGCCTCCAAGCCCCATTTCACAGGTGTCCTTCTCTACTCATGCAGCTTGTGGTTTCAGTGCCTTATTGACATTTCCTAACAGTTTAAAACAAAGCATTGATCAGTTTATCTTTAAAGATCAATTCTGGTTTATAACAGAGCTTACAAAAAAAAATGGCGAAATAAAAGAAGAAGAGCAATCTTGTTTTTTTATAAATATATCTAGGCCAAGACACACTGGTTCATCAGAAATCATTGACCCTTCCATTCCTGGTTCGCCAACAGATAGTCTCCACAGTGTTGTGTAGAAACCAGTGCATTGTAATGCAAGTTGGCCTTCTGTGCAGTGAGTGTATGAGACAGCAGGCAAAGTGGGAGCTAAAGGACAGAGAGGAGGCGGCGGTGGAGAGAGTTAGCCTGGTCGAGGATAAATAATGTGGGGCTGGTGCACTGGCCAGCAGACAGGAGAGAGAGAGAGAGAGAGAGAGAGAGAGAGAGAGAGAGAGAGAGAGAGAGAGAGAGATGCTGCTGCTGCCCAGTCTCTGTGGAATATTTGGTTGTTGAAATTTACTGAAGCTGAACACTGTGGACAGCTTGGGTTAACTAAGAACAAATCTAGTTTTCTCAGGCTGCTACCACAATAGCAACCCCATCTCCCCGGAACAATGTGTGTCTCTATCTCGGCTGACTAAAACACGAGGCAGAAGTAAATGTTAACTTGTTGCAAATGGAAGACTCCGGCTTGTAATATACCGGTGCACTCCAGTGGATTACACTTAGATTTATGGATTGAACACTAAAACTAGATTTGGCATGTCTCCTGAATCAAAACTAGGTCCACAAAAAATGTTTTATTTCACACGCATGTTAATGCAAACGATTGAATGTATACTAACTGTCATGGCTGTTGACCTCTAAAACAGACAAATGAAATACATCTATACTGTTCAGACAGACAGTAAATCCTACGTATTATGGACCAATATCATTATGTTGATATATGCTTAAGTCATGGCTATGGTCATAACACACAGTAAATCACACAGGCCTTATAGATTCTCTTAGACTGGACCAATGCCTCTTTAAAATTCTTATATGTTGCCTCATCTATTTCTCTATATCTTTTTAAGTGCAGAGGTTTTGGGTTTTAAAAAACCTTTATGCTTAAAAATTGTCCACCACCTAAAAATGTAAATAGTAATGTAAATAGTTTAAAAAACACTGCACTATAAATTGTGTTTTAAACAGAGGTTAAAACGGACTGTGACAAAACTTGCATTGCTAGTTTATAATCCAGGTTTGTTATATTGCGCTCTAGGTTGTTCAGCCATCTGACTGCCTGGAGAAGGAAGCTCTTGCCTATTCTGGAGGTGAGTCCGGTGATACTGTGGAACCTTCAGCCTGATGATAGTAAGGAGAAGAGTCCATAGGAGGGATGAGTAGTGTCCTTGACAATGTTCTTGGCTTTGTGTAGGTAGTGGGTGTTGTAGATGTCTGAGAGGAGGGGTGGAGAGGCTCCAGTGGTCTTTTCAGCCATCCTCACAATCCACTACAAGGCCTTTTGGTCTGCAGCAGTGCAGTTTCCAAACCATGCTGCACTGTAAACCCGGATAAGTTAATACAACTCAAAACTTTTGATGTAACTGATTACGTCAATAGTTTTGAGTACATTAACTATATATTTTAATTAAAGTTAATTTAAAATTTTAAGTACATGAATTTTGTACTTAAACTTTTAAATTAACTTTAATTAAAATATATAGTTAATGTACTCAAAACTATTGACGTAATCAGTTACATCAAAAGTTTTGAGTTGTATTGACAATCCGGGTTTACAGTGTGTGATGGTGCTGCTGAGGAGGCTCTCAATATTCCCTCTGTTGAATGTTGTCAGGATGGAGGTTGGGAGGTGAGCTTTTCGCAGCCTCCTCAAAAAGGACAGACTCTGCTGGTCTTTCTTCATCAATGTGAGGCCGTCTGTTATGTGTATGCCCAGAAACTTTGTACTGTGAACAATCTCTACTGGAGTGTTTGTTTGAAGTCCGTCTGAAGTCAATGGCTAGTTATTTTGTTTTGTCCACATTGAGGGATAGGCTGTGGTCAGTGCAGCAGTTGTTGAGCTATGCCATCTCCTCTCTGTACAGGACCTCATTGCCTCCGCTGATCAAACCCACTATGGTCAGCAAAACTTGATAATGTGGTTTGGGCTGTGCATTGATGCACAGTTATGGGTAAAGAGAGTGAACAGCAGCAGACTGAGCACACAGCTTTGGTGTGCTTTTGAAATGTGCTTCTGATTGTAATTCTGACCGCCTGTGGTCTTCCTACCAGGAAGTCCAGGATCCAGTTGCATTGTGTTGTGTTCAGGCCCAGCTCATCTAGTTTCTTTATCAGCTGCTAAGGGATAATGGTGTTGAATGCTGAACTGAAGCCAATGGACATCATCCTGACATACGTGTCCTTTTTGTCCAGATGTGTGAGAGCAAGATAGATGACGGTATTGATGGCATCACTGTGAAGCGGTAGGGACAATATGTATGGGTAGCTGTGACTTGATGCATCTTATGACTAGGCTTTTAAAGCACTTCATGATGGTGGATGTCAATGCATGCTCGTTGAGGCAGGTCACTGTGGATTTCTTTGGTGGGGGGATGATGGCAATGGTCTTGAAACAGGTGGGGACAACAGTGGTGGTCATGTCATCTCTGTTATAGTGGAAGCAGTGACTGCTGAAATTTGTAGCAGTGAGTCTTGGTCCTAATTCCCACTACTATTACCTCATTGCAGTTAAATATTCACTGTGCCATCTCTGTCAGGTAAATCATTACCAGCCTGTCTGTGCTGGTGCTCAACTTACTGTACCACCTGTCCCCTTCCCTTCTGTCTTGCTCAACTCCTGCCTGCACATTTGAGTCTTAAGGTGAAGATACATTTGGGAAACATTTTGAGCAGTATTTCTGGGCAACACCATGATTTTGATTTAAGGACTAAGGTGCATGCTGGTTTAACTTGCACAGATGAAAAAATGTGTTGCTGAATATCATCAGGAAATTGCCAAAGCAATAGCATCTGTTGGTAATGTTGCCCAGCAACATTGTTTAAAAAGTTGCCCTGTGTATCAGTACCTTTAAAGAATGTACAGTCTTCCCCATGAAGGAGCACTGCAAGACTCCTGCCAGAGACTTCACTAAACTCGCCTACTGTCTTACCGCTCACTTAGGAACAGCGAACACTGTTACAATGGAACCAACTCTTTTTGGAAAAATTTAAATGTATGGCTTGTACCGCACTAGACTTGCAGTTAGCAGAGTGGTTCAAGTTTTCGCCTCATCATCCACAGCAGATGTGAGAGGTTTCAGTGTGCTGCAGGCCATCACTGAGCCCAGTGTCTCCCTGGTGACATGGACCCTCACTCGGAGGGCAGTGAAGCCTGCAGCTAATAATGCTTATCTAAGTAGGAGAAGGTCAACTTCCATTTTATGGGGCCAGGAAAATATATTGTGTTTAAGTGCCACAAAGCACTGTGGTGACAAGCTCTTCGGGATATGATCAACCACAAATATGATTGGAGTGCACTGGACCAGTGATGGCTTTGCCTTTGGGATGGCTTTTATTATGCCAGGGGCTGCCCGCTAAATCAATAGACCCTGACGCTATCTCTGTCGGCACAACAAACACGCTCTTCCCCCTCTCCTTGTACCTCGCTTGTCGGAGATGCAATGGTACAATCTGTCTGGCTGCATTCCCCCAAACCCAAACAGTGGATTAGAAATTCACATCGATATCTAATAGAGCACATTACAAAAAGCTCGCGCACGGACGGGCACGTGGAGGCAAAATGCTTCTGACATTTTGTGCATCATTAGTTCTGCCATTCGCTGGGCTTAGCCACTGCGGGGCCACATTGTGTGACCAGTGGGTTGTCAAGTCTCACATCTTCCGCTGAGTCTCTCACTGACTGAGGCTCGCTGGTGGCATCTCTTTGAGCACTGCTGGTTGCACTGGATAATGCCCCGCAGTGCAGGACGGTTTTTACAAAAATACACCTTTCATCTGGCAGGGCCTTGGCTAAGTGTGGCTTCATCAATCGTTGATGTGTGTTTGCACATAATTTTAATAACACTGTCTGTTCGCTGTTGATTGATGATTTTGAGGCCTTCAGGCAAAACAACGTGCAGTGTGGCAACGTTTCCATGTTCTTTATTACCACAGCTGCAGGCAATTAGGAATATTTATTGTCTTATTTATTTGTGTATGTTTTTTTTTACTCTGCCTTCTGACAAAATAATAAAACGAAAATTGTCGTGCACAGGAGCCTGCATATGGCCATCTCTCTGCAGGTACACCCACTCCCTGCTCTCCCTGATCTGTTTAATTTGAGACGCAGCCGACATAAAGCAGCTTTATAGTATGTTATATCACATCAAATGGGCCCTATCTCACATGGAAAATGATTTCATCTGAATAGTTTAACAGCTCAAGGACATAATCATTAAAAAGGACAGGCCATGAATCCACTGACGAAATGTGAGAAACAAAGGGTTTTCGGGTCTGCATCTGACAAGAGTGCTAAAAATGTGGTGAGACAAGTGGTGAGAGAAAAATAGGACCCAATCTACAGAAAAACACTGTATAATTAAATCACACTTACTAGTGCTCGTCTATTGTCATCAGCTGTGAGACCTTGTAAATAGGTGTCATAATATCACAGTAATGGCCCTCGGACCACATAATAATCATTATCACTTCTCTTTATAGAACTTCAAGCCCTGTAACCCAGCAACTGTTGCTACTATCTAATTTCATTAGGGTAGTTTGGAGAGCTCTGAAAGTTCCCCATCCAATAACTAAAGTTTAAAGCGGGTGGATGGATTGACTTTTGCTCTGCTGTTCTTGTTTGCTCTCAATAACCTTTTGCACATGCTGCTACTGATCCACTGCCTTGTGTAGCTGCATACTCTAAGGATAAAGTCACTTTATAAAAAGATTAATCTAGAAAATGATGCTTGGCCAGGTTTGTTCAGCCTGTACTGTATGTTCTCAGAGCACCCACAATGTATTTGCTGCTGTCAGGCAAACTGTAGCTAGGTCACAGTTGAGCTAATTACCACTAAATCCTGCATGCCTGGTTACTTCCTTTAGCCATCTCTTTATTGCCACAGAGAGACTGTAATGTTTACGTTGTGTGCAAAAGATGTCCAATTTATGTGGAAATGTAAATGTGTGTAGTATACAGACATCATGTAAATGCATGTAGTATGCAGATGTTTGGTCTGGAATTAATTCTTCTGATGTGGACAATGGTCTTTCAATCAGTTTCAATGCCATCTGAAGTACCTGTCATGGCTGTACAAGTGGACCACAGTTTGCCTTTAGTTCTATGTGTACCTCTGTCCCCCTGGGTGCCACCAAACAAACAGCTGTTGAAGAGAGAATGTATTCTTAGGTCACTGGGGTGCAATGTGCCCTTAAGGTATTGGCTTGGGGTAAATGCATAGCAGTGACTGTTGTAGTATGTAGCCAAACACCTCTGAGAGACTGAGTGTTTCAGCCCCTTAGCTTGTTGTTTTGTCACAGGTTTGGGTTTGGGGATCCTCTGTTCCCTTGCTCCTCTCCACTCATCACTCTACTGTTCTCTCCTTCATTATTTTATCTCTAATTGGCATCTAATTAGTTTATCCAGCTGTTATTATTTTGTTGTAAGAAGTTTGTTCAGTTGTTACTTTGTAGAGTTTAAGATGTTAATTGTGAAATACAGGAAATCAGTTAGACAGTCAATGCATGTCTATGTCACATAATGGCTAACTACCATTAGCAAACTAATGATTTTATAGCACATTAACATTAGCTCCTTGCTATGTTTAGTCCTCAGTGTCATGTTGCAAGTAATTGATGCAAGCTAGATTGTACTTTGTGGATAAGGATATGGATAACTGAATGCAATTCATCTTGGTCTCTCAACCAATTTTAGAAAAAGTTAGCATGCATCAGTGCACAATACTGATGAAGTGTCCTGAAAATGTTCACAGACCAACTAGACCTTGCGACTTAACAATAAAATCCAACAACAGGACAGTTGACTCAGGACTCAGAAAATAATAGAGTAATAACAATAAAGTCTAAAGTGCAAACTGTTCTCCCAAACAATAGTATATTACAATAAGGTTTGTAGTCAGAAAGTTTTCTCTAAAAAAGCTATCCTAACTTTTAAGAGGCTATTTGTTTTGACTGAGCAAAATTTGCAGCTTGCCATTTTTTAGTAAGGTGTTAGCCAATTTTACTTAGTAAACTGTATCTACAAGCATTTACTTGGTGCTTGTTTTGTAGCCTATAACATCTTGGGTCATGGGTATGGCTTATGAAGTTCTTCTCATATTTTGTGTAGTGGAGGTGAATAATGTTTCTACTACTAGACTATTGCTACACTTTGTAAGTTCTGCTTCTGTTTTTATTAAAATGTTTAAAAATGTATTCTAATATCTTTGTACTTTTACAGGTATTGCTTTGGGAAAAAAGTGACTGCAGTTATTTAGCTGTGTAGTAAGGGCAGTAATGGTATAGATGATGCTCTCGAAAAGGAATAGATTGATTAATTAATAGAATGGGAAATTGGTTCTTGGTAACATAAAATCATCAACGTCCTCAACTGCCAACATAGACAATGGTCTTGAAGATGCTGACATTTCTCCATGACAATCAACTCAAATTCTTTCTGTCACAGTTGCCTCTGCTGTGTGAGACATTTCATACCTCAGGCTCAGTAAAACATACTTCATCATACTTCAATATCATCAGTAGGGGAGGAGCATTTATGTGGTCTGACTGTCATCAGCATCAGTGGTGATGTGGTTTAGAAACTGCCATATGATGACCTAATTGCTGTGTTTTTTTGTGTTTTTCAGCCAGGAAATGCAGACATGCACCTCTTGTAACAATCCATGTGACAAGTCCTTACATCATAATCATGGTTATAGTTGTCTCCACATCTACAGTACTTGCTTGTTTTATCAGAGAATAATAAGTTAGCCTAAAGGGCCAAGTACAAATTAACATGTAATAATTGACCGTTTGTCCGTTATTGTCATTTTTCTGCATTTTGTCCCTATTGAAATGAATGGTGGAATGTTTAGGCTGATGATGTCACAATACACAGCTCCACTGTACCAGCCAGAGTGAGTGCCCTTCCTCTAATCTCCACTTATTTTTTGAATGATTAAAACTGAACTGCCTAAACCTACAAACTTGGTTGAAACTTTGTCAGACGGGTCTGGGATCAGACTGTGACCTGTGTTATTTTAATGTGGCAACTAAAAGTGGTGTGAGATTGCCATACATTTCATCTTACTGTAAACAGGTCAGGATGCATGTCCAAAGTTCTAAATAATCAAAACAGAACCACTTAACCTATAAACTTGATGTAAACTTTATCATGGAGGTCTGGATCCTATTGGCAGTTATTTGACAGTCTAGAGATGAGGGAGCAAAAATTGTGGCAGTTACACCTGGACCAACTGCCATTTTTTAAGTTTGAATGTTAAGAAATAGAACTCTCAAGTGATGTCATAATACCCATGCCATGGCCTGCATAATGTTCTGTCTTGGGAGTCTATTGCAGTAAATTGTTATAACAGCACTTATAAAGCATTATAGTGTTGACGCATAAGCTTGTGTGGTTTGATCACAATGCATTATGGAGACTCTTTACCTTTATAAAGTAAAATGGTAAGATAAAATGTGTTCTATACTTTGTGAAATTTTAGGCTATTTTTAGTCCTTAGTTTAGTTTTAGCGTCAATTATCACACGGTTTCATAAATGTTCTATATAGCCTTTATGAAGGTACTTATAATGTTCTATATATGGATCTTTCTTATTCACTGTGCAGAAACACTGTCACACTCACAACGGGATTCCTGTTTTGCAGCACCATGAATTCACTGCATTCTAGTTAGTAGTTTTTTTATAATGCCAATAAACTTCACCTGTGTTGAGAAATTGCTTGCTTTGAATTATGCATTCATTTATCTCGTAAAAGAGATCTGTAAGACATTATGAATTTAGAAAGAGTTATGAAACATTTTAGCAGTAAAATAATCCAATATAAGTGCAATATCAGATGCCATTGTTGTTATACACCAGAGTGGTGTCCCCAAAGAACACAGATTTTACATATCCATTTGGTGAATGTCAAACTCCGACATTAAATGGATTTACTCTGCACATTGCTTCTGGGTGTAGCTTGTAAGAAAACAACCATGTGTTTTATATAAATCTCAGACTTTGCCATTGCATCTCATGTCCAAAAGGAAGTGAACCACAATAACCTCGCCAAATAGTTGCTGCCTTCTGTGCTTTGTTGATTCCTTGTCATTGCAATGTAATTGCTTCACTGTAAGGGGAGTTGTTGTGCATGTCAAGCAGGGTAGCAGCAAAGGCACTCTTCAAAAAGACAGTTGAATTATTCTTTTGGCATGATTGGCAGTTAATTGTTTCCCCCTTTTCTCATGCTGTCATTGAAGCAAATAGGGTCATAGTTTCCTGAGAGCAATCAGAAACAAGTGACGCAATAGTAAATGCGACCCTCAGGAACAAACAAATAAGAATTTAAATGATTTTTTTTTCAGGCAATGAGATTAATTTCAGCAATTCAATTTGAGGTTCAATTCCTCTTCCTGCTCTGCGGGCTTTCTTTGGGGAAAGTGGCTTGAGTACATGCACTTCGCTGTTTTCAATAAAGACCTGAAAATTCTATGGCTTCCTGAGTTTTCATTTGCATAACACAGACCACTTTTTGCGACACAAAGACTTCAGTTGAAGAGGTCAATATGTAAACATAGTGAACATAATGAAATGATTGAATTTTACATCAATGATCCAAATTTCAAGGTGTATAAGACTTGCATGCTGCTTATCACATAAAAAGATCAAAATGTATTTCTAGGGGTGCAGTTATGTGAATATCTGGTTACTGATGTGGTTTATCGTGCTCTCTCTCTCATTAGTATTCAGCCACAAATGCGAAGAATGAACAGTAAACAACAAAACCAGCAGTGAATTCAGCTTCAGCTTTCACTGTTTCGTATTGTTCTCTTCCTTCAGACGGTTTATGGAATGAGTATCCCTGCGGTGTTTAATGCACCATTTCCTTCCTCGTTGGAAGTTGGAGAGAATGGGGGTGGTTAAGGGGGAGCTAAATGTCCTTGCTTTTTATGGCTCCTTTCGTCCTTACAGCATGGCTGGGCACACCGCTGCCCGGGGGTCCGCTGAGATATGGGGCACCTCTCTCAGCAAAGCGGAGCAACTCTCCAAACAGACTGGACCGGAGCTACACACTAATGTGCACGCGTACACGGACACACATGCATGGACACAAACACATACACACACACACATGCACATATACACATGCACACGCACACACCACATAGACATGCATGCACACGCGCACACACACACACACTCACACACGTCCACACGCTCACATGCACGCGCACACACATTTGCACACACACACGTCTGCACACACACACGTGCACACACACATATGTGCACACACACACACAAGCCACGGTCAGAGTTATAGGTGTATGACCTAGATGTGTCAGGAGAATTACGAGGGTGGGCGCATGGCACTGGATTTGTTTTGCCGCATGTCCAGGACAAGCTGGACTGCTTTGCGACCAGACAGTCAAGAATTCATTATGGATAAGCATCACTATTCATATATCCCTCACGCGCACACATGCACTGCAGATGTTTACACTGGAGAGTCAACTGGCATCGTTATTATAACGACAATCACCAAGTGTGGGTGTCTTCTTACACTGTAATGAGGCAGGACTAACTAGTAATACATTCCACTTTAATTATGGGCTGGCTAATATGCAGTTGCTTGGAATTGTTCATAGTTGGGTAATTTTAATTCTACATTTAGAAATTGATTTATACAGGCTTAATGAAAGTGTTATCATTTGGAGCCATGGCCCTATCATCTCTGAAGGCTTATTAAGGCAGTGGAGGGCAAAAAAAGACCTCATTCCTTGCATTTCTCTTCAAATCAGTAAGTAAGTGATAACACAAATGATTTTGGACAGCTAAGCAAAAGTCAAAATATTTTTCTGTGATACATGTGACAACATGCTGTTAAATGCAATATTACTGCAATAGTATGTATAGTGTGTAATGGGTTGACTTATGATGTATAGAATTAAAGCTAAGATGAAAGACAAAAGACTCTCATATATATTTATTTAGTCTCTCACTGTCATATGAATAGAACAACAAACATGTTTACTATAGTAGGACAGTAAGGATGTAAACAAACATCCCAGCAGGCTTCACAGCCAAGGCCCAAACAGATGCATGCTTCAGCTTAAAGACAATGCTTAAAAGGCTGAAGCAGAGCGGGAGGACGCTTGGAAGCCGACAGAAGGGGAGCACAACAATGACAAGCATGTTTCAGTAGAAATAACCCCATCAGAAATGCAACGACTCGTGTCTAGCTGGCTGCGACACCTCTGATGTTGAGGGACATACCCCTGCCAAACGTCACACTGGAGCTCGCACACGGAGGTGTCAGGATCAGAGGCAGTCACATATTAACTCTCTCTTTCTCTCTCTCTCTCTGCCTGTCTCTCTTACTCTCTTTCTCTCTCTCTGCCTGTCTCTCTCTCTCACTCTCTCTCTCTCTCTCGCTAACTCCCACTTTGTTTTTTTTTCTTTTCTTGCTCTCCCACCCCATCTCCACTCATCTAAAAGGGAGTGTGCATTTGCAGCTAAGAGATAGAAAGAGAATGCATCCACATTCGCAGAGGAATAACAACGAAATGAGGACGGCGACAACATAATGGTCTCTTGCTGTAACCCTCAGAGAGGTGTAAAGATAAGACACAGATGGATGTCTTAACATAAGGCGACAAACCTTATCTCTCTCCCTATTTAAATATACATTTGTCTCTATACTCCTCCATCTTACTGTATCTGTGAATACAAGGTCACACATCAAGGATGAGTTATGACTGTTTAAAAAGACTTAGAAACTATTGAAATTTGAGTTTAGTTTTGAAACACAATGTTGATTTGACATGTTGTTGTTGTTGTTGTTGTTGTGCCATGCTTTATGTTTCCCTAAAGGATAATTCCTTATGCATCAACATTGTTTTCATTTCATTCAATGAAGCACCACAGGACTGTAATATATTCGGTCTCAAGAGCTAAAATAACAGGGTCCATTGTCACCTCTATGAGACCTTCATCTTGCTTTCATAATGCTTTTGTTGGGGGGAGCCTGTCAGATTCATGTGGTTGTATATATCACTTCAAAAAGCATTGTACTTGTGAAGCTCTTAGCCACAGCTTATTTAGATACTAGACACAGAGAAATGCAATGTCTTTTATTCTGTGCCTGTCACCCATCACAAACTCTGGCAGTCAGAGGTCCCTTTGTCACTCAGTGAAGCTGCAGTAGGAATATCACAATATATCACCACCCATAAACCCATACCGAAAAAAACCCTGCTTTATCTTTTCACCATGTTCAGCATACAGTGATTTAGGTTTGTATGCATTAAAGAGCAAAGTGCTGAATCACTGCCTGTACAACATTTAATGCTGGCTAAATTCCACCTTTTCCAGACATACAAAACATCTATCATGTACATCCCTTTACATATTTAAATACACAAGTGTGTTGGGAATGTTTGATAGTAGAGGATAATAAGAAAACATGGTTCTGCTTGTGTGGTTCCCTCCGTAATTCACACCATCACACATCAGCGTCTTGTGTCATGCCTAGCAAACATCTAAGGGCTTCAATCTCAGTGATCTTTGTTGATCACATCCAGCTCTGTATTGAGGTTTCAACTGTCTCCATTGCCATGGCACAGGAAATGAAAATGAAGCCGTGTGTGTACAAGCATGTAATTCGGATTGACAACAGGAGCAGAGCAGCGGCAGAGGTGCACTTTAATCAACCTCCCTATAAATAATATTTAATCCTGGCCTTGAGAGAGAGAGAGAGAGAGAGAGAGAGAGAGAGAGAGAGAGAGAGAGAGGAGAAACCGGGGTGGCTGTAAGCATCTCTCAATGCATCACACTGTTTGCCGTCACAGCAGTTTGTGTGAAGTGATGGGCCACCCATTTGCCTTGCAAGTGTTTTTGATTTTGAGGATGAGACATGTCTGTATCACCGAGATGAAATACAGCACTGACTTAGCAAATAGCTCTTCAATAAATGGCTCACAGAGAAAAGAAAAAACAAATCAAACAGAATTTGCTTCATGTTTCTGTTCATAAGCCATGCATTTAAACCACAAAAAAATCCTGTCAGTGGTTGATGGACAATCTGACTTTTATCATCTTTCACATACACAGAATGGCAGCGACTTGAATCATCATTGGGTCAAAACAAGGAAGGATGTTCTGAGATGCCTTAAATGATGATATAAAGCACCAGTCAGCAGCTGTGTGGCACACATTTTTCCTAAACTGGGCTGACTTCAGGCAGACTTTGAGATAAAACAGAGGAAGAAGTAAATAAGCTGCTGTGTCTTTATATTCAAGTGAATTGCTGCTCGCCCATCAAGAAGAGAAATGTTCAATTCTGCATTCCCAAACGCAAAAATAACTCCCATAAACCTTTCATTTTTAAAAACGCTTGGCTTATTTCCAAAGTGAGCCCTTTTTATGTTACCTATAGAGTCGTTACATAAGTGTACTGTAAACATGTCAGGGGAAAAGTGGCTGTCAGCACTCCTGACCAGTGGCAATATGGAGACACAAAATGGTGCGAGGGTACGGCAGGGAAGATGCATGAATCTTATTAAAGGAGCAGCGAGCGTGGTCAGCAATAAAACACTGGAATAATAAGCCTAGCGTTTTGTCGTCAATGTGGGTGAACTACGGCTACGCCTGGTACATCATCAGCAAGGTTGTGGCTCTGTCAGAGCTGGCTAGTCAAACCGGCGACGCGCTGCCATGCCGTGGTCCTGCCGGACTGTATGAATGGTGAGCAGCACAGTGACCACCAGCTGGAGACATGGAGGCCTGGGCCAGGTGGACTATTGGCCCTGCCTCCTCGGAGAAATCATCTCCTTGTTATTCATTACCCCTCAGATGGCGACTGTGAGGCGAGGGGAGAGACGAGGGGAGGCGAGGGGTGAGAGGTCGAGAACAAAAATGGACTCGTGAGCCGAGCGACCTGGCAGCGAGCACGACAAAGCAGGATGGTGCGCTGTGCCGAGCGGCGCTGCCAAAAACCGTCCCGCCGCGCTACCGGGCGTCCACACAAGCGGAAGACGCCAGACATTGGATCTCGGCTCCCGCCCACACGGAGCACGAGGCACTGCAAATAGAAAATGGATGGAGCTGCTAATGCGAGGCCACATGCTCTCTGTTGTCTGAGGAGAAAAGCCTGCCCACGTGCCCGTGGATGCCCTCTTCATTTCTCTCCCTGTCCTTGTCATTGCGGTGAATGCTCAGCGTCTAACCACTCCAGGCCCCCGACATAACAAATCCTCGTCTTGAGGAGGAACTGTTTCGTCGGCCTCGCTGCCGTTGGACCACACTTTATACCCACCGTAAATGTCATTATTTCTTCATAGGTTTTAAAATGGACAAAAGAAGCGCCTCAGCAATAATCCTACATGTGATTGATGTTTTATTTCTTCTAGTTGTCAGAGCCTGTTAGAGGCTTACTTGATTATCGTCTTTTTGGCAGATTTTTTGCGCTTGTGGTCCTAATTCGACTTATTTGGGTAGTCTGTTTGCAATATGCTTCCTATAGTAGAGGTCACTAAGCCTAGTCTGAGCCTGTGTGCTGAATATGTCTACTGTCGGTCCCTGTTGTAATGTATCTACATCATGAGGAACAGTGTAACAAAGTGTGTTACAAAATGTAGCATTATACTTAAACTGTACCTTAGGTCGTAAGGTATGGGTAGGTTTAGGGTTAGTGTTACAGTAGGTATGTAGCGTAAGCAATTCTATCGGCCGGGTGGTGAGAAAAATTTGGATAAGAAATCAGTTTAAAGTAAACGTTATAAGTTCACTTGCTTAAGCCAAACGTTTATGGGAGCTGAATTGGTCTGCGATAACTTCTTTTTCACTGGGTGAAGCATTTTTTAAGTGGAACAGCAAGAAAGTGGCTGATAATAGGCGATATGCTGATAATGGGATCTCTTCTGCTACAGTGTAAGTACATAATGTAACATGTTGTTAGATACACTGTGAAAGGGGCAGTTAAAAGAAAGTGCCACCCATACTTAGGCCGAGGGCTAAAGGATATAAGAATTAGGGATTTCAAACTGAAACTGGGGCTGCCACACCAAAGCAAAATTGGATTTCACATCACATCTATGGACATTTTGGGTATGACGGAGTCAACAGCAATGGTTGTATTACATGTGGCCATCTGTGAGTCAAAGTTGTAGGATTCCGTACTACACAGCAAAAATTGAGTTAAGCATTTGGGAATTGAATTTAACACCCAAGGTGTAATTTTGACATTTCCATATTAAAATGATATCTAGAGTTCAAAAGTGTTAAAATCAACTCTGTTGGATTCAGTTCAACACTGGTCTTTTTGCTGTGTAGCGTTACGATCATCTATTATGAAACATGTAATTATGTGTAAACTTACACTTTTGTATGGTCAACATGGTACTTGTGCATTCTGGAGGCAAAATATACCGCAAAAAGCACAATTAGTATCTGTGTTTAACCTTCCGTAATTGTTTGTATTTGCTCACTGAGGGAGTGACAAGGGCCCATATTCCCCATGTAAAACCTAAAGAAGCTAATTAAGTGGCTTCATGTGTGTGGCTCCTGGCTCTGGGGCCCTAGCTCTTTAGTGCCTCATTATTGAACCCATCCACAGCTTGGCCTTAGGCTGAACCCCCCCCCCCCTTTCTCTGTCTCTGTCTCTCTCTCTCTCTCTCTCTCTTTCTGTCTCTCTCTCTCTCTCTGTCTCTCTCTCTCTCTCATTCTGAAGCAGTGCATAGACGCTCAGTGGAAACGGTATCAAAAGTCACCATGTTTGCCTGTTCATGTATTAGACCATATCTCAGCCTGCATGTAATTCATGCTACATATAAATCTGTGTACTCTGCAACGGTTCGTGTCACACCAGCATACAACCGTGTAGTTCCTGGAAGCCCATGGGTATTTCCTATGGTTAATGGGACTAATATGGTGTTGTGGAATACCAATAGACTGAGCACATTACCACACTAACAGGCACATAGGTAATACATTCACGACACTTCATAACATGCAGTGTTTCCTTCACCTTCACTATGTGCAAGGAGCTTGTGGTGATAGTGAGCTCCAAAAATGGGGTTGGAATTAAGACACAGAGTGTGCTCTGGCCTGTTGTGGTGCTGGGGCTCTTTGCTCTCTCTTTAATGTGTCCGCTGGGAGTGGCCAACAGCAGAGCAACACCAGACTGGCCTTTGATAAAGGTGACTGTCCTCCCCCCAAGGACACTCCCTTCTGCCATACAAACTGAATGAGAAAACCAAGGTAGGAGAGACAGAGAGAGAGAGCGAGAGAGAGAGAGAGAGAAAGAGAAAGAGAGAGAGAACCAGGATAGGGGAAAGAGAAAGAGAGATAGGTAAAGAGACAGAAAGAGAGCGAGAACCAGTGTAGGGGACAGATAAACAGAGAGACACAGAGAGATATAAAAAGAGAGAGAGAGAGAGCGAGCCCACACCTTAACACATGGAGGGAGCAATCCGCTCAGCATAAACACTAGGCCTCAAATCAAATCAGCTGCTTAGGAAACAGGTGCTGTGGAGAGGTCCCCTGCTCTGGCTCGCTCTTATTAGAGCGGCTGCCACAGCCATCCCTGCTGCTGCTAGCATGTTCCAGGAACCTCGGGCGAGCGAGGTGAAAATGAAGCAGAGCCAAGAAGCTCTCTCACTCGTGCTGCCTCGCTTTCCCTCTTCCTTTAACTGCCAGTGTGGGTGTTAAAGGATTAGTCTGATGTGGAGAGAGAGAGAGAGAGAGAGAGAGAGAGAGAGAGAGAGAGAGAGAGAGAGAGAGAGAGATAGATAGAAAGAGAGAGAGCAGCAAGAATTAAATGAAGCCATTAAATTCAACAAAATGAAATATTTTTCTCTTCCTTCAAACCACCCTACCCTAAAGAGAGCGTACATCCAGTTCTTCTTGCTATTCCAAAATGAGCCTTAAAAAACAGATACCCACCTACTAAATTTACTAATCTACAAAAACCTGAAACACCTCCACCGCAGTAACACTTTAACGCTATTTAGCAATGGTGTGAAGCACATCTGCACTGTGTTTTCACCCAGCAGGCTTTAGTGGATGTGAATACGTGATGCCCTCGCTCGCTCCTTTAGCCACCATCACGTTTATGCCACGTGCAGAATGCAGGGTGAGGACAGGCGGCCGGACATTTTGGTGCTAGTCAGTTAATGTGGTCACCGCCTGGTGCCGGGGCAGCCAGATTGTAATTTATGATGGCGTCTGCATTGTAATTCTGCATGGCTGCTCTTTCAGGGGTACAGCAGTGCTAGCAGCAGTCCTTTTCTCACCTGACATGCAGTTTTTTTCCCCCTGAATTCTTCACGCGTGCCTTTTTTTTCTCTTCCTGCTGGTCTGTGTATTCCCACAATGATGATTCATTTTGCTCAGAGCTCTATAGCTGGGCTATGGAGAATTGTGACCATGGTGTGGAAGTATATTCTGGCTATTCGTGGGTTTTGTAGGTGTTGATTTTTTTTTCAAACTTTGAAATTCAACTGATTTCAGCAACTGGCTGTCAATCTATTTCATGTTGCCTGCTAGGATCCAAAATACATATTATAATGGAAAAGCAGGATGTAATATTGACCTGTTGCCATGTTCTGTCCATTTAGACAGCCCACTTCAGGTGTTCATTGATAGCACCCTTTACAGAGTATTCAATGTTTTTTATTCAAAAATGAATTGACAAAAAGCCATGGTGTAGTTCTTTGGAGGAAGTGTATCTCCCATCCTGGCCTTGGTTAATCCTCAAAACAATGTTCTTTACAGAGAGTGAAAGATAGGTTGTTATGAAAGATATGATGTTCTTTTCTTAAATAAATCCGCAGAATTGTCATGTACATCCGAAAAAAGTTGTTCAGTTATTTAACATGACATTGGTTTCATAAGGAGAATTAAAAGCATTTCTAACCTGCTGAGCCATTTACAACAGATTTGCCCTGGAATACTGCACTTTCTCAAGCCTCAAATGGGTTTGGATCCTTTGAAAAATCTCGCTTAACAGCAACCCTTAAAAGGCAGCTCTCACTAGGTCATGATCATGAGATTGCAACATGTTGTGCCAGAAGCCTGTAAGAAATTGGTGAGCAGAGAGATAGACAGACAGAGAGAGAAGAGAGAGAGAGAGAGAGAGAGAGAGAGAGAGAGAGAGAGAGAGAGAGAGAGAGAGAGAGAGAGAGAGAGAGAGAGAGAGAGAGAGAGAGAAAATGGACATGTGTGTTCCTGTGTCAGTCCAGAGTTGCTCTCTAACACCCACAGTTTGGTGTTTTTTCCTGCTCAGACCTTGCGAATAGGCTTTCAGCAGCAAAAAAAAAAAAAAGACAGAGAAGAAAAAAAAATTCTCCAGATGCTTCTACTCCACGGTAGCTGCACCTACCACTAGGGGGCCTCGTAGGGCTTCAGTAAATGAAGCAGGAGCTTCACCACAGGTTCTTATCGCGACAGATAAATAAGCACATGAGAAATGTGATCCGCTCACGGTCTCTGCACTAAATGTGTGGCTCTGTAATTGGCAGCGAGAGCACACTCTGAAATTTCCCACTCAGTAAGGGGTAACCAGATTTGAATATACATTTCAAAGAAAGCTCCGGAATGGGATTTGGGGCTGTGGTGGCATCTCTTAGGTTGGTCCATGCATGCTGTTCAGCCCATGCTAAAGTACATTTCCTGCAAAAGGCAGTTTTGAGTGTTTACACAGGCCAAAAAAAAAGCTTCACTTCGTGTATATGTGTGTGTGTGTGTGTGATGATCATTGTTGTGCAATACTTCCCAGGTCTACGCCATTTAATTCAAACCTGTAATTTAAAATGAATTCCAATTACTGCTGTGATTTTAAACAAATGTGGATGAACATGAGCATAAAATTGTACAGTTTCAGCTAGCACTAGTGTGCAATCACAATGCGGACTGCATTTAAAAGCACAGATTGTGAATGGAAGGCTTTTTTATTTAATTTTCATTTATATTAGTGAAAAATGCTGGCTGCCTGAGAGATATTTCTCATGCAGAGTGCTTGCGATGCAGCAAGCTGTATCTGGCACTTTGTTTGAGGCTTGCTGCAGCTCAGAGCTCGATCAGCATGGTGCCAGTCCCATGCCAACAACTTTTGTGCCAAGCCTTTTCCTTTTGCTCAAGGCCTCTGGTGCAAGGTTGGTTTCCATCCATCCTTCCATCCCTCCTTCCCCCTCACCAACCCATCCATCCGTCCATCCTTCCTTGCACCCCTCCCTACCTGCATCCTCCCATCAATGGAGGGGGTGTGCTGTGCAGAGGAGCATGAGGACACTCATGTGCTGCAGAGTGGAGTCGGCCATCAACACTGCTCAAACAAGCATAGTCCCAGGAGCTGGTGTTGGTCTCTAAGAGAGTGAGGAAAACAGGGTAAATGAAGAATAAGAAAACAGAGAGTTGCTGAGTGTGGGAGGCAGTGTGTGTGTGTGTGTGTGAGACAGAGACATTGAAGGTTTTTTTTCTCCTTCTTCAAATTTGATTTCCTTTTCTTGCTGGTGAAATAAAGACTGGAACGCAGTCTGGTATGTAAGCTCTGACCTTACTGGACATAAAGAGCCTGCCACAGAATGGCCACTTAGTTCTGAAAGTATAACTGCAGGGAAGGAACACAGGCTACACAGCTGCAGTTTCCTCTCCATTCAGGTCTTTTTGTGTACATTGTGTGTGGTAAGAGAGAAAGAGAGAGTGAGAGAGAGTGAGAGAGAGATAGAGAGAGAGAGAGAGACAAAGAAAGAGAGAGAGAGGTGGTGAGGGGGGCGTGGTGTGGTGGTGGTGGTGGTGGGGATTATGTTGCGCCTTTTAGGTTTGACAGGCACCCGTATTAGTATCACTTTCTCTTGTTTATGCTACAGGCCTCCTGTCCACAGCCTCTGACTGAACTTCCCCAAAGCAAGCTTAAAAGCACGGCTGGCAGCCTTGGGTGGGTTCCTCCTAAACAGCTGTTCTCAGTATTTATCGCACCCTCCACCCCCATGCCCACCCCCAACAAACATATAAACACATAAACACACGCACACAAACACACACACACACACACACACCGCCTCGTTTTAGTGCATACATGTGGGACCCTTATCAAACCCATATATGACAGGCTACACACACTGTGTCGGCTGTGAAGTGGGAGCCTTCAGGGGAAGAAATCTTAAATCTTAAATCTCTCCAGCATCACCACTATGAGAGCCAGCCTCCTAACCTCCCTCCTCCATGCACAGGTAGCCATCTCAAACATTAGCCTCTGATGGTGTTGCAGAGCACAGATATGGTGTATTACTACACTTTAGCTACCTCTGATTACAGCTCTGTGTGTGTGTTTATTACAGACACATTTTAGTCACCAAGATGCTCTTTTGCAAAAACTGCTTACTTTCATACTGCTAACTTGTTCATGATTTAGCAAATTCAGTATGGTTCTCGCTTTGTGAAAGAGTGCATCTCTTCATAACTAACACTGAGTGACATTGTGATGATATAGTGGATAATGGTATTTCACTGTTCTGTCATGCAGCCAGACTGAAAAGTGTAAATAATAGTGAAATGGTAATAAAAACAAAGAAAGAAAAGTATCAAATATATATCCTTTGTTTATCCGAAACCAGAAATGACAGACAAGGTAGTTGCTTACTTTTTGTCCTTTTGCCAAGCCAAGGAAAACCTCTGAAGGTTTATTCAGGCAAAGTCTGATTCATATAGGCAATGACTCATCTAACACCTCGAACTCAAAGCCCCACCTGATCAGGATGAATAAGATCTTTTATCTTACCTTTAAAAATGCTGTGCAACTTTCAAGTTGTGGCAAACAAAAACACAATCAATCAACAATAAAGTGTCAAAATATAAATGGATTAAAAGGCAAAAGCAGACGACTTAGGTTTAATTCTTTCTGTTGGCTCATCTAGTACTAAGAAACATGGAAAAGATAAAAGATTTGGGTTGTAATTTGTCACATAAGTGTGTGTCAGTAGATCACATGATTACTTATACTCAAAAGCACTGAAACACACTTTGTGTGATAGTGGTATCAAGTTACATATCTACCCTGCTTGTACCATTGAGCAGAAGCCATTAAAGTGGCTCAGTCTTGCCATGGTGGTCTGTAAGTGGAAAGCGCATTTATCAACTCCACTGATAGTGCTGTGACAGAAGTTGGCCTAACGACTAAAACTGTCAAGTCTAGCTTCCTCCCCAACCCATCCCCTGAATGTTAAAAAATTTATGGATTGAAATGTACCCATTCTTGGTTGCCTAAAATTATGGACACCTTGGTAAAGCTGTATTTCATTAAATGTTCTCCTGGGTGTCGTTTTGTGTGAATTAAATTATAGTGTGATATTTTTGTGCCACAAATGTGAACGGAGAAGATCACATTACAACCATTTCACTTCACAAGCTAATGAAACAAAGCGTGTAGAAGGCCATTAAGTAAACATTCAATTTGCTGGTGGATTTACTGCAAAGGAAAGGATTTTAAAGTGTGCGTTTGAACTGCAGAGCTAGACATTATCCCCTCGATTCTCTTCATTCTATTATCATTTGCTTAGCAGACCTAGGAGGGCAGACAGTGCTTGAAAGAGAAAATCCTCTCTCAGTATTCTCTAACCAGCACTCAGTTAACGGGACAGATGACTTTTGACATGGAGTTCACTTGTTGCTTGGTAGCAGAAGTATAAATTTCCCTTTTGTTCCCTTTTTGATATCCTTTTTTTTTGGATAAAGTCCTATCTATAAGGAACCACAGACTGTCTGGAAAAACAAGAAAGAAGAGTTTAAACATGATGTTCAGTGTCTCTGAGTTTTTCTATTCCAGGAGAGCTTGGCCAAGAAACCCACAGAAAAGACATTTCCCCCTAAGGGGCTGAGAAAGAATATTTTGACCTTCTGAGCACAGAGCGTTGCCTCAGTTATGTATGGCCAAGGACCAGCTGAACCGTATTCATCTAGCATACCGATAGAGCTATCCATGTGTCTGGATCATCCTCAACTATCTTGCATGTTTATTTTTGAATCCAAACGGCCTTCTGAGCTCTGCATTCAGAGAATGTCCGACTGTATATACACGGTTCAGTTCCAACATAAAGTTCCAAGAGTATGATTGAAAGTAAATCACAAACCTAGAGAGGACTGTAAAAAAGGGTCTCCCCTCTAAATTAAATCATCTTTGTCTTTTCTGTGGATTCAGGGTCAGGCCATCAATCTCAAAGAAACACAATTTTGCCTACTCTTTCAACGTGCATAAGAAGAAAGAATGGCAAAGTGGGTAGAAGTCATTTTGTGAACATAAAAAATCGATCCGGGCAGATCAATATAGCGAGGAGTGGCAAAGTGAGGGAATGTATCCAATATATTGTGTGTGAGGAGAGGCATAAATGGAATTCAGGCTCGGCTTTGGCCGAACCCTTAGCCCCGGCACAGAAAGAGAGGAAAATATCCCCGATATCCAGCTCAAGCTGATCATTTTCTACAGTCCGTTCCCCAGGAATGACTTGCTCTGAGCACCTATGGCCTTTGGTCCAGAGTTTTGATATATCTGAAAATAATGATGAATGTTTTTTTTCCTATCTGCTACAATGTTTATTTCACAAGTATTCCTTTTTTATATATATTATAGATATAGAAATATATATATATATCATATCTTCACCACAGAAAATAGGCTAGGTCATAAAGATAAATAAGAAATCAATGTGACAAGATAATAAACGAATAGCATCATACTACAGCAGCTTTTGCCGTGTCAGATCTCCGTGTCAGAGCAACCGTCGCAACCGTCACACCCTATATCCTTCTGATGCTTGTGTAACATCAACATTGCCATAAGATTAGGATTATCATTACACAGACTTGGGATGGTGCATGGAAAACCATATTAACACATTGTCCCCCACTTACCCAACTGCCATCTGTCTAATCCACACATCTATCCTCATACACATGCAGGAGGACCTTGGGAGTGTTTGTGCCGCCAGTGCTTGATTAATACAGGGGGTGACTCATCCGCAAGCAAGCAAGTGCTAAGCCATTCTGCACAGGCGGAAGTGTGTGCTCTAAAATTCTCAAAAGCCAACCAGCCTTTGAATGGCGTGACATGATTCATTCCTTGGCTTCCTCTGTAACCTTAGTACTGCCATGTCCATCGAAGGTCAATTTTAACAGAGGAAGAGATCAGTTACTGTATGTTATTGGGCATGATTTTACAACATGCGTACCTTCCGTGGACAAAAAATGCTGTTTGTCAAGCAGCCCTTATTGGTAGCATGTCACATGGCATTGGTCACCTTCTGAAGAGGCAACAATGGCATGAAAGAATTCATCTTTTCCAAACTTTATTTCTCAAAATGTTTTCAATGTGACCCGATCAAAGCAACAAGAGGGTGGTATCTTAAATCTGAAGAAAATCTTATCTTGAAATGCATTGATATGACCAAAATGACATTGTAAAGCTTATTGCATCCTCTTTCATTGACAAAAGTATCTCAGATTTAGATTTTTGTCACTACGACTCATTTCACTAGATTAGATTAAATAGTATTCTTAGTGTTAAATACTGCATATTCAGATGGACTATATTTTTTTTGTAAAAGCCATCTGTATATACCTTGTTAATTAGTAGACTGTTAAAAGTGTATTAGTGCTGGTAAATTAGTTGTATATTGCAATAGGCATATGCAGTCAATAGTTCATTATTACCGCATTGCCAGGCACACCTTTTAGTGTAATGCAATGGTCCAAGCAATAAATGCAATAGTCCCAGAGCGATCTCTTTTTGTCTAGTGTACTGCTGCTGCAGCTCTAGAACAATTCTCAAGTCAAGTTTCAAAAGTGTGCTCTGCAGAGTGACACCTAAAATCAGGTCTGAAAACTTCAAATCCCTTTCAGCTCCTGTTGACATCTGCAATTTCACATCTGACATCACCTGTCCAACACCCTCAAACATTTCAGCGATCAGCGTCAGAGTTTTACAAAGTGATAGCTTCCACGGCTGCTCCTTCTCTTACTGAGCAGAAAGCATTTGTATGTGCCTCACTCTCATGGAAATGAGAGTCAGGAATGTAAACTACAGATGAGACAGGAGGCACAATTCCTTTTACCGACATAACCTCAATCCCTTTCTATGCGCACAGATAAGGGACCCTTATCTGGGTTTGCGCTGAAGGATTTACAGGATGCAGAGACATTTAATTTTCATCTTTTTTTAAGGCTTCATGTTACAGGAAGGCTTTGTGCTACATTTAAGAGTAATAGTAATTTGTGGCCATTGCAGAGACAGTTTTGTACTTAACAGCTGTGAAACCATGCAGTTAGTTTGAAAGTAAGTCATTCATTTCTGAGTAATTACTGCTGTGTATCTTGCAAGTTTGTTAGTACATCTTTAAATCTCACTACTGCGATCGCATTTAAAAATAGATTTCAGGTAAACTAGAAAATATGATCATTTTTACAAACTTATTACCGCAATGCCTAGTGTATAATTGTTTAGAGTCAGATTTGAAACTTTGCAGTAATTTCTGTATTATGACTTTTTCTTGTATTTTTTTTCCAGTATGGCCAGATTTGCTGACATCACATACCCTTACAGACATATATTCATAGAAATAGATCAAAAGGTTAATAATGGTGAAGTCAGAGTTAATATGGTAATGATGTAGTCATTATAAGGTTCTTTTACGATGACCTTTTGCCTGACATACACCGGATCTCTAGGGTTGAGTAGGACATATGCTAGAACCTTACAATGCTTTACCACTGTCCAGTCATAGTAAAACATATATATCTTGAGAATATGCATCTCTTCTTAGTCACGTTGGTGTGTTATAAATATTTTACAAACATTTATAAATGTGTTTATAACAGTTTATGAACAGTAGGTTTGTTAAGGCCTAATGGACATTTTACAAATTCGAGCAATTTACATTCAAGCAAAAAGCTACCAAATATATGTAGGCTTACATATAATACTTATGTAGGCTTTACGACCAAAGAACACTTTGAAATGGAATGGCATCACAATATTTAGCTGTTTTTTTTTTTTAGTAGGAGAGACAACGGTGTATTTTTTATGTGAATTCTTCTTCACTTCAGACGTTTAGTGCAAGTATTTCTCTTTCAGTGTTTCGTTCCATTTCGGATTTGAGGTACCAATGTCAGATAATACAAGGACCTGGCATTTCAAGCTTGACAACACTTCACTGATGTCAGCAGAGCAGTCATGTCAGAGCTGCTTTGTTCTCTGTCCATCACAGCAAGCAGGGAACACTGCAGCTGGGCCCATCTTATATCTCTGACACCGGGGCCACAAAGTATGGTCTTGCATTGATAAATTGATTTTACTCTTGATTTACAGGATTAAAATACTGAGGTGCGTCAGTGCACTTAAATTATAATGTTGCATTTTAAGGTTAGGGTTATTGTAAACGATACAGAACAGCAAAGTCATGTAGCACAGCTGAGGGCAGCAGTTAAATAGTAATGCCCACAGAAAATGGGCAAACCGTTCACCCCCGCATGAACACGTCTTGCCTGTCAAGTCAACGTAGTGCTTTGGATTGTAATATTAGCCACAGTTATGTGTGATGTTATTAAAACATCTATGGGAATGTTGTACAACGCATCAAGTTAAAGATCAAACATGTCATTAAGTAGTGGAGGGGCCTTTTAGTAATTGGATTTGCAGTGTAACCATTCCATGCATCTGCATGGATATCCAAGGAAATTTGGCAATTGGGAAATGTGGATCTCATAGCCTTTGCAAGTAAACTTTTAGAACATATATTACTGTGTTTGGGGGCAAACATGTGGATTGCAATGCAGTAAGCCAAGGCAAAAATACTTGCTATCAAATTGTTATGTAAAATATCCGGAAAAAGGAAAGCCAATTTAAAAAAAAACACACACACAAAAAAACTAATTCACCTGGTGGTGGTGAAGAGATGAAACAACTGGAGCATCATTCATTAATTACCGTCGATAACTCGCGCAGTCTGCTGCCACAAAGCCTGGAGGAATGTCCTTATCAGCGCATTTGGAGCAGTGTACTCAGGAGGAGCGAACTTTGGTGAGTCACGCCTCGGTGTGTTTATTTAGCTCTATCTCACAGCATTACGGGGACCCGACAGGTGCTTCCGACACTGAGAGGCTCCCATTCCGGTATCGGGCCAAACCTTAATCTGATTTAGCTCTGCTGGTCTCATGTTTCGTGAGGCTGTCACTGACGCCTGCCGAGAACATGGCTCACACTGAGTGCAGGACAGACTGAGAAACCAGTGTGACACCATCTGTACGTACAGGTGGCAATCTGCAAGGCCCCCCTCTTCCCTTCCCTCCCCTCCCCTCCCTCCTCCCGCTCCTCCTCCAGTTTATGCCACATTGGTGTCATGGCTTGGCATCTAAGGGCACTGTGGGCTTGAGCGCTAGAGGATGTCTCAGGTAAATTTATGTAAATGCACAGTGCACATCTCTAAACAATTGTCATGGGTGCCGGATAAAAAAGAATGTATGATAAAGGATAAAAGTATCCACACACTGATTTAGCTCCCGCAAGATGATTTATTTATGTTGCTAACAATGTTTCGACCAACATGGTTTTTGGCAGGTGAATGAATGCTCACAAAGCCCCCTTGTGACTCTTCATTCACAACACCACACCAGGTCACAAGGGAATGGAAAGGGAGATAGACTTACAGAGCACTTTTCACCTTATTAGTATCACATACAGCAATATGTACATTTGTCTGTCTTATTATATAGAACAGAAAGAAAAGTCACAGTGTAAGCCTTGCCAGCTAAGGAAAGCATCCTCTACCAGTTAACATACTGTAGTGATTTTATTGCCACAACTCCACCAGGCTGTGGATTTATGGAATGACTTTCATTAAGCCAGTATCTATGATAATAAGCATTCAAAACAAAAGGTTACAATGCAGTTATAAGACCTCATAATGATTGACACCAGTCTATGTAACCATTCAAAAACAGGCATGACTTGACTCATCTGCTTTGTAACCTTATGTAAATGTGTTTGTAGGGCTTTATAGACAGTGAATTTGTAAAGGTTTATAGGTCTGAGGGAAACTGAACATCACTTATATTCTTTACAGTTATTTCCAGCAAATTGGTGGTGCCATGTGGTAACACTGGTATATATTTTATACTGTTATTCTGTAAAAAGATATGACATTGTATTATTTGTAGTATTTTTTGTATAGATGTAAAGTACAGCAGCTACATGCACAGCCATAAATCACTGTCTGTTTGCTATATCCATGTCAGCGCGATGATATCCATAGCAACAGACGTCAGATGTTTTACGTGCCTCTTTTCTAGTCCATTAGGTCCTATATCTAGTATCTATAGTCTTAGTTATATATTCTTAATATTAATATTTTTCCTAACACTTGTGGCTGAGAATCTTCACTTGTGAAATGGGTTCCTATGGCAACAGCTGCATGACCATTTCTTCCCCTTAATCACAGCCCTATATTACCACATGTGCAAATTATAGTTCAATTCTTCTCTGTATAGAACAGCATATTTCAAAAAGGGTCTTTCACATAAGCTGTCTGCCTATACTCTATATGCAGACTCACACTGTTGACCTTGAATCAGATCTCTGACACCCTTAAACTGATTGATTTATCTAGAAAATGTGATTTGGGAATGTTGTGTTTGTTTACATCAACAATTGCCTAGGGAAATTTGACACTGATGCAGTAAACATGCATGAATAAAGTCATAATATTTGAGGAAACTGATTACCTTGAGCATTTAATTTATTACCTCAATCAGCTTAATCATGCATTATATCTGGTAGAAGCAGCTAAGGCATTTCTAATTAAAATAGCTATGGTACTACCTATCAAGTTATTAAAGATTCAATAGCACAACATAACTTTTTGCAGTATGACCACTGCGTATGTCTAAACGACATGAAATCTTAACATCCTTGGTTTCTTTTGTTCAGAAGAATTCAAAGGAGCAGATACTGGAGTATTAAACCACTGCTATCATCAGGTAAGAACAGAGGTGTGTAGCTTGGTGAGACCACAGCTGTGTTTCATTTTAAGTGTGGTAGTCAATGCTATTTGATCTTTTAATAAGTGTCACAGTCAGAGCTCAAGGAAATCAAGTTAGTGCAGAAATAGCTTCCGTGAAGTTTGCCAATGAACCTCTCCATGGTGGATACCATGTCCAAAACGTGAGAAATTACCTAAAGAATTTTCATGCTAATAAGCTGAGCTGTCACACTCGATACTAAAGGCCATAAAACATTACGACAGTAATAGAGCAATTATTCTTACCCAGAATCCCTAGAAAAAGGAACTTATCAACATGAAACTCAGCACCGCAATATAAGGACTTCTTTGCAGAAAATGTTGTATGTTAAATTTACCTCACTGTAATATGGTCTGTGTTTCCATGTGAACAAAATATATTGCCGCAATACTGAATATATTTATTTTTTATAGACTTTAGCCCTTAAGTAAAACAGACAGTTAACAGGAACAAACAGGAACACACACTTTCACTGAAAAGTAACAAAAGCCCAGTACTCTTCTTTCTTTTATGTGATGTAAAAAAATGCATACCAGCAAACCAGCAAAGGCTCCAAGAACATTCCTCATAGTAGGAAGTTCAGATTGACCTTGAACTTTGAACATAAATAACACAAGGCATTTATACCATAATTGATGATGTTTTTGAAGTTAATAAGCAATCGGGCATAACGATAACTTGACTTGGTTTGGTTTGGTAAGCTAGTTTGAATTTAACTGGAGACACCTGGACATTCTGTAGCGAATAATTAATCTCATGAGAATGTTGAGTCCCAGGAGAAGCAGTACACCTAATCATGGCTATATGTATTGTGTGTATTTAAGCTTTATGTATCATTTATGAAGAGAGGCAGTGAAAATAGGAGCAGATACTGATGTTAATGGACTGTGCTCCTTTGCCTGCATAAATTCCCATTCATCTTGTTGTTCATTTATTAACTATGATTGTGTCCATTCTGTCACTTTTGTTTCATCAGCTGTACCACAGAATGGATTGCTGAGTGCAATTATGCGCTAATAAATTTAAAATGAGCAAGGTCACAGATTAACTGTTAGGATGACAAAGTCCACGGATGCTTGGATATTCTAGCTGTTGAATGACTGCTCATATTCTTTGGTATGTGTACATTACATATGTTGTACCATCCATAATAGCGGTATTATCAACACTGTAAAAAACACTGTATCCTTCATTTTAACAAAACAGTTAAAGAGAATTGTAGCTATCATAGTTTTACACACAATAAAGTATCATAACCCATTTTTCTTTAAAAACAATTGATCAAGTTAGTCTAAGAATCCAGCATTACAAATGACATATGCTCCAAGTGTGATTAACAGGTATACTACCACAATGATACAGTCTAGAGGAAAGTCAATACTATTATTACCATTGACATTAATATTTATAATGTCAAGCAGAAAATCTTTTTATCCTAATGGAAAAATAACACTAACACATTTAAGACCATATTGAACTATATAGATAATTTTAAAATGGTGCATTAAGAATTTCCTGGGTGTTTCCAAACATTGGTTTAATCAAATATTACACATTGCAGTTAACAGGAATGAAGGATTATCTACAGTTATTCATTGTAGAACACAAGCACATAATCACCTGCAAAGAGTAACATGAGATGTTTGTGAGTGCTAATGTTATTGGCTTGCTCAAGGCTTAAAAATATACAGTGTCACCACTTCTTACTTAAGTATCCTCTTATGAATGCTAAACACCCCATCTTGATTTCATCCCCCTCCCCCTCCACACACTTGGTAACACTAAGGTTGGAAAATGGGGAATTGCTGACCTGTTTTCTGCTTCGGACAGCTCTAAATGATTACGAATAAAAGATACCTTGGCAGCATGAGGAAATGTACAGAGAAAATGAGGAAACCCGGGTCTCTCATGCATACTGCAAGTTTCCTCCTCCTGTATTAAGGAAACACAAATGACTAATGACCTTTAAACTCCTTCTCTGGATCTCCAGATAATTGTATTTTTAGGCCCTCCGGCATAACAATGGCACCCCTCCGCAATTTACATAATATGAATAGAAATGAATTTTTACTCGGCTGGCATAAGTTGTCTCTGGGAGAAAGCGTTTTTATTGGTGCAGGAGGCATGTCACCCTTAGTCCGTCTTCTCTTGAATTGGTTTTACATTATAAAGGTTTGGCGTTTAAAATATGTATACAGTACATGTACAGTTACAGTATTAGAAATGGTCATTTGTTATTGGTGGAGGTGTGCGGCTGCCCAATTATATATAGGGCGCTGGAGTCATTGCGCACAACCCTGACATTTTTTTTTTTCAGCTATGACGAACACTTATGGGAAGTCAAAGCACCTGGACAGCAGTTAAGCTGCAGGTTGTGGTTTTACATCAGACAGGGAGAGAAAAATGAGGCCATGAACACGTGGCCAGCACACCCTGTCTTCGGCGGCTACCCCAAGAGAGGGGCCTCAAATGGCCACTGTAAACAAGTTCTGCACGACTGGCTCCCACAACAAAGCGAAACTGCATGAAAGTGGCAACAGACACGGGGCTGATATCTTTCGCTCTGTCAACCTGCCTTAATGGAAAGTGTCAATCCCCTCGCCTTTTGGAGGGGAAAGTGAAAGACTAACAACAACAAAGACGCTGTTGTCTGCCTCATTTCCATGCTTGCCTGATTTTGCTGGTTTGTTCACGGCTGCTATTTTCACATACATTGAGACATTAACTGTAACTATACATGAAGGAAAAATCAAATACACATGCGAAACCATGCACACACACATGTGCATGCACAGGCACAAACGCACGCACACACAAACACACACACACACACACACACACACACTCACACACACACACATAGACACACACACACACATGCACACATGCACACATGCAACACACACACACACACACACACACACACACACACACACACACACATGCACACACGCACACATGCACACATGTACACATGCACACACACACATGCACACACAGAGGCTAGTGCGTTGAGCTGTATGTGGAAGAAACCTTGAGCTTTGATCAGACATCCATAAAACAAATGGAGCATCACATAGAATAACAAATTGTCTCAGGTCATAGGCACTGCATCATCCAAGTTGCACCAATCAATCTGTGTCTGACTGATTCACTGTGCTACCAAGATCACAGTGCACACTGACCAACAGACCACCTACATTGTTTTTATTTATTTGTATTTATTTATTTATTTTAAACATTTTACTGTTGGGCTGTGGTGCATTTGCAAGCTAACTTACCATATAGACCAACATTTACTATGATTTAACATTTCTCATTATACAGTTTTAAAGCAACTGGGAATGCCTGTGCTTTATAAAATTGTGATGAGGTAGACGTACAGTACCCATAAGGGGATGAGTAAAGGTTCACTGAGACTCAAAAGGGGATTGACAGGAATTGTCTCAGGGGGGGAGATTGGGATTCTGCAGTGGCAGAAACACTTATCAATTCTTCTAATGGCACATCTGCCAGAGACAGAATGGATTGAGACCTGCTGATAACCCATGAAAGTCTAAGATAAAGCCCTGTGACAAATCACAGCAGAGGCAAGGGGATAAAAGCATGCAATTTAACATGCACTCAAATTGCTCTGAAAGCAAATGTCAGGTGGGATCACCACATTGTGACAAGCATCTCACATTTCGCTTTAAAGTCTCACCACACGTCTCAGTAGGATTTGCCATCTGATGAGATCCAAACACAACCATTTGATTTCAATTTTGTAAATGGGAGCCTTGTAAGTAAGCCACTTGACAGAAAACAACAACAGCTCAGTTTGAAAAATTTCTCATGCAAACTATCATCTTATTATGCATAATTACACTTAAACAGTACAGGAATGTCATTCAAAACAGTCGAAAGGTAGTAATACATGTGTTAAAAAAACAAATTAGAGCCAAATAAGTTTACAACTTTTTTTAAACACAAAATTTTGAGACCTTTTTTGCCATCAGGTAGCAGTTATGACAAATTTCATCAAAGGCATGTTTGTGTTTGCTACAAAGGCAATGGTGCTGTGGCATGGCATGGCTAACTTGTGTTGGTAGAGGAATACGGAGAGAGGGGGAGAGCAGGAGGAATTGTAAACTATATTGACAAATGTCTTCGGGGGCTGCCATGATTAAATTCTGCTCAGATTTAGACCTGCTTTGAATTTTTAATGCCTTCCTACAGCAGCAGGGGATAAATATTGTGTTCCATCTGCAGCAGCATGCAACTCACGAATCACAGAAGAAAAAATACAGTGGATTCTCTCACTTTCTAACCATTATATGTTTTAACTGCACTATAACCTAAAGATTTTAAGCCTACCATGAGACACTTGAATACTTATGCCGGTCCTCTGTTGTATTTTCTGTTTTTATCGAGTTCTTCAACAAACAGGTACAGTATTTCCCTGTACCCTTTTTCAACATTGCCTGTGAACAAAGTTTTTCTTTTTCATCTTTTTCCAGGCAGTGAAGTATGTGAAAAGCTGACTACCATTATCTTGAAACCTGTGGGTATTCTGTGTGCTATTACTTTGTAACAAATTGAAGAAGTGTACTATGTTTCCACAAGGGAAAGACTATTTATAAATATCCAATGAATAATTGCCCAGAAATTCTCAATATTAATTCAGACCAAAGGTGCTAAAATGACCAGAAGTCATTATTATTTTTTAAAAGCGAGCAAGTGTCCTTACATAGTGGAAGTGGAGCTATTCATCTAAGGCAACAAAGGTTTTAGAAGGCATCGCATGAAAGTTAGCTATGATGCAGGTAGGCAGCAGCCAATTGAAATTTAGAACCCATCCATCCTAAAAAAAAAAAAAAGAGAGAACATCACATCAAACAAACTTTGCTGTCAACACTTGAGCATCCAGATTCTTGGAACAATTTTCCACAGCATTCTTGGAAGGGCAACCACTGACATGAACTGTAAAGGAATACGCCACCCCTAGGTGAAATTGACTCTCTCCCCGCAGTCCCTAGAGTTGGATAAGTGAGCAGAACCGTTTTCTAGCAGACCAACCATTGTCCGAATCTGGCAGCACTGACCGTAGCTTAGCTTAACATAGTTGCGGTAATCTAGTGTTGCCAACTAGCAAATTGTGGCAAAGGTGAATCAGTTTACTCATTTTTTTTTGTAATTACTTCTCGTGACCTGTGGATTCAGTTCAAGTACAAATGACAATGCAAATTAACACAAAGGGATTGACCAAGCGGCATTTAGATAGGGGGCTATATTCCGTGGAAGCACAGGCAAAGCACAGGCAAAGCACCGCTGAAAGATGCAAAGACACCTGTCAAAGTTACCAGGGTCTTGGATCTTGGCAATCAAAGTCGTCATCTTCGTCTGTCATATAATCTTCAATATTTGTCCCTATTTTCAATCAGTATATGAATGACTGACATGACAATGAATGGCAATCTCAATGAATGACAATCTCAAACTTCTAAACACTGTAACAATCTCACTGCCTACCTCACAGCCTACCAATAACAACTCCATGCTGTTGACGAAAGAGAGATTGGGGTTTCCAGGTGCTGCGTGGTGTGAATTTCTCTGGGGGTGGCGTATTCCTTTAATGTGGCCTGTAGTGTAAATGTGGGAAGTTAGAAGTAGCTCTGGGCCATATGCCTGACAAGCTCATTATGTAAAGTCTATTCAAGGCTTTTTGTTTTTATAAAGGCTAGTTTGTTGCTTGGGTATCTTCATTTAAAAATCTATGTAGTTTTATAAAACATTATACATACATTATACATTATACATACATATAATGTATAGTTATAATACATTATGTATGTATACATATACATAGCTATTAAAATTACTGATGCTTTTAACATACTACATGGTGGTCACCAATGTCTGAAACTGCACAGTCTGATATGACATCTGCCATAGTTTCACAGCCACGCAAAAGAAATGCGATCTGTGTTTATAGTTACATTATTGTCAGTTAGTTCTATAGTTTGTTAGTTACACAATGTTATTTTACATGGTTCTCTTGGTATCATACAGGAATTAGAGCACTGGGCCAAAAGACTACTGAAAAAATGCCTGAGAATGGAACGTAGGGCTCCCTGTGTTTTGTTTGAAGAAATGAATTTATGATGAGACAATTAAACTATGGTTTCTATAGATGTTATCTCTGGTTTGTAAAACATTTTCAATAAACAAAGGGATTTTTAAATTATTGATTTGTTTAAAAGGCTTTGAAATAAGCCTTTTTGCTGTTACAATTATTAAATACTGAACAAGTTAATAATAGCACATGAGAAGAATATGCCCTGAAGTCAAAGGGGATTGATATGTTAAACAATTACATTATTACAATGCAAAATACTACTGCTACAGGTGTTCAAAAAGAACACCTTAAAATTGGCACCTGGCCACAAATACATATCATTAGGCTCGCTTATCTTGCTTTCTTATTTTGTGACAATGCATATACATTGTAGTGCAAGCAAAGACATTTCATAATGATAAACAACCTTTTGCATTGGTTCCTGTGGGAGCGCAGGGTGTCAATGGCTTTGGAAAAAGAAAAAAAGAGTGCTCTCTTGACTCCGAATTGCCATTGTGCTTTGATCACCACCGCCATCTATCAGCAGTGCAAAGGCCTGTTAGAAGACAACTAAACAGGTCCCGTGCTGCCTGAAAGATCCATTCTGGGCAGCTTGAAAATAAAGCAATGCATTCGTATGGCATGCGAGGGGATGATGGATGTGGAAAAGGGGAGATGCAATGGCCTGCCCTGATGAATGAATAAATAAGCACAAGAGCAAAGTGAATAAAGATGGGAGTGAGGAAAATATGGGTCATCCTGCTAGCAGTCTCCGTCCCTTGGGCGTGTTGAAGGACTTTGAAGTACTTTGAAGATGAATGTCATGATGAGGACAGCAGACAGAGGCAGCGAAAGCACTGATGCTTCATTTCAGACCATGAGCATGGTACCTGCGCCCCCAGAATTTAACATCACACAGAATGCCAAATGCTTCCCCAAACATGTCTTAAGAAACACCATTGTGAGTCAAAGAGGAAAAGAGCCCACGCCACATTTCTGTGGATACTGCAAAATTGCAGGCCACTTGAGCCTTATTGAAAACAACCAAAGCGTAATACTCGGATTGCTTCGTGAATTCATTTCTCCAAGAGCTGTCTGAAAAACAAATGGGTTTTAAGTCACAAAATGGTGGGCATATTCTTAACACTGCAGGCAGCCTTCGGAGCTGAGACCATGAAATAGTTGGAGACAGGATATTCATGCTGATGGATGCTTCTTCATGCCTACCCTCCCTCCTCAATTAAAAAAAAACCTGCTAGGTCTGATCAAGGTTCGTGATAAACAAACAGAAATTGATCTCCTGACAGATTTCATCCATACCTGAATCACTTGGGGGACTAAATTTCTCTCTGCGCGCTCTGCAGCACAAGGGGAATGAATTCAGGTCATGTCCGTATAGAAAATTAAAATGTTTTGGCACGGACACATATCATAATGTGCCAGACATGCTCTGGAGAGTCTCACTGCTAGCAAACCAGCAGGAGCCTTCGTGTGTGTTGCACATGTGCCATTCTCATCTGGTGACCTAATTTAACCCAAACGTGACAGATCTGGTTAACTGGAGATCATCCGTTTTTTGCGCAATGTCTGACTGACTTACTCAAGAAATCACACAATCAGGTGTAATGATGTATTACTTTCAACACATTCTCATCCACAGAATTATTTACAATATGAGTTGATCATCTGCCTTTTAAAATGAGCCGTGCTGATGCAAATGTAACAACAATAAGTTGTCATGTAATCAGAGGGTATTCAGCTCGCCTCTAATGACCATGTGCTATCAGGTCTATTCAACAATTCTCTCCCTCATTTTGTGGCCGATGCGAAACATGTAATTAACTGTCGTGATCATGATCTTGAGGCAGTACGGAGCATCCTGAGGGAGTACATCCATTCATGAAGTGAGATTAATTAATCAAGGTGTTTGTGCAGCGAGGTAACCTTCAATGACTTATCATAATTTAAAAAAAATGACAGCTTATATGTAATGAGGAAATTGCAGTTGAAATTGGAGAATAGTCATTATTTTCACACAACAGCATTAATTTTATGGCCTTCATTAGTATATTATAGTAACAGAACACACATTAATCAGATCTACTCATTTTACATATTGGAAAAGTGTAGTCTCTGAGACATTTTAAACCAACAGATCATGTATACAGCCAAATGGAACTTTGAGTGGAAAATGACAAGCATTATGTTAATGACTACCAACATAGTGGATCATGAGAACCAAAGATGATAGTAGCAAGTTGAGAGACCAAAATGTACCAGAACGTTACAAAACTAGCTGACTAACATTTTTATGTAATCATCATACATTTTCACAAATTAACTTTTATGCGTCTGACTGACCCACTTGCTTAGATAGGTATCTACTTAGGGTGGAAGCTGAACATCTGGCTTATCCACTGCTGGTTGACGTTTTATTTGTCTACTGACAAATATGTATGCACAAAATTTAAATGAAGGTATAGGAAATCAATTCAGTCCAAATTTTAAATGAAATACTTATGTGTCATAATGTGCCATTTAAAGGGGTCCTTCCGTCAAAAACCACTTTTAGTAGCTCTATTTACAATGTAGTGGGTCACAAGAAGCAGTATATGCATGCAGCATTCCAAGACGTGGTTTTACTGGTCATTGAAGGGTCGAGCTAACCAAAACGAGCGGATCAGAGCATGCTAAGCCTATCTACGTCACTAGGTCGTAAGCCCCGCCCAGAGCCATGTATGGCAAGCCCACATCCCAAAGGATTGGTGGACAGAAGCTAGGTGAGCAAAAGACAGCGAATTTGCCCAATCAGAAGTGCCTTATTGACACGTCATGGATATTCACGAGGCACACCGGAAAAGCCAGTCGTTCAACCACTAGACCTGTTATAGCTTACAGAAAACAGCGTCAAACAAGAGATCTAGGACATAATTTTTCACAGAAATGACGCACAATGCATTCAACCATAGTGGCGACACAGAAATATGAATAAAAATAACGATGGAAGTTCCCTTTTAAGTAAGCTGTCCTGACTTCATGCTGCAAAAATTAAAAATGGACATAGTATAAAAAATAAATGACCTTCAGTAACCTAGTCCTCATAAGAGGCCATAAACACACTTCTAAGGGGCTATAATACTTTATAATGATTGACAACAAAAATATTCACAACTATTTATACACACTCATGACTGCACTGCATAAGGTATCATACTGCTATGTTGCAAGCCAACTTTAAGTCACACAGTGCATTATAAAGCTTCTTTGATCTTTTTCACCTCACCACAATCATTATCAAGAGGTCAAAATAGCTTTATAATGCACTGTATCACTAAAGGTTCTAAAGACTTATGTCAGTCATTATTAAGAATGCATTAAATCTTTGAGAATGTGTTTATAGCGTTTTATGAACACTCGGTTCATAGAAAGTGTTACCTGACTTTCTTCGACTTGAAGATGGAATATTATTGGCGGTATACCACTACCACTGCCCTCTGGAAGACGCTATAGGACAATTGCCACCAAAACAACACGCTTCCAAAACAGTTTTATCCCTACTGCCATAAAACTCCTGAACTCCTGCAGATAAACACTGACTGAACATGGACTTGAACTGGCTGATTTTTTGGATTGTCTGTGTGTCTATATGTATGATGTCCACATTTGTCTCCGTCTGTGTCCCTAGTCTTCATGTTGCATGTTTGGAACCTGTACCATGCCGTACTGAAAAGAAATTCCACCTGTTTGCAGTGTGGGCATTAAAGAATCATTCATTCATTCATTCATTCATTCATTCATTCATTCATTGTTACATATTTAATATCTGGGCAGGTTAGTCTGCTGCTACACATGTGCCTTAGCGTGTCTCACCACCACAGCACCAGTATCCATTTGTGTGGCTTGCTGTTTAAGCTCTCCCCAGCCCTCCCAGCGCTAGTCTTTGGTGGCTAGTATCCAAAATGTCATGGGGCAGGATGGAAAGATGAGGTCTACGCGGGGGTCACAGTCATTGCCTCCAGACCAAGACCACATAACTCCACGGAGAGAGAAATAAGAGCAGTGCCAGAGCCATGAGAGTGAGAGCGGGAGGTAGAGGGGCCAAAGAGGAGGCAGTCAACAAGACCTTGCAGCAGACTACCCCCTTTTCATGCCTCCGAAATGTCAAAAAACTCTGATGACCCGTACAAAAGTAATAGACAGGAATTCGGGAAAAAAAAATAAAAAGACAAGAAAGGGATTTAAAATACATTGAGCTATGGAAACTGACCATCCTTGGCATTTTGCAAGCATTAGTGTCATGAGGCTTGAATAGAGGTAATAGTGTGTCATTTTGTGCTCATTCTATACCTGTCCCATCGGCAATGAGATTGTGAATTTCACTACAGTCATCTAAAATGTCACCTGATCGCCTTTTTGTCAGATATATTCCCCAATTTATTTCTGCGGTGTCGAGCTAAATTACCCAGTGCCACTCATCAGAGACTGTGATAGAAATTAGACCACTGAAGTAGGGGCTCATATTTCAATATGTGTTCTCGCTTTTTATGAGCTCCCTGTTATATTCCAATTTTCATCCACCGAGTTGCGTGTGATAAGCACTTTTAAAAGCCTCAGTGATGTCTCTAACCGGGGCTAAATAACAATAACTAAATATAGACAGCATGGCTAGATGGTGTGAAGTGTGAAAAATACTGGGTTTGCCATAAATACAGGGCATATTTTAAAGCTAGCATCTTGGATTATAAAACTGACACATAGTACCAAATATATATTCACATATTATCTAACATTTTGCATTTTTTTACAGTTTACAGTTTTACACCTCATAATGACCTGGACTCCAGTATACATAGTTAAAAATGATATACAGAGTTAGAAATCTCCTTAATCATTGAGGCTAATTGAAATGCCTGCAAATCAAAGCTCGTTCAGTTCTCTTTCCAGTGATATGGTTAGGTGGTGATATTATGACCATAGAAGTAATGTTATGATCACCATGGCCATTTGGGAAAAAAAACTACCCATCAAAAAAGTTCCTAACTGCTTTTGGCTTCATGATCTGATAAGTTGTAGCTTTTAAACTCACCCTGTCCTTGAAAACTGGTAAACAAAAATGAGCATCACCAACACAAACTACCTATAAAAGCTGGTAAATCTAAGGTAATATGCCCAAGTCCTAAATATCAGTTATGTGATAAATATAATTGGTACACCGTCATTTTCATTATCCAAGATGTTAGCATTTAAAATGTGTTCCATATTTATTCTGCATTTACCCACCCCACATAAATGTTTTTCCAAAATTCTGACATACCTCAGGTGCGATGTTTGGTAACCCTGAGTTCGGTTTGTTTACTAGATAACCTCACTCTGTGCCCTGCCAATCAATTTGGGACTTGTATGATGGTTAGATGGACCTTTGTGGAATCTATTCCTCCAGCATTAAAGCTGCAATTGCAAACTGTTGATATAAATTCATATTACATGTTGCCCAAGGCATGAAACCAATAATAGACTTAAATCTTGGCTACACAGAGGATGGTGTGTGTGCACGGTGTACTCTGAATGTGGCCAAAACCCATCTTTCTGCCAGGGGACACTATTACATGGGCTGTTCAATACCCTTGGCTGGCCAGGCTGAGCACGAGCTGAGAGAACAGAAAAACAGACATCAGGAGAAAACCTGAAACTCATTTCTCTCTCCCACTTGAAAGGAAGCTAAACAGCAAAGGTTTCATCACCATCTGAGGATTTCATTTCTTAGAACAACTCGCAGGTAAACTCTCTCCCTTTCCCTCTTCCACTCTTCCCCTCTTTCTCTCTCTCTCTCTCTCTCTCTCTCTCTCTCTCTCTCTCTCTTTCTCTCTCTCCCTGTTTCTGTCTGTTTTCTTCTTTCTGTCTGTCTGTGTGTACACTCCTCTCTGGGAGAGCAGCCTGACTGGCCTGAAATGGCTGTCCTACATTCAACAGTCAAATCTCAGCCACAAACAACAGAACTCCATCACCACAAAACAATTCCCTGGCACAGAATTAGTTTACTTGACACATTGAATTATACCACTGTGAGTAGTTATACGCCAGTGATCCATCCTGCTGAAGAAAATTAAATCCTCCCCCCATCACTGTGTGTGTGTGTGTGTGTGTGTGTGTGTGTGTGTGTGTGTCTGTCTGTGTGTGTGTGAGTGTGGGTGTCTGTGTGAGTCTGTGTGAAGGCTATGGGTTGGCAGTAGCTATTGCAGCATTATGGGAAAATGATAATAAATGCACAAATATAGACATTGCAAAAAGCAATTAGCAGATGCTCATGCACACTCATTTTTATAACTGTTGAAGTGTTTGTCATTCAAAATGACCTACTTGCTTGCATTTTTTTTTTATGTATTTAGCCATACAGTGTGTCTATACAGAGAACATGGAGATACAAAGTGTATCTGTGCAGAAAACATGGAAAATCTAAATCCTTGAATGTTGAACTAGGTTCAGTACAATAGAGTCTAAGAGGCTGTATTATAGCACACATACAATGGCGAATAGATAAGTGGATAAATAAATAAATAAATCGTCTGTGGAAGTATTTGGTATGCAGGGCACAGAACAGATATTTCTCACACTCATAGAAGCTTCCCTGGCTGACAGCGAATGACGGTGAGAAGATGGATGGCTTTGGCATCCGGCAGGATTGACGAGCCAGACAGCGAGCAAGCGAGTCTGGTCCTTTTGTCCCGAGCGGCCCCAGAGTTTTCGCCGCAGCCCTGATAAATTTAGCTGTTACCAGAGGTGAGGGGTCGGTGCACAGAGGGTCGCGGATAAGCACGGCAGGTAGACAGGGGCAACAGAGTCAAGCTGTGCGCCGCAGTGCGGGGGGATGGGCCGGCAATACCCTCACCTCTCGTGAAAATCCGTGCCCTTAAATCTACCCCCCCCCCCCCTGCCGCTCCTACCTCCAAGATTGCATTTAATACAGATACCTCCATCATGGGGAGAGATGGGGCCCCACCCTCTGCTGCTGCTGCCTGCCTGGAGTCTAGAGGAATCTTGAGTAATGCTTCTCAAGGCACGGAGATCTTGCCTACTTTGCATACTTGGCAGTGTTCTTCATCTATGTTTACCCCTGTGATGGAGAAGGAGGTGTGCAGGCAAAGTCAGGCTGAAAATGCAGGCTGGATATAGCAATGCGGGGTAGGAGAGCCCTGAGGGGGGTTAGAACCTTCTGGGTTGTTTGAGCTAAACTGAAAGCTGTCTGCCTACATTTTGTATGGGTTTATCCCTGGCTTAGACTATTGATGCTTACCCACTGTGCTGTGTATTTGGTGTCCTGTAATCAAATGCACATTAAGATAAAACATTCCTCTGGTGGAGCTGTTCACAGCTGCCACACACCTTTCAAATAACCTGATTTTAAATGCAAAGGGGAAATGTGTTTGGTTAACTACTAAAGACAAATGAAATGGTTACTAAAGGACAATGGTTGAACAAGTGCTTACTTATGTGCTGATTAGGTTTCTTACTCCATGTTGTATTTTTTTTTTTCAAATATTAAAGAAACCTGTAGAATCCCATATTTGTCTCTGTGCCATCAACAAATAGACTGACCTTATTCCAGAACTCCTTGACACATCGATTCCATCAGTGGGTGGAAGGATTTTAGTGATTAGGTTAAATCTCTAAGCAGACTGCTGTAAACCAAAGCATGCTCACAACAAACTTGAAAAAGCCAGAATCAATTGAATGCTGAAGACTGCTGGTGTTGGATTCTAGGGTACAGCTGTGATCTTCTCAGCACTGTGTTTAAGGTTTCGGATAAGGCAGTGGGCAAAAAGATGACTGACTAAGGGGTCAGGATCAATGATGGTGGAAATAAAAAGGTGGAAACGGAAAGTCTTATAGAAAGCAATACGACTAATGTAAATCATCTATGACTGAGCAACTACAGTAAGTCTAAGATGAGAACAAGTCTGAGCGGGTCTCGGTGAGTTGGCCAGTCTTGCGTTAGCAAAGTCTTTTAGTTGTCCTGGATGGTTTCAGGTGACAGCACTCGGCAAGACCGGTGCGGGTGTTCCTTCGATGATCCTTCTCTGAGGATGTTATTCTGTGATCCTTCTCCAAAGATGAGGGGCTGAGGCCTGGTCAGTCACACCCATATGAAAATTACCCACATTAGAAGACAGTGAGGCTCATACTCATTGAAGATGTGCCACTGGGAAAGTGTCGTCCAAACAACAAAGTGTTATTGGTGGTGACGGCAACAGACACCTGGGCTGGTGACGGTAACAGACATGTTGATAGAAATGAAAGCCTGCGCAAGTTCTGCCAGGAAGACTCCAGCAACACGGAAGCGCACTTTTGATCCGGCCAATCAGCGGCCGCCACCTCCTTTATAATGACATGTCTAACTCACCTTTTCCGCTGCTTCAGGTACCGATGTTTGAAGTCCCCTCCTCCCTCCCCACCACCACTACCAGTTTGGTCCAGTCTACCTGTGCGCCGGGGGGTCTCTCTCAGTTCCCGCAACACTGCACGGCAGGATCCTTCGGACCCTTCTACATTAGACCCGGGCTGATGACTGGACCTCCGCCAAAGATTTCACCACATTTAACCATTGTTAAATCCAGCATTAAAACCCTTTGAACCATATGCCTTTCTCCGAGTCTTTCTGGCCGAACCTTAAGATGTCGCACACTGAACCATGACCCAGACCTCTCTCACCTTGGGGCCAGAATAATCTAAAGATATAGCAGTACCAAGACAAATGCATGAAAGCACAGCTCTTCCGAAATAGTTGCACTCACACAGAATGAACTAGTAAAGTTACTCTCATACAGAATACCAATATTTCTACACTGGGATCACTGTGTGTCTAAGTGAATGCAAGTGATGTTAAAAGTAGTACAGCTGCCTGTTACATTGAAATCAAATGAGTTCATTGATTTCTGGTTTGTGCACAGTACGTCACAGAAAAAAAATCAAAGACCTTCTCCCGTATTATCCATGTGACTTTGAGTTTATTGGAGAGCTACATTTACTTAGTTCAACACATTTGACACTTTTATCATAGATAATTACAGCTAAGGCAGCTAAGGTAGAGTAGCATCTCACTTATTTCTTGTATACACCCCTTAATTTGCTAGTGAGACTTCACAGTTCAGTAGCAAATGGGAATGCATTGGCACAGTGTAGGCTGCTGAAACTAAATAGCTTTATAAAAACAAGGTAGAAGAGAAGGACAGGTCTGATAACATACATAATCATTTATTAATTTGATTTATTTAGCATGTCAAAAAAGTAATGAAAGTAGTTAAATAAGAGCATGCGAACACCCAATAAATTATAAATTGAGAAAGTGGTTTTCCAAATAGCATGTTAAGTTCTTTTTTTAGTGGAAAGACAAGACACACTCAGCTATACAGTAAAAAACGAGGGCACGGAGGAGCTCAGCCATGCAGTAAATGCACAGTCATCCAAATAGTGCTGGTGTGTGGACATAAAAGGAGACGGGCTGGCCTAAAAACAGGCGGAAGATGTGTCTTGGCAGGGTGCCAGCTGGTGTCGGTTTGCAGGAGGAGGACAGCACTTGGTCCAGGCCACAGAAGTGGGCGCCCAGACAGGGCGTTACACCATCGCATCAGTAAAACCCTGTACATATCTTTCACATAAGTGGGGCTCAATCTTAAAAGCTCCTCAATGTGGGGTGAAACTATAGGCCTGTACAGTCCAATATTTAGTATCACTGAAACATTTAACAGCAGTGCACATTACTGGAAAGTGGGGAGAGCTGCTTGGCAGCCTGTTTGAACCCACATTTACAGTCACATTTTCATTGGTAAAACACATCTGTCAATGGTATGTCACCTGAAACAACACATTAACTCCTTACCAATTGCCTCTAAGTCATTCTGAATTGCTTCAGAACCATTCATGTGGTGTTTCGATCCATATTCCAAGTTAACACTTACATAAGCTTCCGCCAGATGTGTGTGTGTATTATTTAATGACCCATGAAGAGGAGCAGGAGTGAACAATGCTGGCCACATTTGTGAGGTGTTTTTTTTAACTGAAGAGTCAGTCACCAAGTCACCTGCAATTATTCCACAGTGAAGCATTGTAATTAGCTAACCAGCCTGCAGTTTACATGTCATTCACTCATCTCACTGAACTGCAGCATGCAGGTGCTTTCGATGCTTAAGGGCTATTGTATTGTTTGGTGTGGCTTAAAACAGTGATAATAAAAATGGAGCACCCCTGTGCCCACCCAGAAAATGTACTTGCATGTCTCTACAAATGAATGATATAAAGCAATGCAGGCTGTGATAGAAGTAGTGACAAGAATTTAAAACTTCCTCTACCCCTGCCTACAACCCACTCCAGTGAACCCCTGATTGCACTGTCTGAACTCTGTTTGTAACTCACTTACAGTAAAAGTACTGTCAGTGATTTTAATCTATTCCTGCTTTAGAAGTTCAAGGAAGCACTTTTGGGTTTTGCCCCTTAGAAGAGTGCTGTCGCCTGAAATAAAATGTATTTCTTACACATGTTCATAAATTCATGTAGTATGGAATGCAAGTTCTGAAAATGAACATGGAAGTAATGGAAAAGGAATGCTGTTAGTAAATTGAAGACATTAATAAATGGCTTAATGTGCAAGTAAACTATTAAACTGGCACTATTTTACACACAGTGACTGATATTTTTTCTATACCACAAAGTTAAAACACTATAGTTAGTACAGGTAGAGTGTAATGTACTGTATGTTTTTGCACATAATCTGAAAAAATCGTAAAGTGTCATATATGTTTGAAAAGTTATTATGTATGCCGAATCATCACAAGGAAATAACACCTGTTTGAGAATATAGTACTGTATACTGTATGCAAGTACATTTATAAGCATATAAGTGTGTATACTCCTCCAAAGAATAATAGGACATGTAACAGTGTCTGTCAGTTCTAGAAACACTATAAAGAAAACACAAGTTCCCTTATTTGGGTCTGTTATCATGTTTTATATCCTAAACTATATAAGCCATTAGTTATTCCACCCATAGACTCATAGACAGAGAAAAGAAGTAAATGTAAAAGAAAATGGGAGATTTCATTGTCATCTTCACACAAGTAGTTGGTGAGCACAGAGGCAGAAGCCTGATTTTTGTCCTGGCTTCGTGGCCCTCTGATTATGAAAACGGCTTTATAATTAAATCAGAGGTAATATCCTCCCTTCTGTGACTGGTTCCTTATGCAGTAGTAATTCACCCTGGCAGGTTGCTGCCTTTGGTTGCGCCACAGCTCTCTGGCACAGCACTGCGAAGAGCTGCAGGCGATGATCTATGATGCCGTCCGCCGGCTTCATTTTAAGGAACTTTTCTAATTTGTTTCTTTCCCCCCTCTGCCATGGTTGCAGCTCTGTAATTCACATCATCCGTGATTCACGAGTATGTGGTGGGGCCTGTCTCCTCACTCCTATTTCACTGCCTACATCTCCTGGTTGGGCAGCAGGTCACAGAGCTGCAGTGCCTAGGCTGCAAATGCCTGCTTGGCAGATAAATGTTTAAAACCCCAATGGAGTGGGACAGATCTTATTTTGTATACAGTAGGCATTCGTTGCTACCAAATGCATTAATTTACCACAAAACCATATAACACAGCAGTACCTTTTCTCAACTTCAACACAAATGTGTTTGGCAGTATGTCTGAGAAAAAACTGAAGAGAGTATGTTTTTCTGTGCCCAGAAAGTAGAACAAGTACACACCATGCACTGAATTGACTGTGCTGTTAATTTTGTGAAGGCTAAACATACCTTTACTATGACGGACTAGCCTGGCTAACGTGACTTATCAATGCTCTGCGAACATTGGTCTGGCCAAGCTGTGTTGTAAACCCATTTCTCAGAGGGCGGGCTTAACCCACGTGTGTGAAATGCCTGTGTTTGCTACTGGACGAAGCTTCGACCAATCACATTAGTGTCCATGTATAAGACAGAGAATAGTAACGGGCATATGAGTAAACAAAAACGTAACTGCACAAAAGCTCGAAATTCCATATGCTATCGCTGACAATGTAACGTGCAGCTATTTTGTCAGTGAAATAGCTCCACAACTTTGCAAGATATTACTGTGTTGTTCTGCTATTTACATACTGTAAACTGGGTTGACTTGGCAACACTTACCATTTATAAGTCAGATGAACCTCGTCGACAACAATGCCAAGGAGATTTTCTTTGTAGACTTCGTTGGCTAACATGTTCATCCATCTTTCAAAACAGCAGCTACAGCTGCATTGAAATCTTGCCGTTGCTCCACGTTCGCCATGTTGACAGTGACTGAGGTAGATTTCCGGTCGCTAAACTACCGCGTCATTGCCTTTTTGAAATGCTAGATTTTCATTGGTCCCAGTTTCTCTGTTAATGTAGAAACGGTGTAGAATGGGAGCTTGGCCAGACTGACTTTGCAAGCAAAATTCAAATGCGGCGTGCCCAGGCTAATGACGGACACCTCCTCCCATAAGGCAATTCCATCCATGTTGTATATATCCTCGTATATATCCAACAATTATACTTTTCTAGCAGGACATATACAATAAGCTATCATTATTCACTGCCATCAGATGTTCATTTTATTAACATAAACATTCTGCTCTGCAAGTGCAATATATCCAGGCAAGAAATAGCTAAAGGCAAGGCTTAAGTACAAAATAAACAAATTCTCATTTGCTATATTACTACAAGAATGATCTGCACAACAGATCAGTTGGCTGGTTGCAGTCTGTATTCTGTCCATGAAATTAGCTTAGTCCTCAATAGCCTACCATCAGCCTGTTCTTGTTATTGGTGAATTCAAATGTGGTATTGTCACTGAAGTTTTGAGAAGTCTCTTGCTGCTGTGTAAATCCAGCAGCCACATTGTTTCAGCAAGGAACAAGCTGAAAAAGGAGTAATGACTTTGAAATGTCTGATCTCTGATTAGTAGTACAGCGGGACTCTCAATTTAAACTGGCCATGGCAAGGTAACCACAATGCGATCAAAAAAAGGACCAACCAACAGCTTTGTCTGTCTGGGCCACTAAAAAACTCATTTAAAAAAGATTTGTTCTAACATTTATTTTTTGGCCAGAACTTTAAGTACACATATTATTTTGTGTGATTTTCTGGTGGGATGACAGGGGCAAAGATCAGAAACTTGGTGTGTATGGTGCAATACTACTCCAGATTGTCCAGACACCCTCAAGGTATGTTCTGATGTAATTGAAGTTCAGTCTTTAACACGATCAAACAGTGGCAGGAAGTGCTCTTCTCAAAAATATCACTTCTCAGGTCTACACATCAAAGAAGACCCAAACTATCAATGAGCATCACGGAAGACAAGCTATTACCCTTCAGGACATTTCTTTGGCGTGACTTTGAAATCTATAACCTTAACACAGAGAATGTGGTTTTCATTTTGTTACTTATTTAAAAAGCAATTGTGTTGACATCAGACATTAGATTGAAATCAATGACCCAGTCACTAATGGTTAACGTTATGAGGTGTAGTGTGGTATCAAATCTAAAATGGGAACAAAGGCTTGGCCACAAATGCTAAATGTTAAGCTTGCTTTTTGAGCAAACTTATAATTATTCCAGACACTCGTGTCCCACACTTGTTTAGGCATCTGATTGCAAAAAAGTCAAACTTACCCGGATATGACCTGTGTACATATGTCTAATGTATGTTTTCAAAATGTAGTTTGACATCCAGTGTGTGACCTGACAAAAATATCCACTCACAGAGCTAGCAACATTCAATGCTGGGACATTCACATGAATATATTTAGTTTTTTAAGTTGTGTACAACTAAGAACTTTTTTCATCATGGTGTTTCAGATTATATACTCTATATTTATAATAAAAATAACTATAAATGTTATAAGGAGAGTTAGCAGCCTTCAAGGAAATTTTCAAGGTGGAGGTGTTTGTGTTCACCTTCTCCATTGCTTTACATGCTGACCTCTGTAGGTGTATCCTTTTTGTCATAAGATATTATATTAGCTACACCTGTGTAATGTGCATCACTGCTTTATGTTGCTTGAAGTAATTCAAAACACTCCCATTTTGTGCATTTGAGGCCATTTGCAGTGGTGTAATGGCAGCCATTTTAACCCGTTAACATGAGTTAAGGACATAGAGAGGAATGCAAATGATGCTGTGGCATAATAAGAGAAGGCCTGTCTCCTTCCTTCTCTCTCCAGTTGATAGAAAGCTTCTGTGTGCCTCCTCTTCCAGTTGCCTGTATGCCTGCCAGCCTGCTTCTAATTCTGTTCAGGCAGTGTAAATCCTGCACTCATACTCTCCGCATACTCTTTGTGTAACATGTCAGCTTCTCACACTGAAATTCCCCAAAGTGTCGTTCAAAATCACACCCCTTAAATGTGAGGTGTTTCTCTCTCTCGCTCTCTCTCTCTGTCTCGCTCTCTCTCTCGCACTCTCTCTCTCGCACTCTTTTTCTCTTTTTCTCCCTTTCTCCAACCAAGCCTCTCAAGACGTTTTTTTATGGAAACCTTTCCCTTCATGCCTGGGGGAAAAGGTGCTTTTTGGTCTGAACTGCGATGTGCTGCACTGGCTCGGAGGGGGCCGAGGCACATAGCTCCGGGCTGTTGTGAGCCAGCTCAGGCTGGAGTGGCGACGTCCAGGTCAGTCCATATCCATCGCTCTCCCTGACAGCAGCATGGAGACTTTTTCAAAAACTGCAGTGGCACTCGGCCACTTCAAATATGTCAGCCTTATCCTGTTTGCCCATGGCCCGTTTCCTGGACAGGAGCCAATCTGTTATATGTCTCTGACAACAGTGTAGACAACACACCAAAAAAGCCATATCTCCCAGTGCACATTCTGGGGAATGGGTTCCCTGTAAACAAGAAAACAATATAGATTTTATGACCGATGACTGACATCTCTGTCCGGGGCACTACTGTATTGTACATCTTTGCACAGTAATCTAGTAATCAATTTGCTAGTAATCAATATGGCATGCATTTCATATTAAACATTTATGAATATATATAAATATGTATATGGATGCTTTTGGAGGTAATCACTTTTTGCAGTATTAATACAGTATCAAGTGTGTCTCTCCAGTCTAAGCAATAGTGGTATTTCACAACTTTTACTGAAATGCCAACACACTGTCAAGACTGTTCCTCAAAAGCACTAGAAAGAAAGTTGTGGTACAATAATGCAGTGTGCTTTAAAATGTCTTTTTTCTGCTGAATATATACTGAAACTGCATAATACATGTCTAATTTAAATGAATAGTTCTGCTGAGGAAGAAGTAACTGGCTTTGTCATTACCATGAACCATGACCATTAAACCGATTTCTGTTGGGTTTTTTTGTGTGTGCTCCAAAATTGCTTAGCCCAAAACCAATGACTGTGAAATATAGTGACTGTATTTGCATTGCAAAATGAATGCATTACAGTCATTTCCCTAAACAAATAACACTCTATCTCTAGTCTCTGGTCCTACTTTATTACAGCATTTATAGCAAAGTCTTATAGCTCTTTAGTGTTGCACAATGACTGTTGGTTGTGCAATGGTTATCCTTGCTGTTGTTTATGCTGCCATTCTCTTCCTAGCCACAGACTGTCTCCGGTGTTATATATGCAAGTCACAAAAGTGCGTCCCAGGTGTGCTAGCTTACAGGTTATACCGTGCAGCTTGTTCTTACTGTAACCAGGGGTGTAGTTGAAGGGAAATGAACGTAAATGCAATCAATTTGTGCACCTTTTAAAACCACAACACAGAGTTTACTTGTTTTTATAATTGCTGATTATGTTAAATATATGCATAGTTTACCAACATTTTTTTTACAGCTGAGTATATCATTTTCCTACTTCCTTTCTAACAATTACCACTGACTTATAAACTAAAATATAAGTATGTGTATTTTTGTGTAGCAGTTTGTATAGCTGAGTTGAGACTGCATGTGTTAGATGTCCTTATATGATTAGACAGCAGCAGTTGTTTTCCTCCACTTTTAATTGTGCACCCAATGGGCATTCAACCATTGACAGAAGTGCTTCAATAGTCACCCTACCAAGAGGCACACTGATTGTGTATTCCATTAACATAATACGTATTGATAAAGTTTATGTGACCACAGACAGGAAGGTTGATTCATGCTTAAACACACATCACATGTGTAAATCACATTTAAAAAGAAATGATAACACTAACCCTAATACTAACCCTATGGTCTAGTGTAAGTACATAAAGTACCTAACTGATGTAACAGGGACAGTAAAATACAGTGTAACCAAAAAAAGTATAAGTCTGGTATACTTTATGGAATGTGTAGCCTTCAATCTCAAATGAGCAAAGGACATACAATATTTGCAAATGTGATTAATTCTAAACTGATAATAGGGATAACTGGTTGTAATCCACCTGTAACTTATTTGTTTGACACCAACATATTTATCATTAATATCTTATCTTTACTTGAATGCTTTGACACCTAGGCACATTAAAAGAGGATCTTGAAGCAAATGAAGATAAAAAACACACACACACACACACACACACACATAGATTGCACTTATGTAATGCTAATATGCCAAGGTCTGTCACCAAAGAGTAGGTAAGGCTTTTTCTTTTCATCCACTGGTAACAGAATTAACATCACCAATAGGAAGGATCAAAGAACAACATTTTAGTGAATCCTATCACACCATAGTTTTAACCATGCGATACTGTGATCATGCTTGCAACTGACTGTTGGACTTTGCTTTTAAGGAAATACCAAATCACTAATCAAAGACTGTAACCAACGAGTTTGTAGTGCTGGTAGGACAATGATGCTTTCAAGAAACACACCCAAAAGGCAAGAAAGATTTTGGAGTCCGCTACCATCTGTAGCTGCATTCTAATCATTGGCTTCTCCTCTGTTCTGGAGTTGGCAAGCATGATTGATGCGCCAGTTGTCTGGATTTGTCCCAATGAGAAATCCACCTCTACAGACCCACAGATGTGGCCAAAGGGGTCCTGTTACTAAGAACACTGAGCAGCTGATTTGGGGAGATTGATGCTGCAACACATATAACTGTATTTGTATGATTGAAAGAAAATATGGTGGCATTGTGATGGTTGCCTTGTGATGTGATTTCAAATGTACAGCCTTTGCTTAACCAGGGGTATCTTCAGGACACTGGCAAAGGTAAACTGCTGTCATTATATGGTCACTGCACTGGATATGCATGTATACGTGAATCTAAGGGGACTGAACAAGCACTTTACTATTAAAATGTCACTGATGGTCAGGTTTATGAAAATAAGTAGGGCAGAAAGTGACATGTGCATATATGAGACTGAGTTGTCCTGTATTTGTATGTACAGTATGTGTGTCCATTAGAAAAAAATTGCATGTGACTGTACACTATTTGTGGCGCCGTTATAAAAAAAAAAGAACATGATGTTGATGTAAATTTACAGGTTACTGTTTGTCTTGGTTGATTAACATCATATTTCATGCTGAACTACACACACAGAGTAGATAGGCTAAGGTTTCTCTGGTAGTCTGTTACATAGCTATAAACACAGCACCAGTTAGCAAAGAGCCTGGCTAGCTAGAGCTAGCTAGCTAGCTCAGAGTAAGTGGTAAAGAAAAACCTAGAAGAGGACCATATTAGACTTTACTTACACTGAAAAACAGGACCTTCTTCCTTTGTGGGAACAAATTTGGAGCAGAAACCATAGCTCTGAAGGTGTAGCCTAACTGCTGGGCAGTTTTTTTCTCTCGCTCTCTCGCTCTTCTCAGTGTTGAAACATCATGTGACATTCACTTCCCTTGTCTTATGTTCCACCTGACTATAGCGTACAATGTGACAGGGCTTGAATGTTTTTTTTTTCTTCATTAACGAGCATCTACGGTGTTCGACTCAGGGTAGCATCTCAGTGAGGAGGGACACTAGGGGGCATGAATCATCAATAACATCTGAACAAATGAGTGCTTTATCGACACACTCACATCAGCCTGTGGCAGGTGTGACCAGACACACTCAGGCCTACAAGGAACGTCACCGCTGATGTCCTCAAATGCAAGTGATTAAGTGCAGCTGAGGTTGTGTGCTGACACTGGACTCATCAACATGCCATTCAAGGGTGCAGTACAGTTGGGCAGGCAACACATTCATATGCTTAACTTTGCTTATATATATATGTGTGTGTGTGTGTGTGTGTGTGTGTGTGTGTGTGTGTGTGTGTGTGTGTGTGTGTGCGTGTCCACATGTGTGTGTGTGTACGTGTGTGTTTTTGAGTCTGTATGTATGTGGTTTTCTATATGTATATGTGTGTGTGTATGTGTGTATGTGTGTGTGTGTGTGTGTGTGTGTGTTTGTGTTTGTGTTTGTGTTTGTGTGTGTGTGTGTGTGTGTGTGTCCATGTGTGTGTATGTGTGCATGCGCAGTACCTTTCACATACTTGCTAAAAAGGTGCTTAAATGGTTCTTTAAATCTCTGTATGGTTCCATAGACAGTGAAAGTTCTTTTATGGCATTGATGAACCAGTATGAGCCTCAGAGCCTTAGAGTGTTTTGGGGGGGGTGGGGGGGGGGGGTGCAGGCATCCCTGGGGGGAGACAAGGACTCACTGAAATGAAAAACACATTTAAACATTTTTAAATATCAGACAAGAAAGAAACAGCTGCTGTCATCTTTAAACAAAAAATGAACTAAAATTGTAAAGCTTAAACTGCGATCTGAAGGATTATTTGCGTAATTGTTTTTGTCCACGATAGCAGTTCTGGAATAGCTGACTAATGTAGGACATATGGAAGCTTTAAACAGTGCATAGTTTTCATTCAGCAACCCATGCTAGTAAATGACAGCACATCAGCTTCAAAGATTCAGGGATGAGGACAAATGTACTAGTTCATTACTGTCACCCAACTTTTTTGATTGAATTCAGAGCCTATATTAAGTTATTACATGGACCGAGAATAGGGCTGATGTGTGGAAGGTGACAGGAGAAATTAGAATAAAATCATCTGACAAGCTATTCAAAAGTTGTCAGCCTCTGTTAGCATCAAGGGCTGGGGGTAGTCTCAGAAGAGAGAGGAGGGCCTAACTATCCTGCCCCTCCCTGGACAGTCTAATCCTGCTCATGGTTCACTGGAAACACTCTGCCAACTCTTGAAACGGGGCCTCAAGATCACCACAAGCGCTTTTTTTTTCAGTTCAGGGTAGCATGTGTTACTTCTCGGAAAGTCGGAAGTCGTCACTTTAAAGCACATATTACATTATGTAAACCATTACCCTTGTATTTTTTATGACCTTGCTCAAACAAGGTGCAAACTGTCCACTTCTTACCCATTATAGTAAAGCTGATGAAAATGGGCTGAAAATATTGTAGAAAAATCCAGTGGTTCACAGTAAAAAAAATAATGAACATTTGGGTTATTCTCAATTCATGCGCATTGTTAGTTTGGGCTGACTGGTTTAAAATAAAGCGCATCTACCCAATGGTGTTTTATTACTTTTATACACTTTTAAAGCATAAATGTCCCAGTGGTGATTTTAAGAAATATATATGCTAATTAAATAATCCACTGTGTGGAGTAGAAGTATTTAGAACTAAACTCTTGCATAATACAGCCGTATTTTACCAAGGTACTCTAACACAGTAGGTGTCCTGGTAGAGCATCGGTTTCCTGAGCAGTGAGGTCTTGGCCCTGTTATCACCTTGCTAAGGTAGATTAGCATGGAAGAAGTTTATTTTGCCCAAAGGACAAGGGGTGGCAAAGTACCCCACTGTCCACATCTGTCATTTACACAGACAGGGCTATTTATTTGGCTTACGGTAAAGTCCTAATGCGAAGTCATGACTCTTGTTTCTTCCGTGGCTTCCCCCAACTCCCCTTCCCACTAGTCGGCTATGCCCTGAAGCAATTGCACTCTGTCTGGGCAGTTTTATTCTTGAGTATGAAAGAGGAATGGTTAGAGCCCCAATAGTGGGCTTTTTAGCCGCAAAGTCAGCTGGATTATTCGTGCTCATTTAAAATGAAGGGCCAGTTCATTCCTCCTGACACACCATTTGTTTTGTTCCCATGCCCCTGAACAACTGCTGATGCTCCGTATCTACAGCCGCTGGTGGTGCATTGTTATGTCTAACAAGCTGGGCTTTGGTGACAAGGCAACAAGACCAATTAGCTTCCATTTGGGTCAAATACCAATTAGAAAAGACTCCAGTCCCCAAAGATAGCCATCTTCTATGGGACGAAAGTCTTTACCCTCATGGCCTTTTTTTAACTTATAAGGCCAATCGATAGAAATGTTAATTTACTCACTTATATGCATGTTTATGTGTCCTTAGTACTGGGTGGGATTTTTTTTTCATTATATTATATTATTCTCTTTTATGTACTCACCAAACCTTTGAGCACAACAGGGTTCCCTTGAACCTACCAGGATTTGTTTTACAGGAGTGGACGGGCACACTCTATATATTTCCCTTTACATAATAAGCTGACCATCATTAGCTGAACCACAAAAGCCACAGCCACCCTGCATTATGTTGTGCTCTCCCATTTTGCTCCACGCTATATAGTCTGCGAAGATAAGGATGGTGTTAGGCGCCGGCATTCACTTTTCTTTTCATCTCGCCACAGTTCTGGTCAATTTAGTGTCAGTGGTCAATGCACTTATCATCATGTGCAGACAATTTGCCTGTTTCCAAGGACATCACCATGCACGGGGGGAGGGAGGGAGAGAGGGAGGGAGGGGGCTGATGTGAGAGATGGCTGTGGGCAGCCGCCACAAATCTCCTTTCCTGCTCTTCCTCGTGCTTTTTACAGCATCGCTGTCTGCATGGCCCAAATGATGGTTGACAATTTAATTGAAGAATGGCTGTGGAGAGAGAATAGGAATTAGATCTGTCAGCTTGGGTGCCTTGTTTTTACGGCCTGTGTCATGTAGACTCTCTGACTACCTGCACATTGCTTGGCCTCTGATTGTGTGTCTATCAGATTGTCCTTTAGGGACCTTACATTTACCAGGGGAATTGCTTCTGACAAGTTATCAGCCCCACAAATGACGCTTATAATGGTGGATTATCCATTGACACAGCTACTGATGAATAAAAGGGGGAGAAATGGCATTCTGTTTATTGAAAGATGATATCTTCCCTCAAAAACAGAGGCTGCTGTGTTGCCTCTTTGACTTTTAAGAGGGGGGCAAGTACTGAAAATAACTTAACTACAAGGCACAGGGCTAAAATCTTCCATTTTTATTATTTAAGCAGTGACACATTAAACCATATATGTTATACATACAGTGGATAAGCATCATTTAAAATATGTGCATGGACATTATTTGCCATTAGATGATATGATTTTTTTTTTCTTTTTGCACCCATCTTGAAAAAGCCCATCTTAAAATTGCTAAGACTATCATCTGAACAGAATTGGAGTTTTTACATAATGATTCTTTCTGTGTCAGGATTTGTTATCCATTTGTTGTTTCATCCTGATTCAAAAACACTTTTGCCAGCAAGTCACTAATGCCAGTAAAAACAGAGCAACTGTGAGAATTAAGTATGCTGCCTTAATGGACAGTTACTAGTGACATTTGGGTTTTTTTTTGTACTTAGAAACCAGTGCTTTTTGCCTGAGCTTCTATCCTATCACAAAGGCAATCTGTAAGCTTCCCCATTAGAAACACAATTGCAAATAAATGGTTTGTATGAACGATGGCTGAGCAGGAATCACTTTTATTTTATGCTTATGAGTGATATGCACTGCTCAGAGGACTGACAGGAGAAGATACTGGTTAAAAAAGGAGGATGTACTGGCAACATTTGTTATACTGTTCACATTGTTTAATAGCATTTTAATTTGTGTAGAATGTGACAGAAATATCTGTCACAACCAGCAAACATTCACTTGGAGGTGTTAATTCATTTCTTGTGGCTACAGTGTTCTGGTACATTTGTGGTATACTCAAAAGTAACTTCAGTGTAATTAATGGGTATAATTAAATCATGGAAAGTACTTCAACATGACTTAAAGGCTTGCTTTCACCATTACATTTTTTTTTTCTGATCGCTTAAAACACATTTTTTATACATATTGGGTTTTTTTGCACAACTTGCTTAACTCTCCAAACCATTTGTAAAAATGGTGTTTTTGTACTAAACAGTTAACACAAACCATCATATTACAGTAATTAGCACACAATGCTGCAACTACACACTGATGGTATCAATGAAAAACACATCTGGCTTTTGGTTACTCTGTGCGCAAGGTGTCAGTTTGAAGTCAAACACAGGGATCCAACTTAACAAGCAGGGATTTAAATTTCAAGTATAGATGTTCATTTACACTCATCAATACAAACACAAAGTGTTTCTTTCAAGTGAAAACACAAGAAAATATACAGTAATTTCACTCACTCATTGTCACGGTGTTCCTTTGGGGCTTTTCTGGCAGTGCTGTGTTTTTTCTTTGTTTTCTCATGATCACGTTATTAGTTTCAATTATTCTCTCTACACCCTGCACTGCCACGATAATCTGCCTCACCTGCGCGTCTTGTCCCCTTGTTCCACGTTAACCCTCCTCACCTGCTCGTCTTGTCTCCCTGTTTCTCTGATTATTCCCAGCACCTGCATTCCCTCATTTACGCTCGTTAGCTTCTTAGTTTCCCCACTATTTAAGCCCTGAATTTTCACTCCCCCAGTGTCGGTTCATTTGCTACCCACGGTGTGTCTCTCCACACCAAGCAGCCTGACTCCCGATTCCCGACTCCCAACTCGTGTTCGTGTTCGTGTTCTTGATCTTGTCAGTCTTGTTTCCTGTTCTCCTGCCTGTTCTCAGTTTCCAGTCTAGTCCCTGTATTGGCCTGTACCGAGTCGTGTTTTTGTTCCCCGGGTTTTTGTTGTGCCTGTGCCTTGTCTCGTCCTGTTTGTCAGTCCTGCCTCCAGTGTTTCAGTGTCTGATTGGACTGACCACGGCTATGACCTGGACCTGTGCCTCTACTACGTCCAGGCGGTGGAGCGAGTGACTACGCTCCAGTCTCCAGCCACGGCTACCGATCCGGCTCGCCGGCAACGTCTCGACTACTGTCAGCTCAGACAGTAGAGGGTCAGACTCTTATCCCCAGAGTCGTGGGTTCGTTCCACACGCTACCCAGATGCACCGAGCATCTGACTCTAATCCCCAGAGTCGTGGGTTTGATCCCCACGCTACCCAGCTGCACCGAGCAAGTGACTCTGGTCCCCAGAGTGGTGGGTTTGAGTCCCACGTTACCCGGTCTATGTGCTCAAGCGAGCACCACCCGAAGTCCTGTCTGCCCAGTCCAGTTTATCTGTCCCTGTCTCTGTTCCGGCCTATGTGCTCAAGCAAGCACCACCTGTTGTCTATCCAGTCCTGTCTGTTATCCGGTGTGCCCAGTTCTGGGCCCCCTGACTTTGTCCTTGTTCCCCTGTCTATGTCTCTGTTACCCTGAATCCCTGAATAAAGGCCTTTGGGGCTACGCTGACGCCATTGGGTCCGACCACCTGTTCTGTCTGTTTACCTAGTGTAGCGGGAGTCTCCCAGGTCTCTGACCATTATCTAATTACACAAACTCCATGTGTACTTCAATTTTGAGACAGACCACCCGCTGGATACCAACATCGAATTTGGAGAAATCGAATTTAATCCTACCATGTGCACGTAGTGACTGAGAGAAAAACAAACTACATCTTGTTGTCTCTCTGGGTCTGGCCACAAAATTCCATCAACACCCGATGCAATGTCTTCTAGTCAAAGGCACTAACAAAAAATATCTCCTGGAGTGCAGTATCAAGGCCTGACATGATGCCTGGTCAATGTCTGTGATGGAGTGCCATCACTACGGTTGTGTTTATGCTCTGACTGCCATACCAACAAGCCTGGCTCTTTGGCGTAGCATGTTTAGTACCCTGGAGACCTGGGTTCAAAGCTGGATGGGGTGACCTTTCTCCCCTTTGCTACAATATTCCTGTATGCCTCCTCCATTGCCTGTAGAAGGCCCATGCATTGACAGGGATGATGGTCATAGACCATCCAGTGCAAGGCAGAGGTGAATGATGAACAACATGTTACCACCATATTGTCCTCTGATTATGGCACAGTGTCCAATAATGTTCCTGCCAAGTCTCCTCATGAAAGTGAGGTTGAAACCTGCCTCATCCACAAAAATCAACTCATGATCTATGGCACTTGTATCTAGCTCCATCACTCTCTGGAAAGGGCAAAACAAATGCAGCACAGCATGCCCATGCACAGCGCTACAGTATGCACTTCCAGATTCAGTACCAATGATACTATAGCCTTATACCTTATGATGCTTGCTATTCTGTACGGCTCAAGTTATCTGTTGGCCAGCTTCCCTGAGGATCATTCCATGGTCCACTATGTAATGTAGCTCTGATGCATAAATAATTCTTACTCTTCTTACCCCCCTCCTTCCCCTTCCCCTTCCTCTTCCCATCCTTATCCTCCTCTTCCTTCTTCACCTCCTCGTCCTCTTCCTCTACCTTTACCTACTTGTCCCCGTCCTCGTTGTCCTCTCCCTCTTGCTTCTTCACCTCCACCTCCTTGTCCTCATCCTCAAACATCCTCTTCCTCGCCCTCCTCTAATTCTTACTCTTCTCAGTCTTCCTTCTCCCTCTATTGTACTCCACCCAGAAAGCTTACATGTGGCTTATTTATTGAGCTCAGGCTGACTCCAAAGTGAGCTAATTATCTACAATGGTTTTCTCATGTGACACTGTTGTCAGACAATTGTCAGAATAGTGTAAATAATAGCCATCAATGTGTATAATTTTGCTAGAAGTGTGTTGATCATTCGGAAGTTAAGTGTAGAGCAGTGAGTTGCGTTTACAGTTCCACAAAAAGTGTGTTGTGCAGTGGATTGTGTTTACTCTTTTGTAAAGTGTGTGTTACAAAATTGCAAACTGAGTGCAAAGCAGAGTTTGTGCTATTAGTTTTGCGAGCTCAGTGAGGAGTTTTGCTACTGTATAAATGTTAATAGTTTTAGAAATTGTGCTACAAAAATCACTGTTAGTGTTTAAGCACTCAGAAAAATTGTAAGCAGCTCTCCTGGTCCATCTTAACATACTCAGGTTTAGACAACTTTATTTATCAGGGCTAATTTAACTTATTTACTGGGCTTGGGTTCAACTTACCTTATTAGGGTTGGCCCAGACCAAACTACAAAACATCAACATTTCTTGTGCTTCTCAGCGACACATAATGATATAAAAAACAACAAGAATAAGTTATTTTGAGTTAAACACACAATGTGGTGCTGCCTGTTAGTACCAGATTGTACAATGTAAACCCAACATCGCATGTATAACCTCCAGGAGTTATCTTTTCTTCACACACGGTGGGATCCTCCAGCTGCAGTGGGACAGAGTTTGACATTTTACCTGCACTTTTTAAAGCAAAGAAAATACCTCCTGCCAGCAGATTTCTCAACTGGAAAAAAATGTTCCTGCAAGCATTGGCTTTCTTTCAGATTCTCTTTGTTTTGTACCTGCATGAATGTGCTCACAATGCTCACAACCGTGAGACAGGGACCATTTTGAGCCTGGAATAGTAGTTCATAGATTAGTTTGAACAGAGAGAGGAGACACAAAGTGCAAACTATGTACTGTGGTGGTAATACACTGCCAGTACTGATTTAATCATTACACTTTTATACTAACGTCCGGCAGGACACAATTATATCTCGTAACAAAAAAATAATAATGAAATATTCTACTTTCTACAAACTTTAAAAACACTCAGCAGTCATTGTGTGTGTGTGTGTGTGTGTGTGTGTGTGTGTGTGTGTGTGTGTGTGTGTGTGTGTGTGTGCGCGCGCGCGCGTATGTGTTTGTGTGTGTGTGTGTGTGTGTGTCCAGTGACATTGTCATGGCCATGTCACTTCAAACAGGAATTGGCATAGCAATGTGAGGCCATAACTGTAAACTTGTAAATAAAAATTACTTACAATTGTAACAATGCTATTACCATAGGATAGGATATCTAATTAATGCCAGCCCTTTGAAAAGTTTAAGAAAAATATCACCAAATTTTAGTAGCTCATAACACTGATTGTGCAAAGAACCCTACTGACATTTCAGCTTATGTACATCACAAGGTCAGTAACACACCATCTGGTACAGAATAGCATGATGGCCAAGCACTGCAAACTCTTTTGCGTCAACACTTTACTTCTTATTATGCGAAACAGATCTTTAATCCATTTAAATCCATGAATGTACACATGTCTAGGGATTTGACGCTCTATAGTATTAAAGACACACGCTGGTGGGACATTTCCACACATCAATAATCAACCAGGAGCCAGAGATGCAGAGATTGTAATTTGACAGTGTATGCTGTGACGAGATTTATCTCTGGCACGATCGTTCCAAACCTACTGTGGTTATCAGGGACAACCACCTTGTTGATATGGTTGTGAATGAAGCATGACAATGTTGAATTAAAAATCACAGGGAGCTTATGATGTCTGTTTCTGATACAATACAGAAAAAAACCTTAACATTTAAGAGTGCCAAGACATTTCTCTGTTTACTGTCATTTGTACGTCACCTGGTTGTTGAATAGCTAAACTTCTGTCCACCGATGTCCTTATATTAATCTGTTCATAACCTGTTTGTCTGGTTAAAAAAGCACATTAAATGAGTTGAATTAAATATAGTATTATTATTAATTGAATATATATAATAAATTGAGTGTTTTGGTCTGTCTGACTTTTTATTGCTAAGATACAGTAAATACTTAATTTTGATGTGTGATGGGTTCGTGTGGTGTGGCGTGCCAGTCAGGTGGCCATGACTTGATCCCCCCTTCTGATAACTGAGTTACATCTACACACCATGGCAATTTATGTATTGAGTTCTACTGGATTGGATTTTGAGCTGTTTGATAGCTGGCTACTGCTGCCTAGCGAGACATTATTATTGAAGATGATTGAAAAGTCAACGGCAACAGTCCCTAACCACTGAACCATAGATGGCCAGCCACCTTCGTTTGACATGCCTCTCCATCTGAGAGAAGGCACAGGTCAGTTACTGAATTACAACTGTGCACTTTTTTGCAGTATGCCATCGCATTATCAGGAAAGGTATATTCTTATAAAAGAATGCATGCAAAATACATAAATACATAAAAATATAAATCATCCCCGATGACATTCCAGATAACAATTATTCCTTCACCCTGTCACAATACTGTGGTACAAAAATGATCTTTGTGTAAAAACACCTTTATATACAGTAAGTTGCAGGTTACACTTTTTGAAAACATTACAAACTACAAGATAGTCTATGCCCGTTTGGACAGACTTCTTTTGCCCTCTAAGATAAATGGTTCATGAGCACAGATATATATACCCCCCCAACCTACGTCTGGAGACATACACAGTGCAACTCTGCTTTACCTGTCAGTGGTGAAGTGATACCTGTCCATCAGGCTTTCCAATCAAAATTCTTTGTCTTGTCAGCTAGGCCATATCATAGTTATAATTTAGCTGTGGACTGCTGCTATATCCTGCAGCTATCATGATTGTAACTGTTGCACCAAGTCTGCTGCTGTCTGGCATGCCAGTGGGAAGGTTTCAGTAATCTTATAGATGCAGTCATGCCATATGGACATGTCACTATGTACATGACAATGAAAGGAGTTTCCATTCAATCAGGGTATTTTGGTAGTCCTTAATGTCCTTGCCAGATGGCCACCCTTAGTGTGCCAGCCTTCGATGGGAAATTGTCTTAAGGCAGAATCAGAATCACGATAGAGAGAGAGAGAGAGAGAGAGAGAGAGAGAGAGAGAGAGAGAGAGAGAGAGAGAGAGAGAGAGAGAGAGAGAGAGAGAGAGAGAGAGATTGATAAAACCCCTCATATGGATCAATATATAGATATTGATCTATATATAGACCTCTGGTGAAAGAGGTTACTCAGGGAGGCTGTGTCTTCTCACTGTCATAGCCAAGTAGCCATCTTAAGACACCCGCTACAACAAGCACACGGCTGCCAATGCTGAGGGCTGAGGGAGGGGCTATTCTGGCTACATGCACAGGAAGGATGAGCCTACATGGGATGTATATTAAAAAGTTGCCAAACTGCTGTATGAGCACTAGTAGCCATCTGGTAGCTATTTAGTAAGTACATTAATAAACCTCCCTCCCTACACCTCATAGGGAAATGGTACTGATTTAACACCCTATCTTATCGTTTAACTGACGTTAACAGTCTGGCTTTTACCACTCACTTGAGAGCAGGTCCACATTGCAATATGTGGTGCTTTGGAGTTCTGGGTTCGAGTCCGGGCCAGTTCAGGACTGAACCACATAGTAAACACAACACCATCTAAGTAGAGACATAGTCAGTGGCGGTTCTATAGTGTTTTACGCCCCGGGTGAGACCACCTCTCAGCACTGCCTAGCCTAGGGGTTAGCACCCACTGACCAAAGCATATAATCTCATGACATGAATGAGTTTACATCAAGGCACAGCTGTGTCACGCAGGGCTTAATTTACTAAACTGCAAATCACACTTACAGTAATGTGAGTAATACGCATAAAAGTTCCTTATGGCTGGTGTACATTTCCTGTGCACTGACACTGTCTGTGCTATGCGATACGACATTTGCTCTGACTCTCTTAAAAGCAAATAAGAGTACAGTACTCTGTACTCTGTAAAAAACATGGAAAAATACTGTCAGTGTATTGCTGTAGTTTTGTTCTCTAATGTCTTTAAGAACCTTCTGCAGCTTGGAGATTAAAGGTACAGTGGGAAGTGCAAAAAATGCCTATTTCTCTGAAAGCCCCATGAACAGACTAATGAAATCAGTATCTCTACCCTTTTTTGGCATCTTGTTTTTCATGTTTTTATAAGCTCTGAGAAATACAAGAAAAATGCTATAAATGCATCTGAATAGATGATTACATAAAATATGCCAGAAATAATTTTAAATTACAGGACTTTAGACAGTGTATCCATTACTGTTGAAATACTAAAGTGACTGTGCTGTGTAATGAATATGCAACATGTCAACATAAAGAAGCCACTTGATTTTGATAAGTGTCATATAATAAATTTGTTATTTGCTTTTAATTCACTTTTTGAACATTATATTATTGGTGGGTGACAAATCAGTATGTATTTTCTTACAGTAACTCTTACAACATTTCCTATGGATTCTGGTTACACCAACCAATAGTATGTAAGCATAAAACCCAATATTATAGCGGTCCACTCTAAAGAGTAGGATGGCATTGTCAGTCTAAAAGCCACACTTAGAAGACACAACATGCATCAGGCTTACAGTTACCTAGTTACAGCCGCAGTAATGTGAAAAGAAGGATATTTTGACCTTGATAAGTACTAAGCAGAAATTGCTGTTAGACATCCAAGACGCCAAAATAAAGCTTTTTTCATAACTTGACATACGTACAGCACATATCGTTTTTTAGCAGATGTTAGCATGGAGATTTATTGCATTGAGATTTTGGGAAATACACTTCATGAAGTCTTAGTTATTTGTGTGTGTGTGTGTGTGTGTGTGTGTGCATGCACATGTGCGTGTATGTGGGTGTGTGTGTGTGTGTGCAGACACACTGTTCAGCACTTGTCCATAACCCTTCCATAAATTAGCTTTGTCATTTTTTTGTGTGGAGCAAGCAACCAGTGTATTCAAAGCCATTTCAACTTCTTTGAAAAGTTTTCTGACATGTCGTTGGACTGGTAGGGAACTGGACCGGATGTGCCCTCAAACACCTCCCTCTAGACCTGACTCACAGCTTCAGTCTGCGATCTTCTTTAGCAGGATGAACAGAACAGCGAGTTCTCCTATAGCGAATGCTGACTTCAGCTGCCCACAATCCCCCAATGACCGAAACATTTTTTTTTGTTTTAGTTCAGATAATTCTGGAAGTATTGGGGAATATGGGTGAAAAATGCAAATGTAGAAAGAGTCACACAAGTTAACATGTTGCCCAACCATCACTAACTCACTGATTGACAAACAGGCACTATGGTCATTGTGGCGCTAAATAAAAAATAGAGGTCTCAGTGGCAACAAATCCCTTTGAGAATATGTAGCTATTATGGTATTCAAATGTAAATGATGTATTTAACTCTGTTGGGTTTAAAAGATTTGCCTTTGAAGCTACAACCAAACCATTTTCTGTACCGATAACATAAATTAGTTCCTTGGCCATCTCTTAGTTTATCTCTTAATCTTAATTCCAATTGGGGACCTAATTGCTGTTGAAAGTGACCTTACCAATTCAAGATGGTGTATTGAGCAAATAATCTATTCTCATCCCCCTTGATTCAGACAATAAAGGGGTGGGACTGTTGGTCGATTCCCCCGATAGCTGGGCCTTTAGTATGCAACAGTGTCGCAAGACTCTCACAGACACGACACAGCACCAGCACATATGTGTGAACACTGTGTAGCATGTAGGAGGGTCATGTTTTCTTACTGACGATGTTTATTTATTTCACACTATGTCTTAATGGCACTATGTCTACTTTTAACACCCCTCCAGTATGCTTCAATCAGCACTATTGTGATTTTAGTCTCTTTAACTTGCTGCTGTAAAATGGGCATGAACTATGAAATCTGAGCTGCCGCTTAAGTGTTTTATGAATTTTGCATAGTGTGGAAAGGAAAGTAATTGGCTAGGCCATCCGTCAAACTTGTCAGCTGCTCAGGGACCGCTGTCCTGGGTGACTTGGAGAGAACCCTCTTATTGCAGACACTGTAGCTTTTTATAGTATTCAACATACACTAAATTTAACCCCAGAGTGCCCCCAGGACCAGTGCAGATTCTACTGAGGGGAATGTATGAAAGTGCAATGTACCAGAAAATGGTACATTATCTTACACAGGCACAGAATGAAAAGATAAAACAGTCCTGTGCAATTATGTAAATCATTTTTTTTTTCAAATTCAGACTTGAGGTCCATGGGAATCACAATCATAAATCATAAAACTGACCAACAGAAACAAAAATACATTTTTGATGAAACAATTAATATACAGTAACAATGTCACTTAACTAACATTTACAATTAGTTTATTTACAGTCTAATTAACAGTTATTAAAAAATGTGGCAATCTATAAAAATATTAATGAACATAGTCAGTTATTATTAGATTTTAAGTCGCCAAGTAAACATTATTTTGTACCTGCCATCTTATTTGAGCTGATTATGACAGCTTGATACCCAATGTCAAATGTGTAAGTTGGAGTAGACTTTCCCTGGAATAAAGATTTATTTCTCTGTAAGGTGGGTACACTCCCCTCAGGCCAAGTAATTACTGTATGTATTGCACAAGGGACATGGCATGTCCTGTCATTACCTGCCATGATAGTCAATGTTAAATCGTTTACCAGTGTCTTATTACTAATAATAGTAAGTGTCATGGCAGGTCACAGCTGCCCATAGCAGAGGTTAATAAGCTGTCATAGCATCAACAGCTGTCAAGACAATTATGAATAACACTGTTAGGATACTGTATATGGTTAAAGAGCTGTAACAAGCTCTTACGTGACACAACAGACTTAGGCCATTGGCCCCACACTGCCTCAATAAAGGATGCATTATTGCTGTGTGTGTGAATACTGGCTATCAGCATTTTATTATTGTAGGACTAGTGTTGGAAATAGTACACTCCCTTCACCATACAGCAGTGGTTCCTAACCTGGGTTTGATCGAACCCTAGGGGTTCGGTGAGTCGGTCTCAGGGGTTCGGTGGAGCCTCGGTGGAACCGTTAATGCACGGTTCATTTTGTGCACCAGTAAAAAAATCATATATATATTTTTTATTTTTTACTAAAAAAGGGTTCGGTGAATGAGCATATGAAACTGGTGGGGTTCAGTACCTCCAACAAGGTTTAGAACCACTGCCATACAGGCTGTACATCTGGCCCCCAACAGTCATTGGGGAAATTTCACATAGATGTGCTGCCACCATATAGTACTAGATTTCTCTTAAGATTACTCTCCTGAAAGAGTGTACGGATCTTGGAGGCTACCTCTCGAGCAGGTAGAGGAAGCTACAGTCATCTTGCTGTAATTAATGATCAAATGTAACTTATAGCCTTCTTCTTTAAAATCACATCATGTGAAAACAGATGTTCACTAGCGATAAAACTAAACTTAGTGTATCTTGAAAAAAACGACATGATTTTTTTTTTAGCCATGATGACATAGTCAACAGATACCAGTATTTAAAGTAGCCCTTGTTACACAACCTAACAAAGCATATAGTTTTTGTAGGTCGTATAAGATGGGACACTGCCTTGCTTGAAGTTAAATGGATGTTCTTCATAAGTGTGCAGTTGGTATGGTGACACAATTAACGTGGAGTGAGAGCTGTGAGCCCTCAGGGACAACAGTGGCTGTGTTGAAGCCTGTGACTTCACTGCCTTTTACAAGATGTGGCCTGCAAAGCAGCCACGCTTCAGTGTAATAAGATCCCTTGCCGTGGAGCCTTTTTTCAAGACATGTCAAACACTCTCCCAATGGTAAAAAAGCAGCATGTTTCCCTACCACAAATAATTGGTCATGCGCTGGTCTGTAAGCATGGCTAATTCATCTGATGCTGACAACCCTTTGCTTGCTCTCACCTCCCTGTGTGTGTGTGTGTGTTGCGTCCTATTTCATAATGACATAATCTGGGGGTCTGGTTAAGGAAGGAAGGGGACAAAAACAGCCTCTACTTGCACTACACTGTGCACATTTGATTTCTCTAGCAAAGCAAATCCAAACCATTTGTAGATTAGACTAGGAGGGTGTTCTACAATCGGCAGTGTCTCACATCACAGGAAAACTGGGCAGATCTCTTCCTATGTATTTGCAGTACTTACCTGGCCACTACTGTGACCACTGAGTCACTAAAGATCAGCCAAACAAACAGTGATGAAACAGCAATGCTGAGATAAGTGACATTTGCTTTTCTCTGTACTAATTGATCTTGGATCATGTAAATAAGGGAAAATGCTGGTAGGCAGCCATTGCTTTTATCTCCCTGCAAAAAGTAATGACTTGCTCCTATTAGGTTGTGGCATTCTTGGTTTGCCTCCTAATTTGGCCATCATACCTGCAGCGCATCTGTGACCAATTAGAATCTCCAGAAAGGTGCTTGAGTCATTATCCTCAGGAATTGGGGAGGACAGAGAACTTTGTTTACCATTTTGGTGTGGTTTCTGTGATTGTACAACAGGGCCTGCCCAATTATACGTTATTTGACAGTAAAATTCACCTCAAAGAACTTGTAAAAACAGATCTTATACTTATACTTATAAATGATAATTATAAAATGGTTAGGTCAAGCAAATAATGAAATTGTGGTTTGGACACTGGGATTCCATGAGTGGGAAAACCTCAAAATAAGTTTTTTTTTATAGGATTGTAATTATACACTTTAAAAGTCAGTGAAAGTGCCTCTCTAATTGGACTGTGGAGTCATGATATCATCTGCTTTACTTGTATTTTTGCAAAGCACACTGAACTGCCCCTGTGTATGAAATAGGCTATACGAATACACTTACCTTACCTTGCTTGACACTGAACATTCTGGTTGGAACTTTCTTCAACATTCAGACTGACAGCCTAGGTTATGCACTCTGTCCTCTAGGTCAGATCATCCTACGGCAATGTACAGTAAGATTTTATAGCATCAGTTGAGTCCAGCAGTGTTACCACAATTTGAACTTGATTTAGATGTGAACAAGTATTTCACTTGGGTAAGACATTTTTCTTTCTTTTTTTAATCTGCAATCCAGCAGTTTTGAACAAGCTGAGCATGTACAACATGGTATCCTTGTTATGCCAACTTAAATTTCCCTGGAGTTTCTGAAGAGCTTTGAAGTCAAAGAATAGAGTGTACATGCAGAGATGTTGTATAATGATAAATGTTCGGTTAGCCATCCAAGGATAGACTGGAGAGAAGAGGAGGATTCGGGAAATAATAACTCTAAGAAAGATAGATAGAGAGAGAGAGAGAGAGAGAGAGAGAGAGAGAGAGATAGGGGGTTGCCAATTTATCTCTCCTTGTTTGCAACATAGGCCAAAACAAAGCTGCCAACATTTTTTTTTAATTTAAAGTATTCACAGGTGTACAAGCCACCAAAACCAACTGTTTCATATAGTACCATAGGGTTTTAAGTAACATATTACATCTAAGGAGCTCCTTACCAGGTCAATAAACACCAATGTCCTTCTCAAATATGCATCAAATATTTATGACTATAAATAAAAATTTCAGTACCATGTAGGCTATACACAACTATACAAAACATGCAAGCACAGACACAAGTACATTTATAGCCCAAGAGTTTTGGCATTGAAACTGCCAAAATCGCTGGCTACAGTTGTACATTTTGTCACTTATTAATGCTCTAATCAAAACCTGATGTTACTACATAAATCAGCCATGTAACTTGAATAAATATTTTGCATATTTTACATTTACATTTAGAAGACTGTCATGAGTCATCATCATGTGCAAAAAAGTCATGCACATATTATTTGCAAAAAAAATGGCAATGTTATATGCCAACAGTAAATCTCAGCTGTTTGCACAATTATTAAAAGGCTGTTTTGGAGCAGAGTAAAAGTGTTCTTGTTTTGGAGTAGAGTAAAAGCTTACTGTTGACGTTTACATCATGAATCCTATAAATCCGTTCAGGCATAATACTCAACCCATCTCCCTTTATACAGAAATCAATTAACAGCCTTGAAAAGCAGGTGTACCTTTTTTGTTTTGTTTTTTTTTTTTTTTTTAAAAGGATGTAAGAAACGAAAAAATGAAATAAATGTGAGATATAGTAGCGTTTTTCCATCTTGCATTTTTGAGGTCTTCGCCTCTAGCTGATCCAATATTTTAATACACAGGAACATCGCAGTCACTGCAATGCTTTAGAAAATATAGAAAACAACATGAATGTTTATGTAGATGTGCATTTGGGTGTTTGTCTGCCCACAGCAAGTGCAGTTCCAACATAGTCTGGCAGCTTCAACCAATCAGGACGCTGCCTGGGACTGCTATCAGTGCCTGTCAATTATTCCATTATTCCTAATGAGGAAATCCTGCATTTGTTAATTCACGTTGGCATGAAATGCGAGAGGAACATTCGGCATTATTAAAACCAACCCGCTCCTACTTAACATTTATGTATTCTTGTCTTGTTTGCCATTTTACACTGTTCCATGAATCTCCACCGAGCGCACTATGTCCTGAGTTTCTGAGTGGGCATTTAAATGTGTTGTAGGGGGGGGAGAAAGCAAATTGGATTTAGAGTGCCTTTCCCACTTCAGAGAATTTTGATCGTGACTGTACAGGGGGAATAAATTGGGTCCAGTGGATGGATCACTGTGTATCTACCACTTAAGAGCCCCATTGGCAAAAGGTTCCATAGAGGATAAGACCATTCACTATGTGGATCACTTATCCAGTCAACAGGAAAAAGCCATCTGACACTGGCTGTGGCTCTGGAGTGAAACACCGCACACAGCACCGCTGTGATAAGTGTCCTCCCCCTATGGGGAACAAATATAAATTGATTGCATATTCACAACATACCCTATGGTTGCAGTGTGAAGGATCTTGTGAATGATTATGCTTTTTAGAATGTGTCCGCAGGTTGTGAAATGCCCTTTTGTCTGAGAGCCTTGTGACACCTTGCAGAGGCGATTGGCTTGAATATTGAACTTAAAACTATGGGGAGCCCTGGCAACAGTCAAAGCCTTTCGATGTAAAGGGAAGCAACCAGAATCAAGCCACCAAGACAGCACAGCCTGTCAGAATATATCAAATTAGGGGGATGTGAAAAGCAGCTACACATAGATACATGTGCTAAAAATGTCACAGCATTTGTCTTGGGAAGCCTGCACTAACCACCCCCCCCCCCCCCCCACACACACACACCTTCTCACACACCCCCTTCACTAAAACCGCTACCTCTACACCACTCAACATGCAGGACTACCCTTTGACCCCCGATGGATCTGGCGTCAAAAGGGAAGAAAAAGGCAGAGGCCTCAGTAGCTAATGGCCATGCCTGGCTCCTTATGCGTGATGGGAGCCAAGTCCCTCTGCTCCTGCTCTGAATGATGTGCTGTGAATTACATTTTGGCACTTTAACACCCTGCCTGGGCAGCAAGCTGGGGCCTCTTTTTAACAGGGTCTGAGTCTGCCTCCTCTCTCTTGGTATTTCCCACAATGAGAATGGGGTCAATTTTACACCGCTACCTACCTGTCATATGAGCCAATGGGCACCGTGGACCGTCACAAACTTCAAGTGAAATTGCAAAAGGCTGAATACATATAGCCCACTTTAGCCAGGAGCCTGTCATGGATGCCATAGCAGAAAGGCTGACTTCATTGCTTGAAACATTTCTATAGCTAAATAGCTGTTTGCTACATATTACTTTGTCTGAGGAGACTTTGTGTTCTTCGTGGACTGAGGAAGTTCACACTGACACACACTGCCCTCGCCATCATGGTTAGCAGAAAGCACACATTGTGAGATGGATGACATTTTTCTTTCTCTACAGTGCAGTGGACAGGTCACCGATGGGAATTCCTGTTCATTTGGTACATTTCACTCCCAGCATTTTCCCTATCAAATTCACATTAGGAGCTCGGGCTATTTGATATCTCAGACCTAATAGACACAAAAACCCTAGTGGGATGCTGGCCATATTTTGAATTCTATTCTATTCGGTGGCATCCACACCTCTCCTAGCAAAAGCATAACCACATAGAAGTGTCACCAAACCATACATAAGAATAAGGCTGATAACAAAAGTGTGAATAACAAAATAATGCAACTTTTTAAAAGATAAACTATAGCAACTCCTCTGCCTTCACAAAGCCTCCTGACCTCAAATTAATGAGATTGTCTCTAAAGGTCGCGCAATTCAACTGAGGGCATGAGACCTGAAGCGAGGGGTAGTCTGTGAATTATTAAATGTCAACACTGCTACAATAAATCTAACGGCAATTCCTAACAGTAATGCCCGACCCAAGGAGATTATTCCCAGCTCAAATTTGCATTCCGCTTCAGGATCTCAGATTTTATTTTAATAACATAATTCATTTATCATGCCGGCATATCGTTCTGCTTGCTCTAGGTCTGTGAGTTTTCAAAATTCACATCACTGGCAATGTTTGGAGGACTACTTCTCTATCATCCGAAATGAATAGGTCAGTTGCCACTGATCTAACACAGTGACGATACTTGGCGGCGTAAGTGTCATGTGTTGTGATGGAGTGCCGACGTAGTACGCACCAGTTTGCATGATAAATTGCATTTATTTAATGGTTTGTTTTGTCACCGCACTCAAGTGACCTAATCATTTAGACATTTATTGACAAAATGGTGGAAATAAGGGCTGGTTTAAAGATTGCCATTATTAGCCATTCCATCAAAGTGGAAAGCAACTACAGGACATTGGTTACTGGTCTGCATCGTCTTGGTAACTAGCAATGATTATACAGAATGTTATCCATATTCCCATGGCATACTCACAGTAGCTACCATAGATTCTAAAAATCTGGTTATACATTAAAATAACAGGAAATACGCCACAAACACAGATTTGCCAAGTGCTTGAGTCACATTGGGGTAAACTAACAAAAGGTCCATAGCCTATTTATTTGCAGAACTGCTACTGCTTTGATGTGCTGTATTTGTGGATTGCACAAGCAAAATGTAAAGGTTCATTTTGCTTATTTTGTTTCTTCTAATGCAAGAGGAGTTGCTTGCCCCCTAGCTGTGAATAGTTCCTAAATTCCTGTCCTGTCCTACAGAATTAACTTTAAAGTAGTCTTATAGCATGCAAAGCTGTTAACGGTCTAGCCCCATGCTGGATCACTGACACACTGTCACATTACTGCACGAGCCCTTAGATCTGATGAGGCCAGCCTCCTAAGGATTGCAAAGGCCCAACCCAAAAGGATCAGAGAATCATTTTTCTCACACTACGTCCCAAAAACATGGAATGGCCTACCCCAACACATCCAAGAGGCAAAATCCGTTAACAACTTTAAATGTTAACTGACAATTTCACCTACACTTAACTGCTTTTCATTAAGATAATCATCTACTTCTAATGATTTGCTACTAAAGGTGTGGTTGGACACTGCTGTTGGAAGAGGATTCTGAGGTCATAGGTTCCTTACTGCTAAAGGAGGAGCAGGCTTACTGAAGTCCCAATCCCCAAGATGGAGACACTCCTCTCCTACAAAGGCAGTCCCTGCACACTTTCTCCCTTTGTATTACTGTACTGTACTGTACTGGCTACACTGACCAGCACTCTTTAAGGGTCATGGCAGACCACTAGTTTTTTCTTCACTTGGCAAAAGTGTTATATATTTTTAGGATGATTTATTATCTGGTCATAAGCCAACATGCAGAAAAACACATCATATATTTATCATTTTATTTATTGTGCTTGAAAATAGCCCACTTACTGTCCTTCTTAAGTGGTGTTTAAACTTATTATTATTATTCCGTTCGTAAATTCCTTTGTCAAACTACTAGTCCTACAGCTTCAAGATAAAGATGCCGTTCCAACACTGAAACGTTCAGCTCGATCTGGAGATGTGTTGATGATTTGAATTCTATTTCAGCCCATTCAGCCCATACATATTTGCTCCGATGATAACGAAACTTGGCACATTCAAGCACACTTTTACCATTTTCTGCGGGAATGCAGTCTAGTTTCTAGTTGCGGTCTAGTTTTTTTGTATGCCCACTGACTGCAATAACATCTGATTGCATGGCTTGAATGTGTTTCCCCTCAGTCAAATAAAGAATACACTAACTTCATGGCAAACACCGGCCTGTTCATCTTTGCCAGTGCCACACAGAAAACTAAACTTGTCCTGCCTGTCTGATAAGGTATCTATAGTGAATATAATGAGATAATTGAATTCTATGTTAATTGATGGATTCCAGTGAGGTGGAAGCCTCAAACCTAAAATTGCTTTTGTCGAGGTGAACTTTGTTGCTTACCAAAACTAATTAATGAACCAAAGCAAATAGTCTGAGAGCTACAGGGAGAAGACAATAATCCAAGAGGGACCACTACTGAATTGAATTAAATTGAAGTAAATTGAATGAAGGAATCTCCCTAACCTCATAGGGCCAATTAGTTTATTTGTATTTCCTTTCCCTTATTGCTGTGTAACTTATTCCCAACAGCCAAATGGATTTTAATAAATACATGAGAGTAACCCGTTCTGACAACCCTTCAGCCTTAGGAATGTCACAGCATGTCAACAAATGGGTTTGGGGTATCTTCCTAAGGATACCACTGTTGTCCTCTGAATACATCTCAAACAGTGTTTTTTAAATTATACCATTTAATTACAGTAAAATGTTTGCGGAAGCACAAGGAGATATGCATAGTCTAATGCCTGGTGAAAAAAAACTCCCATTTTACAGTTTATTTTGGACAGCAGAAACCTGGATTTCCACGCATGTTGTGTGTTCAACCCAAAGATGAGTACACTTAAAAATGCAAATATGTGTACTTAGTGTGGTGTTAATGCATTTGCCTTGACAACAAACCAGATAATGAAAGAGGAGACACTCAAATCAAAACATTGTGAAAGGAAGTCATAAATGCAAAACTGTAGTAATACAACAGAACACAAATTGATTATTCCACAGAGGGTTTTGGTGATTAGTGTGGCATATCAAGACCTTTAGGCACCTCTATCTCCTGTGAAATGGAGAGATACATAAGTTATATAATCTATTAATGGTAAATGTACTGTGCAATCATGATTATGCATAGCGTTTCACAGTATTCACCATGGGAGTTGAATATGTAATATGGAGATTCTGTCATTACACACAACTTACACACAGGTTTTTAATATTAACTTTTTTGTTTTTAAGTTTTTGTTTTTATTCTTGCTTGCACTGGTCATCTTCAGTGTGGTTATTCCTCTGTGCCATACTTTGCATTCATACATCTGCTGTATCAGCCAATTCATACACCATCAACCTTTTCGTCTATTACATCACATTAATCTGGTATGTGCCTTACGTCAAAGTTGTAGTTTAAATTTTGTACTCTTAATTTACAATATTTATTGTCTTTTAGCTTTTTTTGTTCTTAGCTACACTGAGAGGTTGCTGAGAGGTGGTCTCGCCCAGAGAGTAAAAGAGTGTATAACCGCCACTGGCTGAAGTTACTTAAATCTTTAGTAAGTTGTGTTCCATAAGGGCAGTAATTCAGAGAAACAGCCGTTTACTGAGTATTATGGAGGTAGAAGGGGTAACTCACGATACTCTGGCATCATTGCATAGCAGGGATGCTGCTGTTCACTCCTCACCCAGATGGAATCTGCATACATCATAAGCTGTGGTTGGGTGTTTAAACACAGCAGTTGGCTTAGAAATGGCCAGCTGAGATGCCTCACTTGCTGTTTCCACTCCTCTCCATTATGTAAGGCGTGGCACTGCTCAGCAGCACTTCAGTTCCACCTGGGTCATTACCATTAGGTGTCTCCTTGTCAGGAATGAATCGAGATAAATTAGCATTTACACTACAGCAGATATGTAAAGCATTTACACTACAGCAGAAATGTAGAAACTGAAACTGTGTCCCATCCACCTTGGCAAGTGGTCTGCGTCATCTGATCATAGGGTGTTTTCCTGTTTTTGCATGATTGCATGAAACACCCATTTTAAAACCAAATGTACACAGTCCATACAGTGTGATTTAATGGGCATGGCCGTATTTAGTAAGAAATGTTTAAAGTATCTAAAGAAAAAGAAATAACTAAATAAAGCTTCATACACAGAGTCATCAAACCATTGCTATTTTCTTGAACATTGAAATACTGAGTCATATTTTGGCAAACTATTTAAATGACATTGTGACCCAAACCTTGTAAACAGTGCATGGTGCTTGGTAACATTCTAGTTACATCACTTGTTTGTGTGCATAAAAAAACATTTATTTTTTATCTAAAATATCACCCAACAACTGCAAAGTAGCCCCTACTCACACTGTATACATTTTTTGTTTATTTTAACTCTCATCTTTTTTTTCTTTGACATGCTCTTGGCTAATGAAAAACTGAAAGGATAAAGGAGAAAGCACCCAGAGCGTAAACACATTGCATAATAGACACTTTCTTCAAATGCTAACAGCCTCTGAAAAGGTCTTACCATTTCAGAGATTCGCCCTGCCCGAGCATGGATAAAATCCCAAAGAAGGAAAGAAACTTCTCATCTTCACCCTGACACATGCCAAGGCTCTTATGTTCATCATTCTCAGTCCAACTTCAAAACACTTTCCAAAAAACTTTATTCATTACTTTTTTTTAAAAAGTATGCTTATATGTGTGCATACTACTGTAGGCTTTAAAGGTAGTTTAACATTTCTGACCTATAAAATAAGACATTTTTATAAACATGTAGGCTAATAATACATCATCTTAGATATGTATTTATAGAAAATGTTTTTTTTATGTCATGGTTTGGTATTACACTGTGCAAAACGTCTTTCTGGGCAGACATTGTAATTAGGTTCACTGTACTCTATCTACATCATGACGTCCAGTGTAAGCACATAATATTACATGTTGTTACATGCATTGCATTTATTAACAGAGGAGCTCATGAGACAATTGTGATGTGATACTATACAGGTATTGGAGGCTCAGAAAGGAACACAGCAACTACTTCACTCTGGTCTATCACTTCTTTCAACACTATGAAACATCTATTTGTACTCATCATCAAGCAATTTTCACTAGCTTCTGTGTCTAATCTGCAGGGCATACTGATGTGTGTGTATAGCTTTGTGTGGATATGTGTAGAGTAGATGTACAGATGACTGTATTTTCTCATCACAGGGGGACCAGTCAGTGGGTGGGGGAAGGGCTATAGCCAGGGAGACTTTCTTCTGTCTATATCAGTGAGTGCATTCGTGCTGATCTGATTTATGAGTTGATATTTCTGTACATTTGTTTCAAGAACCACCTCATGAAAGAGATGGTTCATCTCAATAGGTTCATCTTGCCCATAAATTCTTTTTAAATCAGTAGAAATGGATTTCAGTTGGCTGTTGGTAGTTTTGTTCTATTTAATACATACTGAGTTAAATGTGTTAGAAGGAAATCAAACTTCATCCCTGCTGTTTCAAATGAATAGCGCACAGGCCTATTGCAGAGAGAGATATATATCTAAAGATGTGTCTAGCAGTCTCAGGAGAGGGACAAGCAAAGGCAAAAGGCTACTTGCTAAAGAAAGACAGAATAGCATGGATGGTTTATGTAAAAGTTAAAGGACCATTTGGTGATTTTCAACATGCAGTTTTAATGCTCAAGCTACCTGAGAGTTGCCAGTACTGAAGACGCAAGAATTTTTGATACAACCTATATAGGTCTCCTTAAACAGAGCGTTTGCATTGACAACTAACCTATGGGGGCAAAACATTAAACTGTCTTAACACGCTTACCCCAGTTATGCAACATCAGCAGACACCTTACAATACAGCACTGTAACACGTATGACTCAACATGAATAAAAAAGTGTCTAAAACAGTATGTTTGGGCACAGCCCTGGCTTCCGGTAGTCCAAAGAAGTCAATCCGTCGAGCTTGTGAACACTCCCTTACTGGCAGTGACGAAAACTTGAATTTTGCAGACAGGTACCACAGTCCAGCATTTTCGTTTTTCTGTTCATACATTACATTCTGTTCATACATTCTGTTCATTGAGATTGGTAGCAAGAGATATTTAGAAAGCTATCTTAAACAAACACAGTAGGTCATGGATGCTGGTTGACCAATGATGAATTTTGTCAACTTGCACTTTTCCAGGCACTGGTGGTGGTTCTGATGTCTCTGTGTCTGGAGAATCATGCACAATGTACTTCTTTTCCAAGCGTATTTTAGTAGCAAAGGCTCCACCAGCACTGTAGGAATAGGAATTTCAGTGAGCAAAGCATACAACTGTAATCAAACAGTAGTGTCAGTTAAAAAAACATATACAGGAGGTAGGCTAGTACCTGCACAGATGGACTTGTGATTTATCCAAAAATGTCATTGTGTACCCTGTAGAAGTTCCAGGTGGTTAATATATGGTTATGGTGTGGAAGCATGCTTTGGTACCAGGGAAGTGCACCATGCTGTAGTGCAAATAATAGTGCAGGAGTATCCCAATTACAGGGCAAATTCTGTATCCTACTGTACACAGAAAGAACATAATCCTCATCTCCACTGTCATCATCATCACTCTCCTGTATCGTTTCACCTTCCTCTGACGTTGAGACAGCTAGCTTCCCACGTGGAGACCAGGTCATGTCCTCTGCCAAGTCAATGCTGCATGGAAGGACCCAGACATTAGTCTATTTTAAAACGAGAAAATTCCCTGAAATTAGTCATTACCTGATTAGTCAGTGAACCCCAAAAGAACAGCATGTCATGTACAGTGTGCCAACTACTTTGAATTTTCAATGTGATTGTAAACATGTTCATCAATGTCATCTTGTATGTCCAGCGATGACATGCTGCTAAAATGAACAGAAAGAAAATTAGCCTTTTTAAGTGAGCATGTGTTACATGTTAACAATATTCATCATACCATCTTTAGAAAGCCTCTGTAGAAAAGGCGTCCTTTATGCACACAGTTGACAATTTCTTTCACAAATAAGTCATAATGGATTCTCCGCATCCATGCTAAAAGCACAGGTTTAAAGACATAAAGGAGACGTCCGCATTCCTCAGCTCCCCTTTTTTCAGTTTTATTACTGTTCCTCACTCAAGTGACATTTTGAACCAACTGTTCTTTATCAGACTTGAGGAACATGCACAATCACCATGCTAAAATACAGCACTGGTCACATGATCATATTAATTAGCACTGTACAATTTACCAATTTACCAACCAACAAAATCCCAATTTCCCATCCTAAATATAAAATTATTATTAATTAGAAGTAATAGAAGTGAAAAAAGCAAGCTGAAGTGTGTCTCCTTTGCTGTATGTCTTCGAGTTCTTATGTTTTTTGGTTCACAGGGTTTCACCGCAGGAAATTGGTTAGTGAAGTTGGTGGCTTTGTTGACACAGGGGGAGGGTTGGTGAGTCTTGTTTGTTCATGGGGGCCAGTGGCAGTGATACAGAGGCAACAACATCTTAAATCACAAAGGCAAAAACAACTTAAAGCCCCAGTGTAACTTTTTTAGTTGTTCATTGCCAAAATTTATGTTGTCCATTCACAAACTTTTTCTTGAATATTTACCACCACCATCAAATCCAAGTATTCCTATTGGCTTTACATTTTACATTTGTACATGCATGAACTGGGGTCGAAACTTCATATTCATGTGCCTTCTTAAACTATGTTAGCAGGTCAGGGACATACATGGCTCTGAATTTTGCATTTTAGCTGTGATGATAAACGCACAACAGCTAATTGGTATCGTTGCTTCTCAGCCCTGGCAAATTTGAAGAAGGAAACATGGAGGACCACATGTACTGTATAAAAAGGATATTGAAAAGAGCAAGAGACCGGTGTCATCAGAAAAAAAGAGTCAACATTTGAGTTGCCTTCCAAATATGGAAAGACCCTGATAAAGGAAAAGGAGTGTGAAAGAGGCAGCAAATTTGTTTGCTTCCTTCTGGATCAGTAGGTTAATAAAACATATATATATTAGTCTAAATTTAAAATGTTCATTTCATTGCACAATCGTCTGCCCTACAAAGGCAAAGGGCAGTAACTCCGAACATTGAAACTGAGAAAAATGCCTTTAAAGTGGTCTGGTGGTGGGGTTTGTATTAATTACGTCGAACCATTTAACTGTAAAGTAGTTCTAAATTTCTGGTATAAAGTTTAAGCACAGCTCCATATCAACGCCTCATAGAATAGTAACTATAACAACCAACCAACCCATATGCTTTTCTGCTCTACTTTTTAACGGCAGGTTGCAGATAATGATTCCTACTTGTAAAGAAATATAGAGTAATCTAAATATTCCGACATAACATTTTAAATGTTCCCCACTTTGCATCGCAAACTTATTTGTCAGACAGCGTTGATTAATTTCGTCGAATGCATGTTTCAGTGGCTGTTATCCCTTACATACTGCCCAGTCAAACATGTTGTAGGTATAATAGTGGTGATGCTTTTATGTACTGTCTTTATAAGAAGAGGGAATACAGGGGAAAAGAATGTATCAGTGCTCCTGTTTCAGGCTGTTATAGTTTGGTGGAGAAGGTGGGTCAGCTATGCTAGTCACAGGCTACCATTATCCAAAGCCAATTCGGTCAAAGCACACCAAATAGAAGATCTAAACAGTTGAAGGGCCCTGGTTTAATTGAAGCCATCTATGTTTTAGAGGTAAGTTCATGTGCCAAATGCAGCCTTAATGCAAAAAACTACAAATTTTAAGGTTAAAGAAACCTTCTAGTTGTGAGACCGCAGATTGCCACCAGCTTAATGTCTCTCCCTTTTCTACAGGTGTTGAAAGAGTTACGATGACTGTCAGGTGCCATAAAATGTGAATAGGAAAGATAATAGATGCAAATAGAAAGTCTCATTCTAACTTAATGACTATCACTATGAGTAATAGTGACAGGTGATCGTACACATATAAGATCGCTTTTAAAAATAGTATATTCCATCATTGTTGATAGAGCACCCTGCATATCCTATTGTGCCATTAAGGAAATCTGTTGTTTAATGTCATGTCACAGTGGTGTCTGAATATTCAAATTTGATTGGAAATTATTTTCAGAGGCTATGATGCAAGTAATTTATAAGATGCTTATAGGCACATATCACATCACTGGTTTGAATTCAATTTATCTGGGTTATATTATTCAGGATAATTTATTCCTTTGTTTTGCTCTTCCACATATATTTGCATATTTAGATTATGTTGCTGTTTCTCCACTGAGAGCAAGTGTACTCGTGTGATTTCTCTTTCTCATCTTGCATCTGCTTCGTTTGTCTACCTTTTTCCACTGCACAAATGGCATTTTTTTTCTACAGACTGACAGCTGTTTGTCTACTTTTATTTATTTGTTTATTTATTTGTATTTTGTTGCAAATAATAAAAAAAAAAACGTCTAATTATACAGCTCACTGTTTTCGGGTGGGAATTTATTGTCTCATTGTCACAGGCAGAAATCTGGGTTCCCTGGCCACCTCCAGGTTTCAGTAAGAGCCTGTGTCTAATGAGGCTTAGCTATTATGTAGGCCAAATTGCACTGCTCAGCACAGGAGACAACAGGGACAGGCTTTGGCAGGATCATTGTATAATTACAGTCTTGCAGTGGCAATCAGAGTCTGCCAGACTATCCATTGAGTCAGTGCAGTAAAGGCAGAACATAAAGTAATGAATCCCATATTCTTTCATACATTCATACACTACAGGATGGTACACCAATGCTCAGATTTTTTCATTAATAATAGGCCTCGCCTCATTATGTAGACTTTCATGTCACACTTATCTGTAGCTGTGCTCTGTATGTAACGTGAAGATAACATCGGGTATACATTCATACCGTAGCCATACAATGCTTTCAAGATGTTCCACATTTTATGCCTTCTGCATTCACTCTAACCACTCTAACTCTAACCATCTGTGCTTCAACCCTTAAATATCATTACTTAAATGTGATAGAGATGTAGTGTGAAGTGGGGTGTTGATGGACCTTTAACTGCCTAAACGTAGCTGTAGCAGAAGAATAGGGTTGGTTCCTAGTACGGAGACGCCTGTCCATAGGGGTGTCTGCCTCCAGAAAGGCCCATTCTAGGCAAAGAGGTCCATTCTAGGCAACAAATTCAGCTATGTCTACAGGGTAAAAAGGACCAAGAAACAATTTCCTATAAACAAATAGCAAAACACATCTCATTAAAAAAGTCTAATGAAATTTTGGACATTGGTCAAAGGTCTTTTTGGCATTCCACACAATGTCATGCAGAGCTTAATTACTCCAAATTAATGGCAGAGTAGGCTATTTTTTTTCTTTATTGATTTGGAACGAATTGGTATATTACCACAGTGTAAACACTAGAATACACCTGTGCCTGATATAAAATGAAGTGCTGAGCCTTCACGCCATGTTTGCACATGCATGAGATATGTCGTCATTTCATGATGTATCGATTAGCTGAACTCAAAGGGATGAGTCAACAAAACTGTACACTTTCCTGAGTCATGTACTTTCTGCTTGCAAACACTGTACATGTCCCAGCAATGCGGGCAGCATATGACCAACATACCAGACACATACTGTGGGTCAGGGAAAGTCCAGCCAGTCCTCAGTGACTGCTTAAGGCTGTGCATCAGCCTGAACCACATACCTTTGAAAGAATCTTGCAGTGGAACAGCTTACTGGAAATTTCAGGTGAATTATTCACTTTGTGATACAGACACCACATTTCACTAAGGGATTCATTACGGTTTAGCTGATATGAAGATGTTTGCCATTTGAATGGTAATTATAAGATACAGTATATACGTTATACTCATACAATTAGATATTTATACATTACTTACATTATATTTATTCACTGTACGTGAGGGTTCACTTAAACCTAGTCATAAGTATAATGATATGAAAGGTACAGATCTGTTGTAGGAGTCTACAAGACATAACTGCACCGGTTTGCAAGAAAACAATGTGGCTTACAAGTACACTTATTCTACCACCTCTAGATGCCCTCCCTTTAAAAGTGGAAAATGTGCTGCCTTGCACTTTATAGCAGCATGTTCATGTGATCCAGCTCAAAGGTGCAATAAGCTCCCAGTGATGCCTCTAGATACCTAAACTTGACTTAAAATTTTAATCATAAGTAATATACTAGCCAACTGAGACAAAAAATGTCTTTATAGCTCCAAAATAATTAATAAATCCTTGTTGTAAAGCAGGGTCGGCTCCAGGATCAGATCATTAGGTGCGCTCAGCCCCCAGTGAGAAGGCATTATGCATACAGTACATTGCCTGCAAAAATGTTTCATTCCCCATTTTATCACTCAACAATGGAGTTCAGTACTTTGTAATATGATCTAAATACTTTTAAAATATCGCACAAATGTATTACATTCCAGTGAGTAGCAAGTTAGTGAGAGTTGTGCAATTCACTCAGACACAGTATCATATTCACAAATGTAACATGTTTTTGTTTGACACTAAGTCTTCTCTGTGAATAGTGATTTGCTATTGGCGTGTCATACCAATCATATGTTTACAGCCCAACTGCTGCCCTGATACTTTTAGGTTAAAGTTCAGTTTGAATTTAATTTTTTGGCAGTATTGGTGTGTTCATATGTGTGTGTGTGTGTGTGTGTGTGTGTGTGTGTGTGTGTGTGTGAGAGAGAGAGAGAGAGAGAGTGTGTGTGTAAAAGAGAGTAAGCTTAATGCTGATGCCATTATAAAATGCACAGACATATTTCTCATATGGGTACAGTGCTCTTAGATACGGTATTTAAATGATGTATCCATTAAATGGCTGTCATGCATTGTGATGCTGGGGATATTAGGATACTGAAAGAGGGGGTTCAGACCACTGGGGAGCAGTGCCCTGCTCTGGTCATGCAGATTTACATTTCTAATTTGTTGCAAATCAATTAAAATTAATTGATTTGGGTCTACAGTGTGTTATATGAAACAAGACAGTTTTAAAATATTACTGTCCTTTTTAGGTTTGTTGGTTGATAGATACAAAATCAAGATTTTGCAATAATAAAGGTTTGTTTACCACCAGATCCTGAGACTTGGGCTGACTGCTATCAGTGGCTCTCTCATGACTGTGGTCAAACGGAAGTTCCTCAAATCTCAAAAGAACTTTTTTCCCCTTGAACTTACTGTTTCTCCATGAGGTATTTGTTTTCTCTGTCATTGCCAAGAGGATGTGAGGTAAACAAACCCTAAGAAAATGGTCTCTTTTGTCAACCAGAAGGAACAAGTGTTTGGCTAAGCAGGAAATGATGACAAGAGATGCAGTACATAACCAGTGCCTGTTGATCCCAGCAAGCAAGTCATTTCTCCTGGTGGCATTGGTACCACTGAAAGATAAGAGTTTTCAAGGAACCCTCTAAACTCTTAGTTTGATATTGCTGATATGTTTTTAGGGAGAAGGATTCAGGTAGTAGAACCCCTTCCATGCATCTCACACAGTATCAAGATAGACAAGCTTATTATTCATCAGGGTGACATGGAATCCATTTCAAGTGTTCTGGTAGAACTAATATATGGTAAAACACCTCTCCCACCTACCCGATTGGATATATTGAAAAAAAATTGCAGATTGTATCATGCGATGACACTTAACAGTTTTACATAGTGTTAAATATTTTATTTTAAACTAAAGGTTGCCAATAGGAAAATGGAAGTAAATGTAAATGTCAGGTTTATGAAAAACTCTAAACTCAACAGTAAAGACCACAGTGGTAGAACGTTTTCTGCATGCTCAGAGTATAGTGCTAAGGTAATGTGCTGTTATGGTCATGTACACAGATATGTTAATGTCTGAAAAAATGAGTAAATTTGGTCTCCAGTCTTTGTCATCTATGGAATGCAGCCCTCAAGGCATACAATTAGCATACTATAAAACATATAGTTAACCCTGCACAAACGTTCATTAATACAGTGGCTTTGACAGTGTTTATGGTATAGGCTGTGAAACAAGCCTCGAAAGGAGCTTACTCACAGAACTGAAAATTAGCTATTCATTACGGGATGCTAATTACATTGCTGATATGGTTAATTACTTAGCTACAAATTTGTTATTACAATCTACTTTGGCCACCTCAGTCATTTATATGCACAACTAAATGACTGATTTGTGTCATCCTTGTTCACACACTGTACAACCGGGGGAATAATGGTCTTTGTGCAATAAATATGCAAAAAAAAACGGTTTTCATATCTTACCTGAAACAAGTGACTGCTCTCTCTTACCCTAGAAAAATCTTACCCAGGGAAATGTCAGGGTGCCATGAAGAAAAATAATGAAAAGGAAATATATATTTTTCAGCACTGAGTGACAACCAGATCAGTGAAATGGTAATTGCACCCTTATGTAACACTCTCGGTGGCCTGCCGGTCCTGTCACACCAAATCCTGACAGCATTCTCTGCCAAGAGCTGTGTTGAAGTCCTGTATGTGGAAGCCGGCGGAGCTCCGACACTCTCCTGGTGGACATGCAGACTGGGGTGGTTTCTTTGGTGACACTCCATCAGTATGTTTCTGTAGTCTGTGCCAGAGCTTGTTGAACTTGCTTGTGTACTCTGGCACTTGTGTGTGCTTGTGACTTAAGCACTTGTTTTTTTTTTCTTTGGCATGGCAAAATGGTGCAGCATGGCCCACAGTTGTTACGTCATGATTTAAGATTACAAAACAGCTGTTGATTTCTGTGTATTTTTTTCATTGACACATCAGATAACACATTGATCTACATCAGAGATGGATCCAGTGACATGTGTTTTTTAACAAATTCTTGGCTGTCATCAGGTATCCAGTCAACCTTAATTACTTTGGCAAAACCATCTCAGGTAAGAGTACACATTCTTATTAAGTCACAAAATGCTTAAATGTTTTTGCAACATCCTTAAATTAAGTTTAAAGCCATATGGTAGCATCAAGGAGAGATTATCACACCTAGTATTCCAACTAACCACTTAGGGAAGTTGTAATGTAGATTTACACTCAAGTCCAAAAATAGCCGCACTACCAACTTTTATGCTCGCATTCTTTTGCCAAATATTGTGCCTAATTTAGTAGCAAAATAAGTCAGGTTTTAATGTGAACTTGGCAAATGTCAGTGGTTTGACAAGTAGCTCATCACTTTTAGACACTCAGTGATCTTTACCTGTACTGTACATAACATGTAAACAGATGCATTGACTAAACTATCCTCTAAAATATGCATAGGTAATGAAGTTTGTATGATGAAATATCATGAGGCTATAGAATATAGTGAGTAAATATAATGAGATTATAGAAAAACATTAATGCAATTAGCGTTCCTTACTTTTACGTCAAAGCCAAAAAGTTGGACTAAAAGGACTGAAACCTTTATAGAAGGTAGTCACAACCTTTGGTATTATGGCTGCTACAAGCTGCACTAAGTGCAAACTCAAGGGACTTGACCACATTTTGGACTCTTTGGAGTCTCTCAATTTGCTGCTGTGCTGTTTGGACAACAGAGAGACTGGGCAGCCGTCCAAGAGCTCCTCTGCCCAGGCAATACCTGACAGTCTTCATTTTACAGCACCCCCAGATAGCACTGGATCTGAGACATCAGACAAAATGGCTTTGTTCCTCACACAGAAAGTCTTCAGGTCTCAGACGCCCCAGATGAAGTGACCTCAGACAAATGAATGTCAGCCAACAAGCCCACAAACAAAATGGCCCAGATTTTTGGACTTAAAAGTCACATTGTGGGATAGAAAACTGTCTAACGTAACAAGTTGCACAGCTGAAAAACAAACAGATCAACCACAGAAAAACAGGAACTTAAGACATAACAACGCTGTGAAAAGCAACAACAGCTAAAGGAGCCTCAGACTTCAGGCCATTGAGAAAATGCCCTTGAGACTTAAGGGAGGAATGCTGTTTATTATCCCAGAGGCATCGTGCTTTTGATGGCATACAAAAAGCTAAAACATCATGCCTTAACTTGTCTTTCACAGTGAATGCAAATACATCACACTGATAGAACTAGTCCATTATTAAATCATATAGGCTTATGTTTAAAGTGTCATATTGTGGCTAACTGTTCCCTCTTGTTGCTTTTGAGCAGACAATTTAATATGCCATAGAGACTTTTTGGGCATTTCAAAGTGGGCTGTTATTGTCCTAGTCTATTATTATAAAGCATTTATAACACTTCATAGTTTGGCAAATTTTGCATTGCAAATTATAGAACTGCATTGATACAGGAATATGGTTATCGAATAAAGCCAAACAGCTCAAGGTGTCACAGTGCATTATGTGTCTTATACGGGTAGTGATGAAATACTGTGGAATTGGGAAGGACACCCACCACAAAAGAAAAAGTCAGCCCCCAGAAATGAATGTCATCCTCAATATAGCAGGGGAAAGGGTTGGAAATAAGTGCCCTCCTTTGTAAGTTGATGTAGCACTGCTGCAAGAGAACATTCCAGGAGCACTCACAGGTTAAATACACTAAATGAGCAATAAATGTTCATTTCAGTAACTAATGCACCAAATAGTCCTGATGTCCAACAAACATTTCAATCCAGCATTGAGGCTGTTGGATACTGCACAGGAACAACTAGGCACAGCACTGTAACATGCAGCTCTATTCCTTAATTGCTAAAAATTCTATAAAAAACCTCAAGAAACATGCATTAAAATACCTTTTTTATCATGTTCTTAAGTGATCTGTCCTTTATTGTAATAGTACGTTGATATCTATAGGTCGTCAATAAATTACTAAAGGACTCATCAGTAATAGAGTTAAGATGTATACATGTGATTGTGACAGGGTGCTAGATTTATCAGTGCAAAGGGGATGGTGTAATGGAGATCAAGATTTTGTGGTATGCCATGTTTGTGACAGGACTTCACAACAGCTGCTAATGACAGTACAGACCAAAACCCATCTTCTACGATAACACATCATGAAATGGCATCCCAAGTCAAATAAAGGTTTGCTACTGTATGCTCAACTGGAAATTCAAGGTGGTAAGATGAAAAGACGCCCAGAGCTTTGTGAGTGAGTTATTCATTTCTATTCCTCTACCTCACCTCTCTGAAAAGAATCCTAGGAGGTCTGAAACTGAGTCTGCGGATGACCCTTCAACACTCGCTTTATTCATTCTCATCTCAAGACAAGAATATAAATGGTTTGAGAAGGCAGGTTTCACTGAAGAAGTAGATGGCTTTGTGCCTGGTGTTGATGATGGAATTGACAATTTTTAAAACTTATTTGGTCTTTCACAGAAGCGAATTCTGGTCTCTGCTGTGAGTCTCTCACAAAGTCAATACATTATTTAGCTTCCAACAACAATGTGAATTATGCTTCTTCACTTTATACACCTATGAAATATGTTATAGCGTGAAAAGCAACACTCAGATGTGGGAAGAGAGTTTTCTGCAAGAAACTTTTCTGTAGACAAATCATATGAATTGTTTTAAGCCGTGGCAATAGACCAAGCCCATGAACAGGCAAATGCTGTTATAAAAAGTGATTGAGCAGCCACTGGCTTCACTGATGTTCCATCAGCACTAAGTGATGGATGTTTGCTGAGCCTGTGGAAAGCAGCCAGTGTCTGAACTTACTGTATGAAGCAGAAGAATGTGATACAAAGGCAAATACTGCAAAGACATAACTCATCTGACTACATGATATTATTTAATTACTTCCAATATTAGCGAACAGGATAAGAGCTAGTGGACGTGTGTGTGTGTGTGTGTGTGTGTGTGTGTGTGTGTGTGTGTGTGTGTGTGTGTAAGAGAGAGAGGCCCAGAGTATCAGAGAACAGTAAGCAAGAGATGAAACACTAAGGTTTTTGTGCATACGCCATAAACCCAAAAAACCTCTCCAGCTCAAGTATAGTGATACATGAGCTGAATTCAGAGGTGAAAGAAAGGCTGATTAGTATGCTGAAATAGAGTAGAGTAGAGAGAATCCAGTCATACAACTATGCACTGATTATTTATATCGTGAGTTAGTGATGAAACCGTAATTGGACTGTGGTCTACCTCTCAGGAATCAATTAAAGACCATGCAGAAATATGTTACATTCTGAAAGACTTGTACACAGTTGTACAAAAGTTACAAACACACTGGTGTACTCTTGCTGTCTTCCATATATACTTGGAGTCAGAGTTTTCAACTATACCATCTTTTGATGTTAGGATTCCTAGTTGTCAGCTTGTATGAACTCCACAAAGCCCACCTTCACTATCACAAATGGCTGCTTCCAGCATCAAGGGTAGTGAAATCTGTTTTTCTCACTGCTTTTATAAAGCCCTTTAATCTTTTCTCACTTGTGTCTCATTTCAGTGACTGCATTCTTATATACACATGCAGATATGCAGCCCCCATATGACGTAAAGAACTATTCAACTGCTGAAATGAGACAGTCTGGCCCGCTATTTCACTCAAGATGTGTGGCTACTGCTAACCTTGAATACTTTTACATACATGACAGGAACCAATAAAGTAAATAGTTCTTATTTTTACGTCAGTGTATAGCCTTTTATGTTACATGCATTATATATTATACATATTGTGTTGAAAAACTGAAATCAAAATAAAACCATGTTCAAAATGTACCTAAGCAAAAATAATGTGTATGGTAAAGTTGTCTTATAAATAAATAAATAATAAATAAATATGTTACCGGACTGCAAAGCTTCTTGAGACATGAGGCTGTGAATGATGTATTTTGGTTCCTTCTTTCCACTGTACCAGTATGCAGTTGCTGTTAGTTGTGCTGTTGTGACACTATTGTTAAACTTGGAAGCCTAGTTGTGCTGTTGTGACACTATTGTTAAACTTAGAAAGCCTAGTTTTGCTGTTGTGACACTATTGTTAAACTTGGAAGCCTAGTTGTGCTGTTGTGACACTGTTGTTACTCTTGGAAGCCTAGTTTTGCTGCTTTTGATGTATGTATGTGTAAAACACCACGTAATGTGCTGTTTATTGGCTAAAGGCAATTACATTGGCTAACTTAGTGAATGTTACTAAAAACTGTGAGACTGATTGTTCTCTGGTATTGTGTGGAAACTGGAATACATTTAACATGCATGATGTCATTTGAGCCACAGCAACATGGAATTCAGCATTGGTGACAGTGGGGGTGGTTTCCAGCTTTCAGTGGGTTGGACATGCCAGATATGGTAATCAGTTTGGTTGTGGCCAAGCCATTTTATTCCTGAGCCTATTAATGGTGTGGGGGTTAGAATAGATAAAGGCAATCAGCGCCATTTTGGTGTGAGATCAGAGAGAACCAAACCCCTAAACTGATCATTAATATCCCTGCCAGAACCAGGAAGTCTGGAGGGCTATTTTGCAGGTTTAATAGTGTTTCAAAGTACTTTCTGCTGTACACCTGGAATAAGCTGGCTTGTTCAGAAGTATTAGTAAGTCCTCAGATATCAAGAAAAAAGCTCACCACAATGAATGCTGTGATCTGACACAAAAAAAGTTCAAAAGGGACCATTTGTCGGGACCAGGAAAACGAATCACTCTTGTGCAAGAGTTTGTTAATCCTTTTCAGGAAGAGCCATATGACCTTCTTGACACAAAGGACATTGTGTTCGTAGGCAAGTGCAATGAAAAAGGTGTGCTTTGGTTTCATGTATTCATGAAAGCATTTAATCCAAGGTTCAATGCACATTTTACCAGCCAATTAAGGAGAATAAAGTTGCCTCTAAAAGAGAAGTACATTCAAGTGGCACAAGTGAAAAGGCATTGACGCACAACTTCCATCTTTCTTTTATCTTTTCATCCCTTGTCAAAGGAGGGAATATGACTTAATAGAACTCCTTCAGTATAACAACAGTCCATTCTGCCTGAGTGACAGCAGACAGCTTTATTGGAGCAAGTCGAGATAACTTGTGAACCAGCAGTTGATGTTCAGCACCCAGAGCATTGAAACCTGTTGGCCAGTATGCAATGCAGTAATGCATCAAAGACATATGATGCATAGTAAAAGAGCTCAACAGTTGTTTTTATAGGTATATTCACATTAATATTGATATGATGTTTTAACATGCCAGTTTCCATTTAACACTGGAGTTTTTCTTTAAACATCCCTGCCCCATTAATGAATACAACAACAGCAAAAAAGAGAGTTTTGCCAGTGATGTGACTTTGGTCAAGGACGAAGCCTCAAATTTATTCTCATTCATGAGATCTGCTTTGTACTTCAGCCAATCTTGTGCTTCCCTGGTTGCAGTGGCTATAATAAAGTTCCATCCTTTCATGGCACAGACAATATGTCTGGTTAAGACACTTGGGATGTGTACCATCAAGTCACAGCCATCTATTTAAAGAAACCAACATCCATCCATCATTGGTGGCAGTGATACACAGACTTTTTGGGGAACTAGCCAAGGTGCCATGTGTGAGAGGTCTAATGCTGCTGTCACAGTCAATGAGAATGCAACTGAAATTGTTCGCAAAAAAGGACAACAACATAAAAGGCTTACCAAGGGACTTCTGGGTCTGCCCCTGTCTACCTGAAGACAGTAATTAAGGCTTATGTTCCATCCAGGGTGCTACGGTCCTCACATGCAAACTTGGCCTTTGCCATCCCCTCACTCAAAGCAATCTCAGTCAAAACTATTCTCTGTTGTTGTGCCTCAGTGGTGGATAGGCTACTAGTTGCAATAAGAGTAAGGTCATTCCTCTCTACCTCCAAGAAGCACCTGAAAACCGCACTTTCCATCCTAGCAACACTAACCTTCTCTTACCAGCACCAGTATTTTGTTACTTTGGTATGCTTGTGCTTCCTCTGTACTATGTGATTTGTTACACTCTTGCTTACTCTGTTCTTCCCTGTACATCTGTAGCTTGATTTGTGTTCTCTATTGTAAGTCGCTTTGGATAAAAGCATCTGCTAAGTGTAATGTAATGTAACATACACTGTAAACCCGGATTGTCAATACAACTCAAAACTTTTGATGTAACTGATTACGTCAACTTACGTTAACTATATATTTTAATTAAAGTTAATTTAAAAGTTTAAGTACAAAATTAATGTACTTAAACTTTTCAAATTAATTTAATTAAAATATTTAGTTAATGTACTCAAAACTATTGACGTAATCAGTTACATCAAAAGTTTTGAGTTGTATTAACTTATGCGGGTTTACAGTGTATGTAACTCTAATCTTCAGAGCATTAAGCTCTGTCGCACTGATCTGCCACATTAAAATGCCCTCCTTCAACATGTAATATTGGGTACCTTCCAGACACATTGTTTATTGAGCTGTCTGACCTCTAGGAAGGCCTCATTAAAAGCAGAGAGGGATAGACAAGCAGTGCTGGACAACTCTCCAACCTTTTGCACCTTGAAGTTTTTCAAACAACTGAGAAATTGTAGAAGTAAAACTCAATGCCATGGATGATGAAAATGCTATGGGTCTTGCCTGCACTTCACTGCACTTTCTAGCTGAAGATTTGCCAGGTCCTTGGTGCAGTAAATACACAGTGGTACAGTCAAATGTCTTCTGACCATAAAAACTAGGTAGTTACAAAGCAACACATTTTTTATTCAAAATATATCCTCAGTTAGTTTAACAAGATCAAACTTTACTCAAATATATTAATAACTTCCAGTGCCCCTCTAGGGCATCAAAATTGAAAAAAATCAAAATTGAAAATGTAGTTCAATGGCCTATAGACTACAGTACATCACGTAGGCCTCTGGTTTAACTGTCCTTGAAGGAAGAGAGTAGGTCTCTCACACCAGACTTTCTGCTTGAACACTCTCAACAACTTGAGTTTCCTGCCCAGGGCTTAAAAATGAATATTAATGATGTCCACTGAGAAACATTAATATCGCCCAGTGCCTCATGCGGAGAATGAACTAGCAGCATATGCAGCAACAGTGATAACTCCATTATTAACCAGTTAGTTGTCCTCAAGTAGATAACTACTCTCCATCTTGCATTTTCCCCCCACAATTTTGAGATCCTGATCTCATAATTATGAGAAAATATCTTGTAATTACAGATGATTATTGATGAATATGCGAGTTACTGATGATTATACACTAATGAAAACGTAATGAAAATGACTATGTTTAATTTGTGCTCACCCTAAATCCTTCATGATGCATCTTTAAATCGACAAGGCATCCCTGGCTCACTAACAGAAAATAGGTTAAGAGAAACCAGCCTTTTTATTATTCAGCCTTTGCTTGCTTTGTGGGCTGGGTAAAGGATGCATACTGTTCTCCAGTGATCCATTCTTGTAAGTGTGGTTTCCTCCGTTTTGGCTAAATGTTAATGTGATAATTCCTGAGCTGCTGGAGGAGCTTCATGAAACGTAGCACAGTTAATCACTATAAAGGCTAAATGAAATTACTTGGATGTAAAGGTCATGGGTCAGATGTCAGGGTTATATGGGGTCATACAAATAATACTGCTCAAATACACTGACACACAGTGTTTAGCCATTGTGGCCCACATACCACATACTGTACATGTTTGTTATTATGGCCTTAAGGTTGTGGTGTGAATGGTCAGTATAAAACTCTGTCCAGGGCATGCATAGTCTTTACATGAAGTTTGATTTGACTCACTTGGGTAAAAAGATGTGGCTGGTACCCATGAACCGATAAGCAGGTACCAACAAACAATGTGAGAGGGAATGTTAAGAGGATTAATGTCCTAAGTAATATCAGAGATCAGAATATAATGTTGGATTTTGGCTGATTGATTTTGCATTCTTCTATGAACTGTTCAAAAACTCTCTCTTGACGGTTAAGCAAGCAATGTAAATTATTAGTAAAACAACAGAGATGTCCGGAGGAAAGAGCAAATGTCACATATGTAGGCTATTCCAGGTTGGGAGACATTTATGTAAGGGATAATATACAACGCTAATGGTGGTTGTATATCAGAAAGTTAATGCATGTTTGAGGTGGTACTGCGCCACAAAACAAAGTGGAGTGGTGTGCATTAACTTTCTGATATACGACCACCATGAAGTCCATTATCCCACTTATACCACTGTTACCACACTTGGCTTATGTGATTTCCAGGTAATGATTTCCACATTTTAATCGCTAAAACAAGCTTGTTAGTAAAACTACTCCTCTCCGCCACAAGATGTGTCTTTTCATAACTTACTGGAGAAACTGTCACTACTAATTTTACACTGAAGGTTGCTATGGCCAAGACCCAGTTGTTAGTTCCATACCTTTGGTTGTCAAGCTAACCATTCTAAAGTTCTGTTAAGCCTAGCTTAGCAAAATCACATTGTTTGGGAGTCCAAATTTATTGTGACTGCTAAAAATCTATCTCAGGGCTTATAACATGTTCCTCCTCTGTGTACTTCCATCTGCTTGTCACTTGCTAAAGCTGTCACATCTTTACCGTTTATTTACAGGTCACCACAAGCTTGGCACATTGATACACAAGCAAGCGTAATATGGTCTGCAAACAGGAACTACTTCATTGGTGTGCCTATGGAAGGATCACAATGGGACATTTTACCATAATTTCTAATGGCCCTAGAGTGCCTGAACTTTACATCTACAAGCATAAACTAAGTGAAAAATATGATTAAAAAGAAGGCTACTTTAGCACAACTAAATCATGTCAGGTGTTTCAAAACACCTCAGGGAATTACTTACAATTTAGCAAAAGAGAATGGCACATTGATACCTAACAGCCATACGTGTATGTCAATATATGGTTTACAGTAAAAAGGCTTTACTCTAAGACCTGACAGCAAGTTGTTTAATGCTAGTCATGTGGCCTCAACAAGTATAGCCTATGACAGATTAGTGTGGCTTATCCAATAAGTGCAGCTTCTTTCATCAGAAATGCAATTTCCCATACATATTGAAACTGCATATGCAAAAATAACTCAGAGCTAGTGCCCTACAGTCCTGAGGAATCAGCTTTAAAAAATGCTAACCTACAGTTTTTTCTGTACTGCAGTGATCTTAGTTGGAAGACAATTGCATGAGACTAAGCCTTTAGCCTAAAAGCAAGGTCTGTGCCTCCACAGAGTCTGTATAGATAATGCATTTATTGGCTTTTGAACGCAGAACAAGGGACAGGTGGCAGCTCCTCTAATCACATGACACAGATACAATACTGGTGAGCTCATAGGCTTAATAGCATAAACACAATAAAGCTCCTGCTGGCATTACAACATAACACGTGGTCTTAACTGATAACAGTAATGTATCAGCAATGCATGTTAACACCAGGCACAAAAAGTAAAACACTGCAACATGTCAAAGGTAAACATTGTGCAGGCGATTAGACATTTTTGCGGAACATGGGAGAACACACTGAATTCTGGGAACTACATAAATCACAAACACACATACCACCACCCCCCCCCACCCCCCCCCCCACCACACACACACACAAACACACACACACAAACACACACACGCACACACAGCTGCACTACAATAATTGTATTGTTTGCACTGCTCTGCAACCATGAGCATCTGACACCATAAGTCTGCTACAGCATACACTGCAAAAAGCAGATACAAAGAAAACAGGAGTCCACCCATTCATTACCCGGTCACTCGCCAGAAGTGTTACCTGCATGCATGTGATAATGTTAAAGAATAGAGAACAAGCTTTAAAAGTGTGCTTCCTGGTAATATTCCCAGACTTTTCCTATAGCATACTACAGAGGGTTTGCAAAAAAAAGAAACAAAAAAAGCTCAGAAGGTATGTTTTTCTGTATGTTTTTCCTCTGCATGTTTCCTGAAGAGGTGAAAGGTGTTAATGAGGGCTCTGTCATGATGCCACCAGAAAACAAATATCACCCGGTAAAATCATCAATACTGCCACGACAGGATCACAGAGATTTGCCGGTAATTATGCCCTTTGGATGTTCCTGCTCTCCCCAGACTCACTCAGGCACCACAGAAATGCCAGAGAGGAAACCGTCCAATTAGAGCAAGAAATACTCTGCCAGGAGACAGCAGCCATTCCCTCTCTTGCCCCCTCAGAGAGGACCCCCCTGGGTACGCATGAAGCAAGAAGCCCCTGTTTCAACCAAACAAAGGCAGAGGATAAGAGGTTGTGATCACATTTCAGTCAATACAAAGTACAAATATGAAAGAATCTAGACAAATGATCTCGATGCAGCACTGCACAGCACAGCAATGCTAAAAAGGACAGTAAGATGACTGGTAGTCGAGGTGGAGTTAGAATGCTTATGCTGCTCATGCTGTACATCTTCAAGTGCCTCCCTGGGAGATGGTAATGGTACAGAAAATGCAACAAAAAAAAAACATAGTTCCTTGTTTAAGCAAAGATGGCGGTTGCAGTGTGGGAATGGAAGAACACTGGAGAAATCTGCAGGGACAAGACAAAGTGTGCAGATAGAAATCATAGTTACTCCCGTAACAGTGGTTTGGTGTCCGGAATTCTTATCAGACCAAGGGCCTCATTTATAAAACATTCTTACGCACAGATTTGATCTTAGAGTGTTCGTACGAACGAATTCACGTCAAAGTACAGAGTTATAAAAAACATCTTTGACGTGGAAAAATACTTATTTCCACGTCAGGTTCCAGCTTGGCGTATGACCATTTCCTTGTGGTTATGCCTAGTATTGCAGATATTTTCCCATTCACGGGCTAGGAATTTTATTAAAAAAGACAATCTCGCCTCTTTCACTGTAATATGATGAGGATTAGGCTGATATAAGCATAAGTACCCTACCAATACTTTAAAAATATATATTTTAAATGTTTCATCATCATCATCATCACCATCATCAATTACACAATCAAATCAATACAATCAAATTAATTACATGAATAGGCTATAGTTGATCCAAATTAAGGTATGATAAGTGTACATTTAATTCCACACGTGTAAAACATTTAGTAGGCTATAAAAACTGTCATAGTGTGTTGGTTTGTAGTAAGAGACATGGCTGCATTGGCCCTGTTAGAGGATATTGCCAACCGTGCAATAAGGAGAGAACGAGTTTTTCGTGACCGCGCAGACTTTTTGGCACATGATGACACATGGCTGATAAGCAGGTACCGCTAGTCGAGAACGGCTTTGTTAGAGCTTTGTGCCCAAATGGGCCCTCATCTAGAGAGACGCACCAGACGCAACCAGGCTATACTGGTTTAGGTACAGGTTTTGTCTGTTCTTGGGTTCCTCCCGACAGGAACGTTCCAGCGAGAAATTGTAGACTGGTCGGGAATATCCCAATCAACATTCAGCAGAATATTGCCAGATGTTCTTCGCGGAATTATTCGCCTATGCCCGCAATTAATTCGATTCCCATACAGTGCCCAGGAACAGCAAGAAGTAAAGGAGGATTCCCTGCGTAAAACACGGTTCCCAAATGTGATCGGTGCGATAGACTGCACCCACGTTGCCATACGAGCTCCACATGTGAACGAGTACATGTATGTCAACAGGAAAAATCTCCACTCCATAAATGTGCAGCTCATTTGTGATGCTCGTATGGCAATCTTGGATGCTGTTGCGCGCCAGGGTCAACGCACGATTCCTTCATTGTGCGTAATTGTAGTGTTGGAAATCGACTGGAGGCGGGAGCGGGCAGAGACGGCTGGCTTCTAGGTAAAATTTATTTGCTTTTTTAGAAGGAACATGAGGTTAAATTAATAATTTCTGTTAACAGGAGACCGAGGTTATCCTTTGAAGAAATGGCTGCTCACCCCGATTGCGCACACGGAGACAGCCGAGGAGGCCCACTTTTTTTTCTTGCATTCCTCTTTAGTTGCCATTGTCACAGAGAGTTTTTGCTTTGAGGATGAGCTCATTTTAAATGTTAATTCATTAAGCAGGGGCGTTTTGGGGGCGTAGCATTCAGCTGCACACAATTCCACGGTCATTTGTGATTTATAACCGAATGATTGGCGTACGCATGGATTTCGTGCGTACGTTCGTTTTCTCTGAATCGCACTTACGATCAAATCAGAAAAGTTCTTAGATAAAATCAAGGAAGGTTTCTACACAAGTCTTTATAAATGAGGCCCCAAGAAACCTCAGGTCAAGGAGGTAACACACTGATTTAACATATCACTTCTCTCTGATTTTAAGATTTTAATATGATGTACAACACAGCTGGAGTACCATGCAATTTCTACAACAAATGCACATATTGTTGTACCGATTTAACAGTGAGGTATTAGGCTACTAAAGAGGAATTGGTATCAATTTGATGGGAAGGTACTTTCAAAAAAAATGTAGTACTTTTGGGAATGCTTAGGCAGTCTTACTCACAAACTTTGTTTACAAGCAGTTATTTATCAAAATTTGACTTCTCTGCCAGTGCAAGTGCAAGGCATATGGTTGGAGCCACTTTTCTGTTTCCTCATGTATCATACTGCCATTGCACAGTGCTCAGAGAGGTCTAATCAAGTTACATTTAGAGAAATGTAGAAGCTAAGAGCACTACAAGCCGTCTAGTGCCCTAAAGATGGCCAAAATGGTAGCAATGTGTAGGCCCAACTGCATATTACGATTGACTGTGCTTTATTAAAGTTTTTTCCATGTAATTTTTCTTACTAGTGCCCTAGTCGTTTTTTTTCCCCTTAAAGTTACATTAGTCTTATTTTAGCTGTTTAGCCCATTAGAACATTCTCTCTGTCACGTGTAACCTATGAGACACATGGATGTGGAGGCACTGTTTGAACTCCTTCCTGTTTCTCATGCTCTCTGCAGAAACGGACACTTTTTTGTGCCCCTATGTTCACACAGAGTTGGCAAAGTATGTTTCAATGTCATGGCTGCAGTAACATGACTCTCACCTTAATGACATCCCTACATGAGTTCACATGTCTCATTAGGTTCTCTTGCTCATTATGTGATACTCTAATGGCCAACATTTCTGCAACATTGCACTCTACTAGTTACCTTTTTTAATCCCTAATTAATTTGACCTTGTTTTTGTTTTTTTTTCCTCCTGTTTTGTGTTTGTCATACTGTATCTCATTATTAGATTCTGTGGAATACTACTGTGGTTTCAAATGTTGAAGGAGTTCAGTGCCTGGTGAAATAGGACTTTCTAACTTACAATCTTACTGACAAACAAGATTTAGAAATGGGATGCGCACTGCATTTCTTTCTGACACTGGCAACAGATGAAAATCTGTCAATTTTACATTTTGAGATCCTCAAACGTCTCTACAAATTTGAAATATGCAGGGAGTGTCCAGCCTTTGTGCACAGGTAAGCACGACTGTAGGGATATCCTTTATCAACCCCATGCACACAAGTGTTATATATGCTTTTACACAACAGATAGCATCATTTGTATACTTGAAAGCCTGGACTGAGTTCAAAAACCTTGGTTCATGTTTTTGTCAGATTGTATACATGTTTTGGTCCAGTGTAAGTTTAGTTTGACTTGACACTGCTGTGTTGTAAATTCAGTAAGTAGCCTTTTTTCTTTGAATAGATAGATAATGAATTATGTTGTTGTTATCAAGTAATTGTAACCAGGACCAAACTGTCACAAAGTAGTGACTTGATGCATGCTTGTTCAAATTTGCCAAATGAATGCTCTCATTGTGCATAGCGTTACATACTAATTTATAGTCCCTGTAACAGTGTATCTACATCATAAGGTACAGTGTAACAATGTGTGTAACAACACATATTGTATTACCACTGTACCTTACGGTCAGGGGTAGGAATAGGGTTAGGATTAGGGTTAGTGTTAGGTATGTACAGTCAGTGTAAGTACATAATGTTACAAGTAAATACACTATAAAGGGGACAGTGAAATTAAATGTTACCTGCAAAAGTTATACTGTCATTATCACAAGATAAGGACTACAAGAAAATTGTTAGCATTTGTTTAGAGGGTCTGCCGCAAGGGCAGTATTTCAGATTGATCACAAAAGGATGTCAGACAGATGTCTGAGGGGAGGTTAAAAAAAGGCTAAAGAATGATATGCATTACACTCTAAGCACATTAAAACCATTAGAGGTCAGAGTTTGAGTTATTCATAAACAACCCAGTTTATTTTTATGATCCTGGGTAAAGATACAGTATCTGATGGGACACAGATGGCATGCATCAGAAGACATCAGAGCCCAGAATTAGACTCCACAGGCGCCACCAATGAGTCCAGTTGATCAGCTAAATTGTGTTCTTCCAGCGACCTCAGTGCACTAAACTTGAGTGTTTGGGGAAGTGAGAACACAACATCCCACTGGGACCGATCTGTTTCCATGGAAACTCTGGCCATCACCCCTTCTCGGCTGACAGATGAGTTAAGCTTTAGAGTGTGAAAAGTACAGAGGATTGACCCCGCCATGGTGTTTTTTTTTTGGTCAGGATGATTTTGATAGGCGTGAAAACTATGATAACCCCTGTGTAATCACTATTGCATTGTAGGCTGAACACTATGGGAGGACGCCCTGTGAACAAGCCCGAGGCTAGCTGAAGGGATTGCTGGTGGAGCGAAGCTTAGGCTTAGGGACCTCTGAAGTCAGTTCCCAGTCCATATCACTCACAGCCTGCACAGGCATTAAAGGATCACCCCTATACTGCTTCTTGTGTTACCCACTGGCCTCCAAGGGAGGGCAAGCAGGGGTTTTTATCACGATGTAAAAATACAAAGGGTTTTTCCTTATAATACCTTTAGTATTTCGTCCACGAAAGAATAAAGCAATATCCAAGAACTGTTGAAGAAATGTGTGATGTGATAAAGTGACTCACAGTTCTCACAGTTGTGTACCTACAGTTCTGTTACTGTATTAACTGATTGTGTCTTTGAGTAAAGGCTAAGCTGTTAGCAAAATAGCCGTCACATTGTTTTCTTTGCACCCTTCATAAAGGGTGGACCCTTCGCAAGTCATGACTCTGCAGTATTTTTCTATTGTGTTTCCTGTGCAGCAGTCTACAGCAGAGTAGAAATATATATTTATTTAAAAAAACATCACTCAAAATCCTGTCACTGCTCTAGTCTTCAGGTGAGACAAAAGGGTCATTTTTGTAGTATCAAGTCAAGCTTATTCTAGAAAAAAACATTTCACTGTCATACTTGACAGTACTAATTTGATTTAACAAGATGTGAGGCATTCTTTTTGTCTTTTTCTTTAACCCCTTTAAAATTCCTGACACACATACAGTCAAAATCACAGATCCCAAACAAATGTATAGATTACAAATCTAAATTAGACCATTAGAAATAGATAAAATTATGCAGTGCAGAAAAAAATAGCAGGGTTATTTTATGATGTTTCACCATTAATGCACTAAATAGAGCTGGCTCACAGCCAGATGCTCATGTTTGTCAATGATGTGATACTGTAGGTGGAGACTAAGGCAGCAACTATGGTGAAATCAGTCTCTCCAGAGGAGCAACCAAAGAAGACAAGTTACAGCTTCAGCTCTTGCTTCCAGTCCCAGGTCCCTTGGCAGCCGTGTAGTGGCATCTTAATACCTGCAACATAATCCTCATCAAGCACCTGCCTTCACCTCAGAGCTGCAGAAACATAGCCGCTTAGAAGTCTCTGAGACACAGAATGCTCAGCGAGACTCCGGACAGTAATTTGGTGCACTTTCCATTTAGTGTCTGCCTCCCATCTCATGCGATGTGTCGAACTTGGTATAGATTTGCGTTTCAACATTTATGGCTGGGTGTCTGAGGTGCCTTTTTTGGTCAATATTTTTGCGGTGTAGTTAGCATTCTTGTCTGTTGGAAAGAAGTCTTGCTGAACAAGGGGAGATGGTTTCAAAGGCATGCTGTCTGTCTAGCCATTGCAGGGCCTAGTAGTGAGATTCTGTGAAGGACAATGTCCTCTTGTTGTCCTGCCAACACCTTTCTTGAAAGCCATCCAAGTTTCTCTTTAGTCTCAGCTCACAGAGAATGTGATAGCAATATGTCAGAATAGATTCCCACATGATGGTTGGGAATGTGGCTTCTTAGAATAAGTTTTATTTGTCTATGGGTGGAATATAAAGATGAGGCATTTTAAAATCAGCACTAACTTTTTATTTGAAATATGAAGATGAGTGTTATTTAAATCATGGGGAACAGACATTGTGTCATCTTATATACTGTTATCAAAAGTTATCAAAAAGAGTTCTTAACATTTCTGCAACTCTTTTTATTACACTGTATGCACTGTAGTAGGTAGGTTGACTTGGTTTTGCATCTAGACATTTGTAGTGTTGGTAAGCTAATTGTGTTTTCTATTGTAAGGTGTAAACTGGCCTGTGTTTGTTATTGCTCTGTTTTCAGACGGCCTCCAGGGTCCATGCTTGAAGTGACAGCACCTCTCATGGAAACACACCACCTCAAGCACGGTGTATCTATATCTGATATCTACCCATGCACTAACAATAGCAAAAAATAACCATGAATGTGCAAACAAGTTTCAGTGGAGAACCACTTGTGATAGAAATGTCCCACTATAAGCATGAACACCACACTAAAACACTTTACTACATGGTATATAACAGGAATTTAAGTATGTATATATATTTGGGTAAAAGATTCACTTTTATCTGTTTTTAATGTAAGAAGGAATGTTGACGGACTGTCTTGACAGAATCCTTGTTTTCCATAACAACACGGACACACACAGCCAATAGTGTAGACAAATCATGTGTTTAGTTGTAGCTATGTCATCCAAAACATAGTGGTTAGCTGGTACCTTTATGTCTGCTAAGGCAAGTGACTTGTTAGACAGTGAAGACAGCGAGGCAGAAAGTGTCTGTGTCTGTGGATGGCATAGAGATATTCTGGGTGCACTGCACAAGTAAGGACAGTGGCTGTTTCTTTGAAAATGGCTTCTTTGAGAATGGACATGGGCACTTTGAGCTATAGTGCAATTGGATCTTCCACAAAAGGCACTGACAGTACCCTTAGAAATAGTTTTATTGTTTTGACTTCTGTCACACTCCATATGAAAAGTGCAACTGATGTTAAGAGGCTTTTTGCCTCCTGACTCTAGAGAGGTGTACAACCCTTATAGCATGCCAAGCACGTGGAATGGGGAAAAGACCAAATATAAAATATATAAAAAAGGTTGGCTATTGTATTTGGTGGAACTGGTATATCATACGATGTTTGTATATGCAAGTAACATCTTATATCTAACATCACAAAGTTGTCTTTTTACAACAATTTTTATTTTTATTTAGTAAATAGAATTCCTCTACAGCTTTTTAATTGAAAAAGTTATTATTAGTTATAATAGGTACTTATTGCTAATGGAGAAAACTGGCAAGTCCTGTAAGCTCTTCGTAGTCCCTGGGTCCATGTGACAGTCAGTTCTGCCAAAGACCTAGACACGACCATGATAAATTGGCTAAATGCCTCGCAAATATTAATCATTTTGTCACCACAGCTGAGCAGGGAAGTGGTTTAGTGCAGCCCTAGCTGTGGAGTCTCATTTATCAAAACCCTAAAGCTTTCTGTGTAAACCACACCTTGCGTGTCTTCCACACACAAGCCGTTCCTCCTTGTCCTCCATGCCATCACCATTTTACCACACTGCCCAAAAAGGTTGTTTTTTATGACACATATTGTCAACAACCACTGGACACCCTGTGTGGGTTGTGAAAGTCTACCTAGACTCTCGTGCACTTATTTAACACAGCTGCCATTACAGTGACACAACGACACTTAGTTACACAGTCTTTTTTGTAAACAAAAACACGTGAATCTGCATCTTGGTGAAGCTACATTTTTATGAAAGTCCAACACAATGGAAGAAGTTCTCTAGTAACCTCTTTGGCAACAGCCAGAAAGTTCAGGTACATGGATTTGAAAATAGGTCTACATGTTTTTTTTATTGAATCACAGTATGTCGACAGTTGAGCAGATGTACTAAGACGGGCATTGATGGCGACAGGACCTTATGACACTGAAAGTGTACAGAGGGCCATTTGTATGTACCCTGCAGCAATAGGGGAGGAGGTCAGCGGTAGTGCTGCTGCTGGTGTTGTGTGGCAGGAGCTATTCCTTTAGATTTTTTTTTGAATGTCTGTTCAAAGAGTTTGACATAAAAAAGGGAAGATGTCTACCTGTTGTTTTTTTTTTCCTTTTACATAAAAGTGACTGAAGACACCTGAAAGGATTTCTCTTTTTAAAAAAGTAGAAAACGAAGATAATAATGCTTTTTGAATTCTGCAGGCCAGTTTCATAAATTGCTAATGCTCTACAAATTCTGTTCTGCTGGTTGGCTTAGCTGTGACTGATGAAGTACACTGAACTGAAAATGAACTCAAAATGTAATATGTAATGTATTCCCTATTTTTACTTTTTAGTTCATTCTTTCCTAGTTGTCTTCTTGTTATTTTGTTATGAAATACAGTAAGCACTCAGTATAGAACAGGCACACAGTACACAAACTTGAGAGTATGGTGTTTAGGTGCTATGGATGCTAATATGGATTTAATCCCCCCCCTTACTCTTTAAACCTCAGTGGTACAAAACGTAATGAGACATAAAGTTCCTGTAAGTAACAGGCCTGGAGATATTTTGAGCGGAACAATCTTAAGGGGTTTGGGGAATTATTAACTCAACTGTGAAAGCAACATCAAGGCAGGTAGCAACACGTTTAACTTGAATGCAGTTTATGCCTCCAAACTGTTAGCACTGAATTTACCTATAAACCATTATTATAGCTGGCAACTCTGTTATAGTTTGCATCCCTGGGGGCGTTCCTGGGGTAGTCGAGCCACCAAATCATTCCAGTTTAACTCTCTGTGGGCCGACAGCAATATCCAAAGACTGGCCAGGCGCATCCCAAAACAGTAAATTGTGAGATGAAGCCTCATAAAAGCATCCTGAATTGGAAAAAAAGAGAGCAAAGGTGAGACGCTGTTACACTGATATGTGAGAGCACTGACATTTGCTTTCTGTTGAAATATAACTTCAATCCTGCATTTTGAAAACACACAATGAGCAGTGCCTTTAATATTTGTGATCCAAATCATTCAAGCACAATAAAACAACCTATAAACCAAAGCGTTGCTCAGTCAGTTGTACCAAATATGTTTAACAGGTAGAGTACATAGCATGTGAGCTTTAATGGATCATATCTAGGCCAGTAAATAAATGTGACATTGTATTTACCAATATAGAAAATGATTCTATAAAAAAAAACATCTTTCATTTCCAAGCGCTACACATAGTGGGTGTGTCTAAGATGATAAGTATTTTAACACATCATACTCACAAAATTGTAAGCGCATTGACTAGCTTAGTTTAGTGGTACTGAGAATGTTAGATTTTAGAGATGATTCCATTATAATATGACATATACTTTATGTCACAGAAAATGTATAGCTGTGACAGAAATATTTCCTTGTCATGGTCACTCAGGCCTTTAGGAGCTACTGATGACATGAAAACGATCATGAGACAGAGATGCTAGAAAACCAATTTTAAACCGTGTGAAAAAATACTCTCCTCTTTTTATGAAGCTGGTTGTTTAAGTATATTGCATCATTGCCATTGACTGCGAATGTCACAGATTAATTTGTGCCATTTTTCAAAAGTATGATGCTCTGGCGTCCTGATGTGTTGATGACTAAAAGATCTGCATGCCATCCTTTTAATCAACTGACAGAGACAGCATGCTCCCTGAAATTACCTCACAGACACACAGTTTCACCAAAGCACGAGATACAATTCCCATGCTTTAACAGCCTGCGTTAACTGTCATTTGGTGCACAAGGCTCATACACTGCTATAACAGTTTATTGGGTAGAGTTCTTAATGACCTAAGTGAATTTTATACTATATATTACATTAACGTCAACAAATAATAATAAGCATTTCTGATGCACTTGATTCTATTCATTGTAAGTGCATTGGCAGGAAATCATGTCATGAGCACAGGTGTCAAAAAACTTTTGACGTGATAAATGGCTTTTACTCAGCAAAGCCGATGAGTCATCAGCATTGTTTGTGAGGATAACAAAGTAACAGGAAGTACTTAATGCTGTGTGCAGAGCATGCAGATTAATTACCTGGTTCAACCCAGCATGACTTTCCACGATGGGCTCTGGTTAGCGGAACAGACTGCATGATAACAGCTTCTCAAATAACTCTCTCTCTCTCTCTCTCTCTCTCTCTCTCTCTCACACACACACACACACACACACACACACACACACACACACACACACGCACACACAAACCAAAACACTAGACTACTGCTGTTATCCATTACTGACAGGCAGAGGTATATTTAATTAATTAAGTGGGGCCAACAAAATGTCCCTTAAGAAAAAAATGGGCTCCTTCTGCAAGTATATGTGTAATGTAATCAATGACCAGAGAAAGATTTTCTTATAGATTTAAAGGATGTTGATGGATTTACAAAGGGGGTTTAGACAAAGGACTCACAAACCCATTAAAATGTTCATTTCATACCTAGTTTATATTGATTACATTACATTGATCTAATTCCTTCTGACCTCTTTATCAGTTGTCCCTTTTACAGATTTTAATGGCCTCACCCTGCACCACCGTTCCCTATAATCAAGTAGGCAGGTTATGGCAAATGTCTTTTCTCTTTCTATACAGCTGCTTTCCTTCCACACTTCGCTCTTCACTCCTCTGTTTGTCCTTTGTCATCTTGACATTCAAGTTTATAAAACTTCCTCTGTTGTGTGGGATCAAGGCAAATTCATGGTGGATTCCTTACTCTGGCTGGCTACAGTAATGTTATATTCATCAAGAACAGGTATCACAACCCGGCACACAAATCATTTGTTTTCATAGCGAGAGTAAGGGAAGTTACTAGGCCATCTGACTTAGGGCCTGTGACAGTAACCCTATGGAGCTCTGGTAAATATCATACTTCATTAACATTGCTGGGTGAGCAGAAGAGTTCACTACATCTTAAATACTCAGAAAACTACACCCAGTTGTTCAGCTCTGTGCATATTAGCTGGACATGGTGTTTTAGATAGTGTCGATATGATGGAGCTCTTTTTAAAACGTCTGAATTTTAACCCTAATGTGACTTTGCACAGCATCACAGCAATATCTCCCACAGAAATAGTGCCAATCATTTTTAATGGTGTGCTGCCTGTGGCATTTAGCATTGATTCTGATCAAATTGAAACACCAAAAGACAACCAAAAGCATAGAAATCAACCAGTTGTGAACACATGTAAAATATAAATCTATTTTTATATTTTGTATTTACTCAAAAACAAACTGCCTGTAGTTTTGTATTAGAAAAAGCATCAGAAAAATACTGACTGTGGTTTGCCCAGTACTGATAGTTTTCGAAATTACAGACAGTAAGAGAGCATACTGCATACTTGGTTACATGTTATCTTACTGTCCCTGTTACATTAATTAGGTACAGTGTAACAAAGTTTATAATGTGTAATATTATGTAATTACACTGTACCATAGGGTTATGGTTAGGGTAAGTGGTAGGTATGTACAGTGTAAGTACATAATATTACATGTTCTTACATGTACAGTAGATGCACTAAAAAGCCTTTAAAATGCATGTTTAATTGACTAAATTTAAAACTGAACAGGAGTGTTTAGTTGTCTCTGTGAGTGGGGAATAAGGTTTATGGTACTGCTTATGGTGTATTTAGCAGTTTCTTATGTCAAATAAATTGATTGTTTTCTGTGAATCACAATTAATCATTTAGTTGGTATTTACAAGAGACCTGATTGAACATGTTTATTTTAATTTAACACCAAGAATCTTTCATTACATGAGCTTTAGAAAAACTGATAACCCATAACATAATGAATTTTATTATGATGAGTTAGACACAACACCATGTTATTTCTCCATATTCAAAAATGGTGATCACCTTCAGTATATAGATACTCCCCCACACATAATATCATAATCACACTGAATGTTTAATTTGTGAGCAATTAGGACCATAAAAGAACAGCAGGAGGGGATAATTATTGATTTGGCCATTTGGGAATAAAAAAATTGTAATGTATCATGATGAAATCACAATTGGGTTTATACAGAAAATGGTGGTAATAATAGGCATTCGGCCTCTAATGACGCAGTTCAATAAAGGCAACAATGACATTAAGTGGGGGGCGGGGAATGGAAGGATGAAAACCACTTAAGAGAAAACGTGTACCCAATTAGATGTCTTTGTTTGGCCATGTGCAGCTCTTCATTATTGTGTTGCTGTAGCAGCATGATGTGGCATGTCAAAACCAAATCCTCCATGAGACGATGAATAATTAAATATATATTTACAAAATAAACGACAACAGCAGCTGTCTCTTCTTAGTTCATGAAGCTGAGCAGAACTGCAGCCATGGCAGACTCATTAGTACACCACCTCATGGGAGAGGAGTTGAAAGTGCCTCGCAAAATGAAAAACAAGGGCAAAAACACCAGGCTACAGCAATAGAGCAAAAGGATGTTCAGACAAACGAAAATTAAAAAAACAAAACTTTATAAATGTTCTAGATCATTCAATGACTATGAGAGAACACAAAAAAGGGAAAAATAAATTATGAGTGTCTATTGGTGAGTCACTACACTCTCCATTCCCATCCTATCTAATTCCCTGGTCTTTTTTACATCACTGACTCCATTATTTGTGTTCACTGACCTGGCCATATTTGTGCCAATATGTGCACATATTTCTACAGGCGGGATGTTATTCATGAGAGGTCATCAGTATCGCTATTTAGGTCCTATGCAAAGCTGCTCTCCGCCTAAGACTACTGTGACCTGTGTTGGATGTCTGACAGCCTGCACACTGCCTGCCTTATGAAACCTATGTCCTCCTCACATTATCGCCCTATATGGGTCTTAAAGTTACCAAAACATATGGTCCCCCTCTGTCTCGTTGTTTCTGCTGACCTTATGATACCTTGTCCATACATATCTTGTGATAAGTGGCTAAATTAAGACGCGTTGTCTGTGTTGCTAACTGCAATAATGCTGCCTCGACTGAAATGAGAGGAGATGCCATTACCCGGCTGTCTGCTACAGATGTTGCTCAGTGTGCAGCTGACAGTAGGAGGGATTTGCATGCACTTTTGCTGACTCGATGAATTTTGGCTGTGGAGCCTGGTGGTGTTTCACTATGCAAGACAGGTTACTCTGAGACAGAGACAGAGCAGTGTGTATGTGTGTGTGTGTGTGTGTGTGTGTGTGTGTGTGTGTGTGTGTGTGTGTGTGTGTGTGCGTGCGTGTGTGTGTGTGTGTGTGTGTGTGTGTGTGTGTGTGTGTGTGTGTGTGTGTGTGTTGAAGGGAAGGTGAATGAGGGAAATAAAAAGGCTGTGTTTTGAATTTGAATATGAATTTTAAATGCTAAGCAACTAAGATGGCGGCCTGCACAGCCCAATCTACAGGAGACACTCACACACACCCTGGAGAGCGCTGCCCCTGTGGTTTGGAAGAGTGCAGACTGGGAATTACAGACCTGCTTCAAGCCTTGATTGTGCCCTCTGTGTCCTTGGGCAGAGGACTGAGCAACGGTGACATGCTTCAGGGAATTCTCGGGCTGTGTTTGTGGCAGGGGCCGAGGTTCTGGAGACCCAGGCATTGTGAGAAAGAGAAAGAGAGACAGAGAGACAGAGAGAGAGAGAGAGAGAGAGAGAGAGAGAGAGAGAGGGAGGGAGAGAGAAAGAGCGAGATTGTGTTGTTCATTTCTCTTTTTTTCTCACCTCTCACACAACCAGCTGGAAGCAACAGAGGGAGTTTGTGTGTGTTTGTGTTTGTGTTTGTGTGTCCTCAATAATGTATCCTAATCCACATACATTAAGGGGGGCTTCTGGTGATCCAGGCTCGTTAACAGCCACAAATCCACTCCATTGGATAATAGTGAATAATGCTTTTAATTAGCTTGCCCTTAAGCTTTGACCTACCACTGAGACCACTGCACCACAAACTCATCCACAGATTGTCTCTTTCTCTCTCTCTCTCTCTCTCTCTCTCTCTCTCTCTCTCTCTCTCTCTCTCTCTCTCTCTCTCTCTGTCGCTCTCTCTGTCTGTGTGTGTGTGTGTGTGTGTGTGTGTGTGTGGGTGTTTTCCAGGTGAAATAATTATTCACATGGCTGCAGATGTGATTATAAGACACCCCTCTGTCCGGGTGTGATCCTGTCATAGCCTGTGGCTGGTACCACACTAATGTTGATTTCCTTTCACTAAGCCTGCTTGCTTAGCGTGGCTGGGATGGCGAATATCACCCCCAACCATGTGGTCACATCTGCAATTAAGGCTTATATAAGGCATTATACTGACCTCACATTCACATGTCAGGTGTCTTTAATTAGACACACATGACATCTTTGACCATGGCTAATCATGTAGTGTCCATCCCCCCATCTCTAAACAGATTGAAATATGGGTAAACATGTTTTTCTAACAGGGAAACATGAATTAAACCTAAGTATATCAGCTTTGTACCTCCTTTGTCATCCTATGCAGCCTTTTAAAAAGAATACCAAAATGTATTACATTATTATAAAATGAATACTTTACAGGTTTTTATTTAATCATTTTCTTTATGCTGTTTTTTTTTTCTCGCTGTATTTGAAATGGAAAAAAAGAGGTGAGCCCAGGCTTGAGTGCACACATCCTGCCAATTAGGCCTAGAGTACCATTTGGCATTTACTGGACTGGAGGAGAAAAAAGCTCTCGGCGGCCTCATGCCTGATTTCCACAGGACAATACCGTTTGGTTTGGAGAAGTTGTTCAGGACAATGGCCATGAAATATACTTAAAGTCCCTGGAAATGAGCTGAGGACATGAAAGAAAGGGTTAGAGATGTCAGAGTATAAACTTTTCAACTTGGGAGTGTGGAGTCCCTCAGGAGTGTTTCAACCTCTCTGAAGGGTCGTGGATCAATGGGTCACTATCCAAAATCCTGATTAAGTTTTAGCAGTGGTCATGAAGCCCCCATGATGTGGGAAAGTGTACAGGCAAGGCATTTTTATTTTACTCCTGTAGTATTTTGCTACCTTAAAAGTGTCATAATTCAAAATTCATATTTATACTTTGTGTGTGTGTGTGTGAGAGAGCTGGCGTGCACACGTGCATGTGTGTGTACACTTCCTGTAAAGTATGGCATAAGGGTATTAAATAATTTATAATACATTATAACACACTTTGTACTGAAGTGTCATTTACTGTATGTGTGCATTAAAAATATTACGGTACACTAGTGCAGAGCCTAATGTTGTGGGGTGTCATTGAGAGGACACACACACACAGACACACACACACACAGACACACACACACAGACACACACACACAGATACTACTTGCTTTGTAGATAGTTTTCATTGACACAATGTTACTTAGCATTGTTTTTATGACCACTGTACCAATTGTATGAGCATTTCGTTTTAATAGCATTCATATAAAATTCAGTCAGTTTTGTGCTTTTATACACTAATATACAAAACTGTGTGAGGTGTCTGTCTGTCTCTGCTTGCCTGTCTGTCTCTCTTTCTTCCTCCCATTTCTGTCTCTCTCCCTCCATTTCTGTCTCTCTCTCTCTCTCTCTATCTATCTATTATATTTTCAGTGGTTCTCATTCCAGCATCCTCCACTACCACAGTAGTGGTAGCTCAGTGCCAGAGGCCATAGTAGGCAGTGGGATCCTCAGCACAGCATCGTCCTCAGAGTATCCCGTGACCCCGGCTGCTCCTCTGCAGCAGAGCGTTCCATGCCTGGGTTGCCTGCCGGCTGCAGAGCCTCCATTCTTGGCATAGCCCACCACTCCGATGCTCTTCCCACCTCTAAACGTGTGGCGCAGTGGCCACTGTTGTGTGCTTTTCGTTCTCGCAGTGCCTTGAGCACCATGAGCACAGTGTGTGCCTTCACGCGCATTGTAATCTCTCTTCGGTGTCTCCTCTCTCTCTCAGTAGCTGTCGATGTCTGTTCCCTTCTGGGTGTTATTGAGTGAAGCTTTGATGTTCTTTTTTCTCCCTTCCCCCCTCTTTGCTATGGTGGTGAGCTTTAAAATTGAAGTGTAAACATATTAGGTCATTGCTGGTGGTTGCTGAAGTTCAGTAATGTTCAAGTACTGCTGAATTGCGGAAGCGGTAAATAAATAAAATGAAAAATCTGCCTGCTTTGTACCCTGGTCCATGTGCCAGCAAGGGCGGCTGCCAGAGGAGTGGTAACCTCTCCATCTGTTTGCTTTACACTTCCTGACAGGGGGTTTCAGCTGTCCACCCGACTGAACTACCTACTTCTGAAAAAACCTGCAATATTCTCTAAATGTCCTAAAATGTCCCCCTGCTCTCACTATTGAAATATTAAAATATGGCACAGTCCTGAAATAAGAAATGTGTAAATTTAGTATACCTCATAACTTATTCACGACATACCTGGAAATGGTAGTTGTAGTAGGAGTTGTTGTTTTTTTTTATTATTTATTCCAGAGAGAACATTTGCGTAATCTTTTTCTTATGCATGGCTGTGCTTGTACATAGCCCAGAACATGGTTTCACATGCATCACGCAAATGAGTGCATTTGATTGACATACATACAGTATACACATGGTTAACCCTTTCTTTTACACTCCCTTAATTGGCTCTTAGTTACAGTAAATAAATGGAAAATCACAGCTTGTTATTGTTTAATTGTTGCAGATATGGTAGTGTGAGAATGGGTGATACATTGGAAGGTAAGTCTTTAGATATTGACAGTACAGCCACAATCCTTCCACTGCCCAGGCACCATCAGACACAAACATTACCACAGCTGCATGGAGATGCACTAAGCTCCAGGCTTTGGAACCTCTTGCTCCCGCTTTATCTACTTTCAATTCAAAACCAGGGCCTCACTATCTGCAAATATACACATGCAAATAATTTGGCAATAACAACCACGAGATAAAAAGGTAATTTAAATAGTACGTATACACATGTGAAATGCATTAGTAACTACAGTTACACAAAAAAAGACAGGTTCACATTTAAATGTCCTCCAGAAAGACACAAATACATGGTGGAAATGTGGATATCTTTTCATGTAGATGGGCATAACCTTGTAATGACATGTATGTAATAGAATGCAATAAAATGTGCTGTACATGTAGCATGCAATAGAGCGTCCAATGACATGAGGGGGGATCATGCATTACAGTGACATATTGTAAAAGCTCCTGTCAGAAGGTGAGAATAGCTATCTACTGGGAGTGGGATGTGAGGAGTCCCTATAAGGGACATATCAGGAGACAATCGTGTCTGGAGGTGAATGGTCTATCTGTCTCATTTCTGCTATAACTCTCCATCTATTCTGAGCAGAGGGGAGCGAGTGAGTGCGAGCAGTCAGAGCGTGTTGTCAAGCCTCCTCGTGCTTTCTTCTCCTGCAGTTCTGCGAGTGAGTGAGAGCTGGCAACCAACAATTTTCACTCTCTACTCACTGCATGATGTGCGTGGTGTCTGCTTAGAGTGCAGTGCTGCGGAGCCAACCTTGGCAGAGACTGAAGGGGTGTCAGTCTCCTAGATTATAGCTTTTGCAGAACTTGACCAGTTACACTCTGTCTTTAGCTCTCGGCAAGAGCGGCTGAACCTTCATTGTGACTGTGTAAATGCTAATTAGATAATGCAGAACTTCCATTCCATTCTTCCATTCATATCTATGTGAGCTATATTTCCATCATGGGTTTATAGTTTTCTCACAAAATTGCACTTACCTCCATCTTATGTGAGATGTCAAGCTCGAACCTTAGAGCTTGAACCTCAGCATTTATACATGTGCACAATTTTAATTGTGTAGATTTCATAAGAACTAGAACAAAAACAATAATTGGTGGAAGCTCCTGCATTCCATCCAACCACCTGCAAATGCATCCATTCACATTACAGTATTTGTAAACATCTTTGCTTTCCCAGCTGCAAGCACAACAGTAGTAAAACAGTGAGCTAGTGCAGCTACTAACTTCTTACATCATTGTTAATGTTAATGTCATTCATAAGTAACTATGCTTGTTTGTTAACGGTTGTATAATGTTGTGTGTTGACAAAGAGCTAGCTGCACGGCCATCATTGCTATTTTTGCAATGTTAATATAAAGGATTAATAACTCTCTGAAGCTGTTTTCAAAGTTGTAGCTTAAAAAGCTCTTGGATAAACCCTAGAGCCAGTTTACCTGACCAAGACTGTGATTAACTGACCATGTGCAGGTATATTGTTCATTATGCTTCCAGAGTAACGGTAATTAGTAAAATCACTTGTATGAATAGTTATGCATTCTTAACAGGAGAGATGCCTCTTTCCTGTCACAGGCCAAGGTAGTAAAATGCTTTGCCTAATTCTGCTTATTATATTGCAACATGGGGTGTAATCAAGTGTTGCAATTTTGTGACAAAGCAGTCCATTGCATACTGTCCCTGAGGTGCTGGCATCAGAAGATGATAGCACACTCGATTGCCGTCAAACCAGAACAGATGTTTCTGAAGTCGCACTCCTTGAAATAATCTTTTCAGACAGGCTGAAGATTCTGGCCATGGCAAACAGCCAGCATAAATCAAGGCAGACCCTTTTTCAAAAGAAAGATTTTAGAAAATGACCAAATCGATTAGAATCAGTGATGGGCATCATACTCAATTTTCTTATAAGAGAAAACAGATTGCATCTGAGGCATCCTTTAGGCACATAATGTTATCACAGCATTCCCTGTCCCGACAATAAAGTTGAACTATATATAATCTTTTGACAGCAGGTAGAGACGTCCCTCTTTTTTAACAGGCTACAGTTTTACCAAACCCTTAAAGCTATATTTCACAGCAATGGGAAAGCAACTGTGATAGTTTTGTTTTAGGATACGCAAGAGGTCCCTATGTTTCAAATCTATACAATGAAATACTACAACAAGCTCCATCTCTTGAACCTGTAAATAAAGTAAATAAATAATAAATCACATGACAGCTTGAAAATCTTACTTAAATATAACATGAAATCAATGCCATGGAAAAGCACACTGCTTACTGGGTTATAGGGTCAAATAATAATTACATGAGTTGTCGTAGCAAAGTGCTGTGGTGGTCTATTTAAAATGTCAGTTGTACTGTTTGTATTCTGTACCAATTTAGGAAAAAAACATTTGCTGTTATGTTGTCTTTTCTTTTTGACTTCTGTTGGTTGGTAATAACAGTGACACTGTTAATTACAGCATGTCTTGTCATTAATGGTGATGGAGGTGTACATTTGTCCACCCCCATGTTTTTGCATAAATGTAAATGTAGACATTTCTGCAAGTGACTCATTTACACATGTGGTGGCCATCAAAGGCCCAGTAGACTATTAGGAAAATTTTGATGGCATTGCTTTAACATTTAGGACTTAAGCCCAATGTATTTTTCATTGTATAATTATATACATTTGTTTTGGTCTGAATTTTCTGGAAGAAAAGTTCTGAAATGTACTGTATATATTTTGATATTTAGTATCCTGAATACTGGCTTATACCCAAACGCTTTTATTACTGTTATTCTTAAGAGGGTGGACGTAACATGTTTGTGTTGATTTAGAATCTGTCGAGCACTTTTATCTTCTTTTATTACCTACTAATGATATGGGTGGCTCACAGGCATTCCTCAAGCACTCCACATTTTGCCACAGGAAACCTGCTTTCATGTCTTATGTCGTTATTTGATGTGTTCCACGTTAGCAGTTTATACTGCGCAATTTAGTCAATCACAGCTAATAATGGAGGCTGGCCCAGGACAATTTGTCCACCCACACCAGTATATATTTTCTCTCACACATGCATCTCACACTACTCATTCCTCATGCATGTATGCTAATTTATTGAGATCAATTCCTACAAAAGCACGATCCACCTGTTGTTCCTGCCACTGACTTGCGCACAATAATTAATGCGTCCCAGCCTACTTGAGAGCACTGCAAAAAAAGGGAAGTTGGCGGTGTGCTGTTGATGGCAGCAATAGCAAAAAAAATGTAACAGACTGTTCGCTACCTAATTGATCCCAAAAATCTAGACATGCTCCATCTCATATTTGTCAAAGAGGTAAATGTGCTTCATTCCTAACTATCCAATGTGTTAGGAGTGTAGAAAGGATGATCAAATCAAAGTAAATGTACACATTCTTGCATGGCATTTCTTGCCTGTTTATTGACTTTAAAGCAGTCACAGGTGACTGTGTTACATCCTAAATCTTCCTTAGTGTCTAGAAGCTGCTTTGTTGAGATGCTGAAGGCCGAAACGCGTCTGTCTGTGTCTGCGTCTGCTTTTACTGTCCCAGATTTAAACATATCACAAACAGCCGAGATACCCAGATGTGAAAGTCTGAGTGGATAGCCTCAGTTTACATCAGTGTCTACAATTCCATCCACAAGGCACAACAAAGGGTGTTTCCTGTGTTTTGATTAGGCATATTGAGGAGTGCTATTAAAATTTCATGTCATTGTTATTACTAGTACAGTAGTTCTCTCTTTTCTTCTTTCTTCCCTCTGCATACAGAGATAGAATGCTCTATCCTGCCCTGCTGAGTGAGACTGCCTGGTGAATAATTCTAGAATACATAATGTGGATATTTCTAAATATAGATTTAACTGTGCTCCCCAAAGAGCCTGTCAGATCGGAATAGCGGATGATTCAACACTCTGACGAGAGAATTAAACATACCGGCTCCTACACTTCCGTAGCGTTCTAGTTGTGCCCAAAGTGCCAGGGCTAGTCACATGCACCATGTTTCTGTTTAGCCATTTAAAAATAGCCCTCACACCCGGCGAGGGATTTCACCTGAAATGGCACTTCTGCTATCAGTTCTCAACCTCAGCAGTTTTAATGATGACCCTCCTGCTTTGTCTTAAGTCATAGACAATAAGCATGGATGATGTTGGAGAATAAACACAAAATGTAACCTAGGCTATCTTGCTCAAGTGGGCAGTAATCGCTCCCTTTAGTTTAGAGATGGTTGAAGGACTTTGTGCCATGCACAGATATGCAGGTGTTCCCTCAGATTCTTCTTTTTTTCTTGCTATTTTCACAGTTGTAACACATGCCTTTTCAGCCATCTTTCTTGTGTGCTCAACAATGTCTGTAGCACCATTGTCTGGAAGACAGGAACAGAGCAGCAGGAGACACTACAACAGTTGTTGTGTACTTTGTTTTGTTTGCGATTGGCTCTGCTCCCTTTTGTTATCGGCCGCAGTCAGTCCTCCAAGGCCAGAATCCTCTCAGTGTGATTATGTTCGGTCGACTCGCGAGGAAGTCCGGTCATTAGGGCTGCATGGAAACCTTGTGGAGAGCAGCCTGTGCCCTGCCAGTCTCGTTCAATAACAGCCCTCCACAGCCCTGGCTCGGTGCTGGATCATGTTCAGCAACCTCCCAGACTCCCCCCGGACGACACCACCTCCTCCGCTTTGCCTCTCCCTTCCGCCTCCGACTCCTAATGACCTTTTTCCGCCAGGCTTCCTCTATAGGTGGGAGGTGTGGTTTGGAGTGGGCTTTTGCAGAGCCCCCAGATTGAATGACTAATTTCCTATCAGGAAGCCTAGTTAACAAGTAGCATGGGTGATGTTCACATGGGGAAATATTGAGTTTCCAAAATGTGATTTCACGATTTCACTCAATTAAACGTGGTTTGGTCAGATTTTAATTTATGTTACGCCAGGAAAGCAGGATTTAATGTCAAGCTGGGAATGTTAAGCGTATGAGCAGTGAACACAAAAGGTAATATTGTAGGCCCTCTTGTCACTAGTGATACGAATGCAGCCTGGGTTGAGAACACAGACCTATTAGTAGGGAGCTAGTGCAAGATTGATCTTTGGCCACAGTCTTACACAAATGGGGCCATGAATGCCAATCTAATTCCAATTCATTCAGGGAATTGTCTCTCAATGAATACAATTAAATTCTACCAGATTAACAGGAGCGGATAAAAAATCTCCCGCCACTAGATTTATCACATTCATTCCCCTATTTCCTAGCCACCCTCATATCGCCTATGTGATAAACACCCTCTTCACAGGAAATGTGTAATGAACAATAATCAGACTGTGATGAGGCTGATTAATCATTGTTTCTAGATTAAAGTGGTCCGAGTTTTGTGAGTTGTAGTGACTGTGGGCTCCTCTACAGATAGTCCTGTCTGAAGACGAGACGAGACTCAGGGCCCTGCGTCACGCTATTTATGCCACACTAAAGGCTAGACATCACAGAGCCAGCGAGGATGTGTCTTAGCACCACAGGCTGAGAGAAGTAAAGCAGGGGAGAGTTCTAACGGAAATGGCAGCAAGGTCAAATGTTTTCATTAAAAAAAGAACGTATTAGACAGTATTCTCTTTACACTTAGAAATGATATGCCCTTATCTGACTGTCTCTGGAGTTACGTCTTTGTGACTGCTCTGATTTATCGCCTTAGTAATTAAGGCTGGCTAAGATATTGAAACACTGTGGTAAGTCATGCCACCTTAAAAAAAAGACTTACAGTTTCAAGACACATCTTGCAGCATGAGGGAAAAGGAAGTTTGTTTTTTTGGTTTAACTTAAAGCAGTTTAACCACAGATATTGAACAGCACATTTACGTTTTACCTGAATGCCAATATTTCTTTATGTATGTAAAACATCTAACATCTTACATAACATATACAATGCATATGGGGTAGAATATTAACAGGCCCTTTTAAAAATTGACTATTACACTCACATTTAAAATGTAAAAGATCCCATGTTTGACCAATGACAAATAATAAAGTGAAAAACTGAAACCTATTTCTTCATTTTGTTTATTTTGACTCTCATTAAATTTTGATCATATCAACTATGCAAAAGATGTCCCAATGGGTATGACTGACACTGCATATAATTTACAAATACACAGAAGAAAACATCACCAAAAGCAAGTACATTTTGAGGTAAAAAAGATGAAAAGAACCCGCCAAAAGGATGTCATGACTCTGTGGTAATCATAGCATGCAAGACATGAAGGCTGTTAAGCACTACTGAGTTAGCTTTCTATCGCCTAACATCCACCTTGGTATCCATTTTCCTCACACATACATAAGTAACAGATGTATTTACAGTTGTCCTGTTTTGGCTAAGGCCTCCTGAAGCACATTGTGACAGCAGAGCTGCCACAGGACTGCCCACACGAGGACTGGCCGGCAGCACGCTGGCTAAGAAACAGCATAGCAGCAACCTTGCGGGTCTGGGCTCCGATGCATGATTGTTTTGTTATGGCTCTCTCAAGAGCACGTCGCTGCAAGGCCAACAGTTAGGGCTTTTTGTCTTTCCCAAGATATAGGAAAATGTCAAGAGAATTTTCTTGTGGAACACAAACACACTGTCTCCCGTTGCCTGGCACCTGGGAGCCACAGCAGCGGAACCCAGGGAGGGTAGCTACCGATGATGATTTGGAACAGAAATAGATCTGTTTGCCAGTAGCAAGACAACATGCCTACCCAGTGTGGTTTCCTCTTGGGACAGACACAGAGCCCTGCAGGACAGGATGCCCTGCCTCATCCAGGGTTGATTCAAGGCCTTACTACTCTTCCTCCAGTCACTCATACGGTACAGTACTTTGCATTGTAGTGTGCTAGCAATTCCAGTAGCAGTTGCATAGTTTTTCATAATGTGTCTGCCTCTTATGTACTATTGATCAGCTACCCCATGGTAGCCCTGGGGTACAAATCATTGTAATAATTTGCAATAACAAGAACAGTCTGGCAACATCAGGCTCCCATTCAGACCTTCCATTAGTCAGCATGCACATGGGATGGGCAATACCCCTGCATAACCATATATAAAAATGTCAAAAATCAAAAGTCAGCCCTCTATCTTGAAAACAATGAGTAAAACGGGCTTTAGGGCTATTTTAATTAATGTAAGTGGACACACATATACATATAATGGATGGGCTACAATACACTGCTATTAGGTTATTATCACAGCGACAGTGGTGAAGGAAACTTAGTCATATTTAGCCCTTCAACACAAGACAAGACAATTTTGGTCTGTTTGGGAAATGATTAACAACTTATGTCAATGTACAGTAACATTACGTCCTTTGTAACATTACTTCAAAACCCATCAGCATCAGTCCACTACATGACAGAAATACTAGACATACAAAATTATATGGACGGCCACGTCAAGCCTCGCACAACAGAAATACTTGTCAGAGAAGCATAAACCAGTAAGGTATTTCCAGAGGAATGGTGAATGAATGACAAGCCTAGATGTGTTAACTCAGAGCAAGTGGTAAATCTAATAGTAGAGGTCTACGACTTTGTTATGAAGGACAAATGAAGCCATCAAGCACCTGTAAGAGCAGGATTATCAATTCATGTGTTTTTGCTTCGCCAGGCTTGTTATCAAACACATGTTTTTAGAACATCTCGTGGATCACATGACGAATCTGCTCAGATGACTCTCCAGTACCACACGCCATTACTGGTGGTGATTCAGAACAGATGCAGGTACCATGACATGAAATGGACAAGGAGCTGAATGGATCTCAAGAGCCTCCAGTGGGGAACAAAAAGGATGCACAATAGCAGACAATATCTAGATCGCCTGTACAGATGCACATTCACCACCCTCAAGGACTTGTGTTTCATTTCAAGCACTCTTTTGGCAGAGACATCGAACAAATGAGTAAGTAATTCTATGTAAATGCACATACTCCCATTGTAAGCATTATTTGGAAAATTAGCAGCAATTACTGATGACTTCATCAATGTTGTTGCTTTTGTCATGACTAATTATTCAAGCAGAAAGAAGAGGTATATAACAAAGACACAAAGTTTTCTACAGATTCGATATCAAGCGTAACACCAGAGAGTAAGGTCTGATTAAACAAATCATAAATGCAAGATGTAGAGATACCCACTTCAAATCACATTATAGCTTAAGGTATAACTTAATAACATAGTGTTAAAAAGGTTTCAGATACCTGACCTAGTTTGGTTAAATAGGCCTATAATTTTCACATCAGGCTTTTCCATTACCATTGTACAAGTGGACTGTACTGTATGTGAATAGGAAGTCCTATTGAATCAGTGTCCTTGAAACCTTCTTATTTTCTTTACCAGCTCTGGCCATGCTGAGCCCTATGTCTTACTGTTTGCCTTTTCTTCTATGATCATCTGTTAGCTTAGTATTAATGAGATGTGATGTCATTCTTTGCACAGCACAGCTGCATAGCTAATAGCAAGTTTTATAATGGACACCCACAACCTAGTTGCACCAAATGTAAATGAAATTCTAATGCGAAATGCATCATGATTATGCTTGTGGATACAGCCGGGTGACAACTGCACACTCTGCCCCTATCATTGCAAATGAGACTCACATTTGTAACAGAAGCTGAAGCATGTGCTCTGGCACTGACTGTTATCATTGCAAAGTGAACTTAGCAGACCAACAGAAGTGGGATGAGACAGGACTTCACTTCCTATTGGGGCTGTCTGTGCGGGTAAGCCATGCAGAGTAGACAGGTATCTCTGCTCATCCCATTCACCAAAACAAAACTGCCCTCACATAAGACAGCAAAGTCCCTTAAGATTCAAACTCAGTATGACTCCTTCTCCCCAGTATAATAGATTTAACATGAGAGTGCTACTTAATCTGTTATTTGATAACAAAAAACCTATGAAGTTATTCATTAGATTTGATTACTTTTTAATTTACGGTTCTGTTCATTTTTCTGCATCAAATTATTATGTTGAAGTCTGGGTAATTCCTTTCCACAAAGTGATTCAGTCACAGTGCAGTATCACTCTTCCATCATCCCTTTATTTTCAGAAGCACAATGGTCATTCCAGATTGTCTGGAAGTTCCATATATTTTCTGTGCAACCAGTTACAAAAGCTCAATAAACCAATAATATCTGCAAACAAAGTTCCCCAGAGTGGAAAAAATACAAACTGAACAAGTATCTTGATCACAGTACAGTAAGTAGCCATGGCTTTGACTACTGCTAGCTTTGACTAAGCAAGTCTCTGTGAACAGAAAGACACAATCATAGACTGTATATAAGAACACAATACATTATGGTTGTTTGATTAGCATGAGCACTCTTGAACCGAACTGAAAAGTGTATGCAGTTTAAGTAAAACCTTTTATTGCTTCATAAAATTGTTCTGCCCACATGCCTTACGATATTCTGAGCACAATATTAGCCATACACCATATGATACGGCAATATTTAAAAGTAAGCACATAATGGTCTGTCAAAGTCTGCCTGTATAGGTATCCAAAAAAAGGACTGTGGGGTGTTCACGAGTGTATGCAAAGAATAAAGCAGAAAATAAAACACAACACGATAATAACTAATATGCAGTTTAATGGAAAACATAAAAAAGAAACCATTGGCTTTATTTCTGCCTGATAACAGAATACTTCACCATGGACCAGTGCACTGGAGATGGCTATGTGTTATGTTAGATTTTATCTGCCAAGTATATATATATATATCCCTCCAAATGTCAAACTGACATAAGATATAGGAAAACCTCTCAATAAAATGCACCTCCAAAGCTACCAAAAGTTAACTTGTCAAGCAGTTTTTGCTGCCAGCATAGCCCTTGCCCTGTGTCGTACAAACCAACCTTGTTGCCTTGGGTTTCTCTGTGTGTGTAGTCAGCAGACAATGCGTGACGGTTTTGTTATTGCATGTGGCATCTGGTTTGGGTACACTTTAATATGAAGAGGTTGCATGGGTCCCAGAAAAGGGGCCATCTCAAACGCACAACTCCCAAGAAATGTTATTGCCTGAAGTATAAAAAACACAATTCTTTTCATAAATGAAAGTGCTGCCCTTTGTAGTCTTCTAACCTTTCCATTCCAGCCCTGGTTCAAGTGGTAATATATGTGTTTGACTGAGCAATTTGACACAATTTCCACAACTGAAATGGAAGGGAGTAAACAGGTAAGTGGCCGACCCCTGATGGCAGAGTTGAGGAAGTCTGCCACCTCAACGAATATTACAATGGCTGTGAATGACATTTAATATCTACCTTTTTAGAAATAATAACATTATGGTTACAGAATGATTGACAGAGGTGGTTGTAAAAGACAGAGTGGCACAACATATGTTTTTCTGTTTGTCCATGTTTTGTTATTCAGCATATAGCACCTGAAAAATCGACTGTTGGGTCAAATTCTTGTTTCCCATCCATATGTAATGTGCTTACTTTGAGTACAGTCTGAGAACAAATATTATACAGCACCACAAAGTGTTTTATATTCAATAACACATGGCACACATGATTTTGAGATTATGTACAGTTTGTCTTTTCTCTAAATGATCCCATACTCTTTGAGTATGCATGTCCTCAAATGTCTTATTTCCTAAGAGAGAAGTCCTTCCTCGCCTTTTGTCATCTAAAATGGGAGAAAGAGTGCCAAATGCTGAATTAATTAGTAAGCTGTTCATTTGAGAAAGACTAGAAACAGCAGTTTATAGTTCACTTCAAAACAATGGGGAAAAGACAGTATTGTGGAAAAATAAAATTTGTTCCATGCACTCAAAGACATTTAACAGCTGATCTCTTTTGTTCTGATTCAATTAGTTACGCCTATAGAACAATCCAATACTTATAGAAAGCACACTGAAAATAACAATGTTGAAAGAGGATATGCATATGAATGTGTGCGAGTTTGTTCTAAAAAGCGTTAACTGTTGCAAATCTCTTCTTCTCATTTACAGCACTCATAATGCAGAGTTAGCTTTTCATATGAGCCTCATATTATCTTCTCTTCTGTTATTGTTTTATGAATATACATGTTACTGTCAGTTGGAAGCTGATAAGTTCACTGTTACAATTATTCAAATGCAAGAGGAGCTATAGTTGGCAAGAAAACCTTTATAAAGCTTTTCTGGTATTTTATTTTTTAATGGATAATGCCTACTAGAGTTTAGGCTAATACCTTAATAGCAAAAGCATTTAGTCTGTGGCCAGGCTATCATATTGTGTTTGTGCTCCAGACCTTAATGGATGATGACATGACTTTGAGGCTCTTCTCTGATGCTTGTTTGTCTGAGTGAATTCTGTCCAATGCAAATTCAGCATTTCATCTGTGCTGTTCTATCCCATGTCCAGAAGACCTGAGACCTGAAGACTACATCTCGGTAAGGAGTCCATTTTGTTTCCAACTGGTTTGCATGAAGTTGCTTTGTCTGGAGTTATTTGTGAATTTTAACTGCTGTCTAACTGTGGGATTTTTTTTAAGTTTTATAATTCTAAGAATAAGGCCAGTTTGTTGATGTCTAAGAACCAATGCTTAATGTCGAAGGATATCCTAAAATACAAGGACAGGCTGTAAGAGAATGTACGAGTTAGGATTTTCATAACTAAAATTTCCTGCTCTTGATACACTTGATACTTTTGGATCATAGCAGGGTAGCGCGCATTCTAATTTACAAAGATTTTCCCCTCCCTCCTAATTCACAGCAGGGGTAGATGAGATCATTTGATGTTGTAAATAATTAATCCTCTGTTCTTTGCACCAGCTCCTTGGTCGTGACCTGGCACTTGACTGAACAGGGGGCAGAAGTGAATGTATTGGTCTTTCATGTCCAGTATATACCAGGCATAGTTCAAATTACAGGGGGTAGTGGGGGCTACAGTACCCCCCACCTCAATCAAAATCCAGTACCCCCAAAGAGACAAAAATAGCAGGGTTGGGGATACTGATATATTGGTGCAATTAATGTAAAACGCAACCCTTCCCAATTATGGAAGGGTTATTCACACTGTGATACCAGGCCTGTGTGCCAAATAATAGAGATGATGTGGTTATCAAGGTCAAATGACACATGCCTTACTACACACCTGAGTGCTTTCTGAAATATGCACAGTACAGTAATGAAATAGTAGTTGCTGCAATTTTTTGTAGAATGCTTGCTTTTGATTTAATCATTTTCATTTTTAAAATGAATGTTGATTCGTTTCATTGCCAATGAGTTTTGCATATCTAATTTGCATAATAACTTTTTTAGTTACTTGAGTGCAATACATACTTGCCAAACCACAACATAAGGAGCACGACTTCTAAATATGATGGAACTGCAGAACTGCATAGTATAAAATGCAATAGAACAAATCCTACAAAACAATACCTGTTCTATTACAAGATATAACATAAAATATTGTAAGACATCCTACAGCAAACACAGGTCAGAATATCTGCATACAATATATCTATTATTACTCGCTTGTTACTCTCTTACTCTAAAACAATGGGCAGCTGCCAATACTCTTTTAGTCCATTAATACTGCACGGGATTTCATAGCAACTCCCTTGCCCAAGTCCTCATGGAGGTTAGACATTCCTGCTCAAAACTAGCAGCGCCGTATGGCCTTCTCAATTTACGGAGGCTGTGACTAATTCTGTTGGCACCATTACTGCATACTCAGTGCCACAGTTCCACATGGGGCTTCTACCTGGAAACCAGAGATGTCTGCCAAACACCACTAGCATGTACATCTGTGCCAGGGAGGTGACTACTGTCTGTGTCTGTGTCTGTCACTGCTGCAATGCTAAAATGGGTTACACTTTATTTTACTCTCCCTGTTACAGCTAGTAAGTACAGTGTAACAAAGTGTGTAACAATATGTAACATACACTGTATCACAAGGGTAGGGTTAGGGTTAGTGTTAGGTATATACAGTGTAAGTACATAATATTACATGTTTTTGCATGTTGATACACTAAAACAGGAATTAAAATGTTATAAAGTGAAATGAAATAAAGTGTTACTCTAAAATGTTTTCTCTACGAAAGGGATCCCCTTCTCTAAGAACATCTTTTTTACATGTTAAGCCACTGTACATGTCATTGATAATTCTAAAATAATGGCAACTGATTGCTTGCATTCTTTTTGTGTTTCACCTGATGAATTTTCCCGTGCTTAACATGAACACAGAACACAGCCTGAGTACAGATAAACTGCAATTTTCAGCGAATTTACCATTGCCTTGATTTCTACAGAAGCACAAAACATTTAATTTGTAAGAGGGAGCTATTTAAACATGCTTAATGTCACAGCTTGTGTCTCAAATAGTGAGCTGAAACTAAAGCTGAAGTAAAAATCTAGAAACAAGAAATATATCTTGCATGCATTTTTAAATAAAATCACTTTATCCACTTTCAATGATATGGCTTAAGCCAAAAACTGTTACAACGGCCTCTTCCGCTATAATTTCATTAGCCTGATAACAGAGTTTCATTAGCAGGGAACCATTTCTTCTGACTATTGCTTTCCTTCCCTTTTTCGCAGTTCTGTTTTTACATCATAGACCTGTGGGACAGCCATGGGTGTTTGCAGTATTTTATCCAAGGTAAACTGGCAAACTTCCCCCTCATTCTGTGTAGGATACGTGCTCTCTGTCACCAGCATGTGCCATCAATCTGTCTTTCTGCCTCTATAAATGTCTATCATAATGACAGCCTGTTAGTACAAAGTGAAACGTATAAGGCAGATTCTCTCAGCTTCAGGGTTCACAGATGATTGGTAACTTTCAGGAAGACATTTTAAGGTGTAACATAGAATAGTAGATCCTGGCTTATCTCGAATCGCTTCCTTAATCATGCTTCCTTAAAAGTATTTGTTCCTTAAAATTTCCTTATTGGTTGTCTGTGGAAACCAGCAAAATAAAAAAAATACTTATTTTGTCTTTAAGAGTCAGATGGCTAAGATGGTGACATTTTTGGTCAAAGGAAGAAAAAATATTTCATGCATTTTTAAATATTAAATCATTACATTTATTCTGATAAGGGACAATAGCCATTGTGTGCAAAAAGTTGCAAACTGAAAGATTTCATTTGAGATTACCTTTGATTCCTTTTAAATCCTTAACTTGTCATAAATAAAGAATAGTCCAATGGTTTTTAAGATTAAGGTTAAGATATATTTATTATTCCAAGTGTCAGTTTTTTTTTCAGCCAGCAGAAAAAAAAGCTCATTGACAGTGGACATGAGTACCACATAAAGAATATGACAATAACTGGAGGCATATGGAGTGCAACATAAATGCATAAACATAAAAGACATAGGAACACAAGAACACAAATTCATCAAAACATTAAAGCCATAGAAACATAAATACAACAAAAACATAAAGGTCACTAGAACATACCATAAATATATTAAAAACATATAACCCGTGTCATCTCCATAAGGTGTCAACTCCATTGCTCAGATGTGTGTAATCTGATACTGCACCCCGTGTTACCCCTGGACACAGTTATATGTGGAAAACCAAGCTAGTGCAGTGCATTTCATAAAGCTTTTTATATGATCTACCGCAAGGGAATGAGCATGTTTTACAGTATCATTTTGTTTCAGAGCATACAGCTGTAGACTACTGATGATGATCATAAAAACAGCTGAAGGACAAGGTTAGTCCATGCTACACCCACCGCCATGAACCCTGACATATAAAGTAATTTTGTATTTTTGTCCACAAATGGTGGCGCCATTCTCATTAGCCGTAAACTATGTCAGAAAGGTTGGATTGGCAATGACCCTTCTGCTGCAGTGATAATGAGTTTTGCACATCCTGGTGGCCCATGGCATTTGCTTGGGTTAAAACAACCTGGATCCAACACTGACCTTACAAAGTGTTGACTCTAGTAGGGTTATTTCCTGAAAATGATTGCAGTTTATGGATTTAGCTCTCTAACAAAAAAGGCCACAACTGATGACATTTTAGGTGCTAGACTCGGCCTGTGTTAGCAGTCCCCTGATAAAATTAATGAAGAAATTTTGCCACTAAATAATGCCTTGCGGTCTAAATTAATACCATTGATCTAATTTAACCATCTCGTGACGCAGAATTAGATAAGACTATTCGACGAGGCGTTTCACTCTAACTCAGTGTTAATTGGTATGTATCCCCTTATTACTGAAGTGGACAGCTCAAGTGAGTGATTAAATACACTGACTAACACTTGACAGGGCTCATTTAGTACATTATTGACATACTGCTGGTTGCTGATATATTGTATGGTTAACACAATGGGCTCACTGATCAAACTCAATTGAGGCATCTGAACAGCTCAAATAAGAATAATTGTGCAATAATGCAAAAGATAGAAATGTTTAAAAAAATTGATGCATTATTGTCCCTTTGTGAGTGTCTAGGCATTACTAGACCACTATTCTAGTATCACAATATGAACACCACGCTCTGTTGGGGACATATACACAGATGCCAGTTTCTAAGCTTACAACTGTAGGTAATTTAGGCAAACTAGAAAAAGGTTGGGTTGTGAAATTAACTTTATCATATAGCAATCATATGTATTAGCTATTTACCCTTTAAAATTTAATGGTGTAATGTTGAACAACCTTACTTCGACACAACATTCAGTTTATCCTACTGTGCTATGCAAGACTATGTTTAAGCAACAATAACATGTTTAATTTAGTTACTAAAAAGGAATGCAACCTCTGAACAAGGTTTGTGTTTTGCAGAGGTGAAACCGATAAAGTGAGGCTAACACCTAGTGCAGAGGTGTCGCAATTGTTATATTTCAGTGTGTTCTCCGTGCTCTGCTTGTACGCCATTAGAATCCTTGGAATGATAATTGTGACCTGCTGGTAGTCCCTTAGCATCCTTTCCTTTATTGTTTTATTTGTTTGTTTGTTTGCTCACTTGCTTTTTAATAAGAAAGTTTTTTTGCTGAGAAGAATTTTTTTATCAGAGTGGAGTGTAGTCACTGTTTTGGCCTGTCTGAACATGTTGTGGGCAGCATTGACTGGTGGCCCTGATCCACTGGGAAACACTCCCTGCCTCACACATTTACACCTGACACAAAATTAGCGGTAGGTGGAGCAGTCAGGTAGCAAAGAAAGGAGATTGGCCGTAACTGCAGCTGTTTGTCTTAATGAATGAAAACTCTCACTATACTCTGACGTGTCATTAATCACAACAGTGGTGATAACAGTCTGCAGAGACCAGAAGCAAAGCGCTGGTGATAATCTACAGTATAAAGTGCACTACACTGTAAAACCGGATTGTCAATACAACTCAAAACTTTTGATGTAACTGATTACATCAATAGTTTTGAGTACATTAACTATATATTTTAATTAAAGTTAACTTTAAAAGTTTAAGTACAAATTCATGTATTTAAATTGTTTAAGTTAACTTTAATTAAGATATATAGTTAATGTACTCAAAACTATTGATGTAATCAGTTACATCAAAAGTTTTGAGTTGTATTGACTTATTCGGGTTTACAGTGTAGCAGATCGACCCATGGTCCATTCTCACACAGACATTTGAATAATCACACAAAATCCCTTAAATATTGTTTGTGTCCCTTCCTAAATCCTTTGACAGCCATAGTGGCTGATCTGTTTTGGGGGTTTGCGGCATGAATAATGCATACCATGGCAAGCATTAGGCAACTTTGCAGCACCATGGGCATGAAAAACTGCTGCCAGAGTTCAAGACAGTGAGATAAGATGAGTAAGAGCCAACACTTTAAAACACATTTTAAGCCTCAAACGAGCAAAAAGGGCAATCATACGGTCCAGTGGATAGGTGTTTTGTCCTTGACCCATTGGGGCACTGCTGAAAACTGAAACATTTTGCAATGAGCCACAGAAAACAGCATCAAAATACATTTGTTTTATTTTCACTGATAAGTAATAATTTGTATAATTAATTTCAAATGTATCTCACATTTTTTCTGCACTTCGATTGCAATCTACAGTTCAGGTCCCTGTTATTGTCAGGTTAACGAAGTTTTGCTGCATCATCCAACTTCACTAATGTTTTCCATCCATGGCTGATTTGTCTAGACAACATCATGATGCTGCATGTTCCATGGCCTCTCTAGTCAGCCATGCATCAAACTAACTCTGTTGAACACTAGTACAGCCCCACCTTCACAGAGAAAAAGTGTACACAGCTGTAACAGTCTGACCTTGATATGGATGTGCTAAAGTCATGGTTTAAGTGGGAACCCTTTGACTGCAGAGCCAATGAATGTCAGTGCGCACACAAACACTTCAAAACCCTATGGAATCATTTTACACTCACACTGGTCAAATACGCCCTGCATGCATTTGTAGAAGAGTTGACACTTTATTTCACTGTTACATAAATTAGGTACAGTATAACAAAGTGTGTAACAATATGTAATGTTATGTACTTGCCCTCTGCCTCAGAGTTACGGTTAGTGTTAGGTAAGACTACATAATATTGCATGTTGTTACATGTAGATACACTAAAAAGGAACTGTAAAATAAAGTGTTAACACAATTTATAATTTATTATGACAAAGCCAGCATTAGTGGTCATATTGGTTTTGTCAGATTTTTTTTCTTCCACCGATTTTCCATCAACGATTGACAAGACACTGAAACACTGAGGGACATGAAACTTTGTGGGCATGTAGCCCTAATAGGGTAGTAGAGAATACAAGCTTTTGGCCACTGGGTGACACCCCACTGTTGTGCCAGTGTCTGTGAAAGAGGGGGAGACTGCAAAAAGTTTTTTGCTGAATAACTCAATGACCGTTTCACGTAACAAAATCAAATTTTTGTCATATGTCAGTGTTATAAAGGAGTGTCAACTCAACCCATACACACTCACTTGTAGCATAGAGCCACCTAGTGAAATGGGTAAATGCAAAAATTGGGTTTTAAATTGCCAACATCTTGGACTGAGAAGGTGGGAATTGTACAAAATACAACATATATGATCAGCACAATAACCCCTAAAAGCACGACAAGTGCCATAACATTTGGCCTTTGGTGCTGTAATTGTACAAAATCACATTTTCCCTATTTTTGTAGCTGGTGTTACAGAGGCATATTAAACCAGACCATAAAACGTGTTTATGGTGTAGCACCACTTAGTGAAATGGGTAAATGTAAAATGTGTACATTTTGAATTGTCAATATTTTGTACTGAGAAGGCTTGTACTGCACAAATTTTGTTATGAACGATCAGCAAGACAACCTCTGGAAGCATGCCAAGTATTGAAATTGAAATTTTATAACAGCATAGGAGGTTCTGTAATTTTACAAGATTGCATTTTGGCTATCATCTGTAGAGCCACCAGTTTAAAACCAATTTTTTTTGCACCTTATATTCAGTGGAACCTCTTGCATGGAAATCACCGGTCTATGCCCACTTCCAATAATGAAAATGTCAAACTACAAAAACAAAATCAAGTTGAAGTGAGAAAAATGGTACAAACCGGATTCAATCCTGTTTGGTGGGGGAAATATTGGCATTGAATGCACTAGAGGCTCACACCATGATTTCCAACTCAGTCCTCCAGTTAGACCTACACAGAATATCTATTTAAAAACGGGATTTGTGAATGTGAGGCCAATCAGTGCTTGGTATGTGAACATTAAATAATTAAAATAGCTTATTATTTAGGGTAGCCAAAAATCAATACCATACTATGCAGTACATCTAGGTATTAACATGTGCTGCAAACATTTTTAATGCAAAATCTTTTTGAAAACAGCATAGGTGAGGTTTAGGAAAATATAGAATGGTGGGAGAATAAGGCCCAATGTTCTCAATGCGAGAGTGACATTTAGAACACGCGAAGATGACTGTGTTGACACTCAAGCAGGCGACAATTAAATCCTAGTGTTTCATTCAAAGTACGAGCCATTTAGGTAAATGCCAATTATTCTTACAGCCCCCTCCATCTGCTAATCTCCATTTATCTCTGAAAGCTATAATATGTCAGGGGTCTTTGAAAATAAACTGACTTTATCCCCTTTTGTGACAGTTCTCTTGACAGCAAAAACTTTGGCAAAGGCATGCTGCATTCAGCGAATGGGCTTTTTGAGGCCAGGGATGCCTCACTGTTTCCAAATAGGAGGCTGTCTGACAAAACAACTGTGGTGGGAAAGTCAGAGGCAGAGATCCAAAATAAACATTACAAAACTGAATAGATGAAAGAGAAAATCTCCTTTGTGGTAGGAATACTTGAGAAGTTTCATGTGTTTTCCTTTATTGTGTATTCACCAACTGTGGATGATACTTGCACACACAGATTTGACTACACATTTGCAGATTCCTGTACAGACTTGCAAATCTCAGTATGTTTTTACATGTGCACAAATCTGAATAAACACAAAGATTGAGATGCAACTGTCCACACAAATTTGAAAATATAACGAGAAAAATGAACCCATGGGGGTGTCCTTTCAGAGTTATTTAACTGAAAAGAGTTGTACACTGAAGAACTGAGACACGTTTTGCACCCTGAATTCAAAAGTGATCAAGTTCAAACATGTTTTGAAAACTACTTGTTTACAACAATAGTTGAAACCATCTTTGCATGATCACAGTTACTCATCTCCAAAGATAGTAAGCTATTTGTGTCATCCAAAGCTGGAGGAAAACCAGTGGCCTATAGTTTATCGTGAATAGTTTGGGTTCTTTCAAAGACTAACCAACCACCAACCAACCAGACAATGAACTTACCAACCAACCAGACGAACAATAAATGCATTTTTAAGAAGACTACTGTTAAGGCTGGTGTGTATTATAGCAGCCTAAACTTAAACCATCATGCCCTAGAATAAAAAAGGGATCCTGATATTCTAAATGCATGCTGCAAAAGAGCATCGGCCCATTATCTGCAACTGGATCAGGTGATGCTGTGACAGAACTGTGTCACAATGGAAATACTCTCTGCATTCTCATGACTCATGGACCTTAGTAGGTGGCTATGTTAGGAAAGGATATTACCATGCCATACGCTCTGTCAGCAAGCTCTGACTGTTGTATAACATTTGCTATCCCAAATCTGAGTAAATATCTAATTTTAATGCATATTCAAATTAACTACCTTTAAGATAATTAGCACAGCTAATAAGTAGTATCTGTTTATGCCTGTATTACACTTCATTGTCACTATCAATTTGCAGGTTTAAATGAACAGTGGTGTTATGACAGGTTTACCAAACCTGTCTGTGAAAAGAAAAACTCTACAGATTGGTTTAAGTATTCAAAACATTGAATTATATACCCCCACATTAACATTGCACAAGTGTGGCATTCATAATGAAATCAACAAGATAATGGAGTTCATGGCTTTCGGGTTAATGCATAACATTAGTTCTAGAAGTTTATACATTTAAGGCACTACCACCTCACACGCGAGCCTCTTTTACCTGAAGACCTGACTGTCCATTATCCCTTACTTATGTATGTCATTACTCTGAATAAAATTCATGAGTTTGATGTGACTATGAAAAAAAGAATGTAAGTATGCCTACCATCAGAACTGCATCTGAGCAGAAGTACTTTCTGGATGTCTATAAGTCACGAACCTTCGCGTGTCTGCCTCTCTAGCCTACCTTTAGCAAAAGGATGACAACAACACAGCTCTAGTCTACCACACACAAGAAACTGCCAAAAATAGGGGTTCAAGTTGGGTTCAAAAGTTCTTCTGCACCAATAATTGAAACAGTGATTATGGCAGCATGATTACTTTTTCATTCTGGCCTTGAATTGTGCATGTAGCCTCACTTACCCAAAGGCTCCTCTTTCATCACTTTCTCTGCCCCAGGTGTGGTCATGTTTAGGGAAGGGAACAGGTGATAACAGTCATACAGGTACAGAACAATACATATTTTTTTTATACTTTTTTGTGCATCTCACAGCATTTATATGTATAATCAATCCTTTTTTTTATTAAGGAGTGTGGGGAAAGGTTGTCCTTGTCACCTGAAGCACAGTGTGAAGTGTTGTTTTATGTTATATATTTAAGTCTGTGACGGTCTTACTGCTAACGGGTAATCCAGAAAGGACACCATGCTGTGGCATTAATACACAGTATCTATCCGCTATTTGGGGTGGTTTATCTGCTGACTCCACAAGCATGACGTGTGCTTTAAATTTGGTGCCTGACCTTGATTTACAAAAGGAAGTAGAAAAAAAAACACTTTCGCTGCATGCACATATTATTCCACACAGATTCACCTTCACAACTTCCATGCATAATATATGATTTGTGATATCCTGTAAAACATAAATAATACACACCATTACAAGAGACATGTATTTTGCAGTGTACAACAGGTTACAGTAATGCTGTTGTGCAGTGGTATTTACCAGAGTAAACAACAAACACGTGAGGTAGCTTGTTTTGAGTGATGCTGTGTCCAACCCAAACGAGTTGGAGCACCAAGGCAAATCACCGCTACAATGGACCCCTAGATAATGATTGCGGTAAGTGATGGCATAATGAGGGCTTTATAAATATGCATGGGTCACCAAGGGCTGCCTCACCAAGCATTAATAAAACTACCGAGTGAGAGGTCAAGCCTGTGAATCAAATGGTAGACATCTAAAATACAGAAGTCAGCAGTTAACAGTCTAGCACTGGCTGCTGCGACATAAATTGTGTCAAACAATGAGGCAAAGCTTTGATATACTATGTCTCTCAATAGCAGAAGTAGCACAGTTGCTGTTGGTATAGAGCAACACAACAGTTCCATGTATACTATCACACTGTTTTATGTGATTTAGAAAAAATGCACTTAAGCTGTTCTGCCCATTAATGTGATAAAAATCCATTAGCTTGATATGAGAATAAAAGTTAAAAAAAGGAAATCTGTATAGTGTGTTATTGTCTGTCTTTCGACAGCATGAGTGTCAAATCCAGTGTTGGCAAACTTCTGCTTGTCTATACTGTGTTGCAATGTTTTCCATGCTAGGTAGCTTTTGATATTCATACACCTATGAAGTTGTCTTAGATGTTACACAGATGTTACATAATCATTTTCCAGAATTAAAACACTGAATAGGCCAGTGGTTGGATTATTGCTGCTAAACATAATCATTGAGTGATCAATGTTAACATCATTTTGAGATACAGTAGTTTGGCAATGTATTGCACTTCCAAACTGAGGTTCCTGGGTGGAATTCATTATGTGTGCTTCAGGGAACAAATCCCATGAAAAAGTTTAAAAAGTTTTAGGAGACAAAGACGTTGACGTATGCCACTTAAATAGAGCAGATGGCAAGACAGATAGCGTTTGTAAGTGCTTGCTGTTTTATTTGTTAGGTTTACAAAGGCGCTCTATTGATTGATTGGTACATACTTTTCACCAACCTTTTCAGACCAAACTTTTATAAAGCCTCATCAGGGATAAGTATGAAGAATACGTTTTCATGGTACTCTTTTTAAAATGATAAACAAAGAACACATCACAAGTAAGTTAAAAGTGAGTTGACATGTTTTAATTAATTAGCGAGCCTTTCCAGGCATTGCATCAGTTTTCAGCACTGCTCTGATTTTTGGTTTGTGTTTCTGTTTATTTTGGCACTCCAGGATTATGAAGTGTCAAATAAGAAAAGCTGATTAAGAAACATTCTTTCTCTTAACATCACTTAGCATCTTTCTCTTATATCACACTCTATGCACTTTAAATCTCCAGGGGTAAGACTGCAAAAAGAACATAAGGAGTTTTGTCTGGCGGATGCTATAATTATTTATTTTATATGCTTTTAAAGAGGAGTAAAATACTGAAATGGGAAGAGGAGAGCATGGATTCCAATAAAGCTCAAATTCCCTGGGTCAGTGGACAAGATGATCAGGCATCGCTAGAGGTGATGTTAAATAATTCATGGCGTGATTTGCTCTAGGCAACCTGCTCTCCATGGTGCTACAAAAAGCATCTGTTTTCATAGCAGAGAACAGCTGCATGTGCACCATGCCTTCAATCCATGTATCTCCCGCTTTTATCCCGCAGCAGCCAAGGTCATGTAAGTTTTAATACCAGCCCTTCAAATATTGTAATACACACACACACACACACACACACACACACACACACACACTTACACACACACTCATGCATTCATACACAAAACACGACAGGATAATAATGATGTGAAATGCCCTGGCTGTCTAAATAATGCCTTTAAGGCTCTCCGCCATGAAATGTCAGATCGTTGATATGAACATGCTTCCTTGGACAGAATATGGGGTTGTGACATAGTAGGGGAATCATGTCTCTAAGTCAAAGCGTGCATTTCTCTGAGCTTCTGCTACTGTACTTCACAGACACCTACAGTACATCCAGAGTTGCACTTTATTTTACTGTTCCTGTTACATCAATTAGTATAACAAAGTCTGCAACAATTTATGTACATTATGTACTTACACTGTATCTTAGGGTTAGGGTCAGTGTAAGGTATGTACAGTGTAAGTACATAATATTAGATGCTGTTACATGTATACACACTAAAAAAGGAACTGTAAAATAATAATGTGTTACCATGTAACCCCAACCCTATGGTACAGTATAAGTGCGTAATATTAAATATTATTTCACACTTTGTTACACTGAACTTCATGATGAAGATACACTCTTACAGGGACCGTTAACATAAAGTGTAACTCTTAACTACTTTCTTGAGTTCTTGATAACTTCTTATTTATTACAGAATGCTACTTTAAACCAGCAAGGATGCAGTACTTTCCTTCACTGCTTCCACTGTCCCTCAGTTGTTCTTTTTTTTTTGGGGGGGGGGGGGGGTGGTACATTTCCGTAACCTATTTGGACAGGTGATGTTTAGCCCATCCCTACAGCGCCACATTAAACTGCTGTCGTGTGCTGCAACTTTGTGGATAGTCAGCCTGCTCTGCCAGGATGCGGTGTATTAATCACGACTGCCTGAGAGGAAGACACACAGATGCATTGCACAGCTGAGGAGGGGAGAGCAAGCAGGAGGGGTGGGGGGGTGGTGAGGGGGATGTGAGCAGTTTTCAGAGCTCTGGCTGCGTCCCCAGACTATTTTATTTTATTTATTTAATTTTTCTTTTCTAAATTCAGCCGCCAAGTGTCTCTCTGCTCTCCTGCTGCTATAGCCCACATCAAAACGTGGGAATTGAATTTTACTAGTTGTTTGTATAGATCATAAAGAACCCCCCCCACACACACACACCCGCCCATCCTTTTCTCCCTGGCTGTCCTCTATCTTTCGCTCACTCTCTCTCTCTCCTTCTCTTTCTCTCTCTGTCTCTCTCTCTCCATACTGCAGCTCCTCCCTCTCTCCACCTTGTGCTGTCCTAGCCCCCTCCCCTCCCCTCCCCTCCTCTCCATCTCCCCCGTTCTCTCTGCCTGCCTCTCCCTCTCCCTCTCCCTCTTCCTTTTCCTGCCGATGCTGCCTGCTGCCACTGGTCCTCCCCACGGTTCCCTTTGCCTGGATGATCTAAATTTGCGTTTATCCGAGCCGAAGTCTGGAGGTAGGCTTTTAAAGTATCTGGGACATGGATTTTCTGCACCTTGCCACCCACGCCGTCTCCTCCGACTGAATGGGACTGTTTTTTTTACGATATAGCAAGAAGCATATATTTGTGCCTGCATATAATTGATAGATATCATTGTCGTTGCTATATTGATGGCATCTTCAATCTTCGCTCAGCAATTTGGGATTTAATGACTAGCTGTGTGGATTGAAAGAGACATCTTCATAATCTGAATTCTGCGCCCACCTCCGGTAAGAGCTCTCATTCTGTGTACTTTTTTTTTTTTGGTGATGGGTCGCCTGAGCACTGGGATTATTCTAAAGATAGGGATGGAGAATGAGAGGACTGTTGCTCAGTATATCAGATTATGAGTCAGTCCTGATAAGGCTTTTGTAATGCAACCTTTTGTGTTGCTATCTCACTTTGATCTGTAGTTATTTTTAGTTCATTCCCTTAGAGGAAACTTCACGCATTGTGTACGTCCAGGGTGATGTAAAGAGAAAGGGGAGTTTCTGTCTCCAGCTAGAGGGACCTGCTGTGGGCTGCACAAGGGGTGACACAGAGGACTTTTGCAAGTAAGAGTCAGGGTATTCAGGACCAGACACCAACTGTAAATGGAGGGTTTGACACAGCTTATTTCTGCAGGCGACTGTCAATGTCCAATTTTTCACTGGGACTGCAAAGAACCCTAAGATCAGCATTTATTTTACTTGACACACCCACCCACACAACACACACATACAGACGTTCACTCACACACACACACACACACACACACACACACACACACACACACACACACACACACACAAGCATGCACACACACACAAGCACGCACACACACACACACACACACACACACACAAGCACGCGCACACACACACGCACACACACACACAGAAATACACAAAGACACATACTCACTGCTTCCCAGATGGGGCTGTTGGCAGTGAAGAAGTCATTTTAATTGTAGATGTTCAAAAAAGACAAAAAAATCAAGGCAAACAATGAGTCTTTATTTAATTGGCTGTGTTAGACATGTTACATTAGAACACTATTCTGCACAAGGTGATAGCTAGACTATAATATTACATATAATCATATGGCATACAGTCACTGGGGGCTTTTCATAGATGTAACACGCTGTGCCAAAATTTGGAGAGGAATGATTTATGCAGATATGTACATACAAACACAACTTGAGCACAAATAGGCGCGCAGGCACACACACACAAATGCATACACGAATACACACATACAGCGTAACATGAAAAAGAATGAGAGTGGGAGGAAGAAGGGAAGAAGAAACAGAGAGAGACAGAGAGAGAGAGAGCAAGAGAGAGAGAGGAGCCAGGAAAAGGAAAACAAGACGTAGAGTGCAATCTCTTCTGCCTCTGCTCTCAAAAACATCAATATTTATTACATTTCCCATGTCAGAGGTAGGGCCACAATAACACAGTGTAGGCCGGAAAAGTAATAAAAGATAAATAAAATTACGTAACTGTGGGCAGGGATTCCGCCCCTATTTCATTTAGAATTCCTTTTTTGCATTTAAAAACACATATTCATCTCTATACTATGTATTACTGTAATTAGAAAGTAAGACAAACTGTGTCTGTCAGTGATGTGAAGTAGAAAAACATTTTAGATATCTGATTTGCTTTTTTGGTTGAGCAGTGGGTTCTGCAATGTAGGGGGAAATGTTTTATTATGACTATGAGATATTCTTATAAGACTTTTCACTTAGTGTTATTACTGCTGCAGATTTCCTATTTGCTTGGCATGCATAGCGAAGCTTTCACAATATTAAATCTCACTGTGTGAGTTATATGCAGCTATTATATTTGATGACAGACACTGGCTGACTCTACAGTACATCCATTTGGACTTAAGTGTAAATGAGATAGGAACAGGACTCTTGACCTAGTATTTCAAGAGGTATCACATCCATGCGAACTAAAGGTTAAATGAGGGAGGTACTGGACTCTTGGCCTAGTTAATGATGAGGTATCACCCACTAAATAACTACCCTAAAGGAAACTATATGGGTATTCAGAGACCAGCAAGTGAAATAAATATGACATTTTAAACAAAGGCTTTGCTGACTTGCCTGTATGTGGATTAGTGAAGCTCACATTGACTTGAGTTTGCCTGGTCACACCCATTAATGACCAGTGGGGAGATGACCTTGTGCACCTTAATCGAAGTTATCCAAAATAAGAATATGTTTTGTCTTAAGACTGAACTATAAAAAAATCATTCACGTTGAAATCGATAGAAAATGAGAGAAGAGGTTCTATGAAATGACACCAAGTGTCCAAGTGCATGGCGTAACTAGAATCAATGGTCCTTAATGGTTGGTAATGACAGTGTGATGAGTGTATCTGTCCTCTGTGCCTGATGATAACAGATTACTAGATGGGAATACAGTGAATCTGTCGTCTTGGTCAAGGTAATCTATTTAGCTTCTTGACTAGCAATTCTCACATGGTAGTATAATGCTGCTTTGTTGGGAAGTATAACAGGATCTGTGTGTGAGATTCAGTGCCATCAAATGCAGTATTTACCCTTCGAATGATAAATCTTTAAAAGAAATCATGGATGGAAAATGTCAAAGTAAAGCTGGCCACACTGTTCTTACAAAGTGAGCAAAAGTGTAGGCTGGTTGTAAAATGCCACAGAACAAAATGTTAGACATACAAAGCCAGATGTTGTCAGTGTTTGTTTGTAATGTTTTTCTTGGGGGGTTTTGGGGACTTAAGCACCAGTGTTTGTGATCTGCAAGTAGGAGGCCTTTTCTGGACAAAGGGTGATGTAATTATCCACTCAAATTTAGAGGGGAACTTTAAGGGGACACTATAAAAAGGTTCAGTGAACCAACATCTTCTTCAATCTTCTCTTCTCTTCTCTACCATTTAGAGAGTAAGTAATATTATGATTGAATGGCACCAAAATGCTGACTGAATATCTTCAATATCTGGGAGTTTACTTATTTTAGTGCATATTCACAAGCAGCTCAGAAAAATAGAATTTTCAAAATAGAAATAAAAAAAAACAATTGCCAATGACACCAGCTGGTAATTATAGTTCAGCACAATTTAAAAAAAGAGTTGTGTCACTAGCAGTGAATAGGAAGTGATATGTGTTTTATAGCATTGTAGTGCTATAAAACACATATCATTGTGTATTGTAGTGACAGCTTTGACAGCATGTTATCTAATTTAACTAGGTTTAATGGGTTTTAATGAAAGGGCTTCACATTTTCATTCAGTAGCTGTGCATCGAAATGCACTACCATCAACACTTACGTTTTTTTTTTTTAACCCTGGAGAGAAATAGCCCAGACAATGATTCACCAGACTTCACTATCCAAAAGATTAGAGTGTATAGGTGGTGAAGTAGTAGCTACAGTAGCTATCTGTTAAGAAACTAAGCATTAGAAAGCTCATTTTACCTCTGTACATTGCCATTTAGAAGAGGTAAGTAGGTTTTAAAATGCATTGCAATTCTTTAAGGAGTATGGACTACAGTAGCTACTAGCGTTCCAATTTGATTTTTTGGCAATAGTTAGTAGTTTCCCTGCAAAGCCCTTGTTTATGGAATTCAACTTCAATCTTTGTAATGGTCACGGAACATCTCCATATTCAAACCCAATTTCTAACCCCCCAATTGTATACTTAGCAGGATATACACAATAGATGGTCCAGAGGGGCATCCTTGTGTTAGTATAAATTAGTAGGCCGATGTGCTGATAGTCTGAAACTACACAGGATTTTTAAGGCTCTATGTTTTTGATAACCAAATCTGTCTCTCCTCGCACGATCCACTCAGTCTGGGGGCAATAAGTCATGCATTCATGCTTCTGATTTCTAATGAGCCAGAGTATTATGTATGTGGTTGCATTTGTGTTTCATATTAACTGTGAAAAACAGCTCTCGGTGGTTTTGTTTTCATTAGAACTAACAATGAAACTTTCCCCCTGGTCCTTCAGTGGCCCAACACTTATTAACACAAACTGATTTATCTGGGTCTGGACCCCTGGCACAGGACGCTATTACAATATTGTCATGTGCTCTAATGAAAATGTATGTATTCAGTTGCACCATTAGTTCATCCTTTAGCGCGCTGTTATTCTATGTGTTTTGTACCATTCCACACAAGAATGATGTATACTGTTGTTATGCCAATTGTTGCTTTCTTTGTGCAGTTGCCAAACCAATTAGAGTGACCTCTTCGATTGTGGACAGTAGACTGTTGACTGGTTAGCCGATCTGAAAATAAGAACACCCTAATTCTGATATGTTTATATGGCCTTCAAGAGCTTAAGTCATTGCAGACCCCCCAGGATACAAACAACACGTCAGGCAGAGCATAGACAGGGAAAGCCCTGTGTCTTACACAATATAGATGGCAGCATACACACTATCCAAATGCTCAAGGTCTAAAGTGTAACCCTAACCCTGCATGTTTTAATAATATAACACTTTAAAAGTTTGACAACATTTGTTTAAATCTCCATATACAGCCTTTGGGTTGCATATAGAGCATCAGGCTTCACATACAGTAGCTGTTGGGTCACATGTAGGTCATTAGGCCAACACAGTGTTCAATGTTTATTTTTAAATTTGCCCTGAAGCTTCGAGTCAATTACGCTTGCGTGGATGGTGTGTGATAAAGGGGTATTTCCATGACGGAACACTCAGTCCTTTTCTCCACTAGTAGAAATCTTGAACTTGCAAAAATGTTGATCTTCTTCTTCTTCTTCTTCTTCTTCTTCTTCTTCTTCTTCTTCTTCTTGACAATGTACACATTAGTATACACCAGGGATAAATAAATGACTTACGAATTAACTTGCTTAAACATTCGAGCAAAATGCTCAAAAAGGCCCTTTTGTATTTGCTGTTGTATTCTGCTGCCAAAGATATATGTCAAGGCAGTAACGTTGGTGTATATAGCAGCTGTGCACTAGAGACAGAGCATGCTGCTATGAAGGAGTGTCTTTACAGATCCTGGTCACAGCGTGCGCTGCGTGTCACAGCTGTCACCAGCTTGGCGGTGGTTGTTGTTGTTTTTGTTGTTGTTGTTGTAAAGCACTGCTGTATGTTGGTTGTAGTGCTCCCTGTTGCCATATATTGATCAGTTGCTGGATTTGAGTACTGGCACGTGACAGGGCACTTAAGAAAATCCCAACTAATGGCATTAGGAGATCCACACTTTTTCCTGTGTATTCAGAGTATAAGTCTAGATAGTATCTAGACATAGGATAGTTAACATTCACTGTGTAAATGGCATAATTGTGTTCTGGTAGTTTAAATGGCAAGTGTATTTTTGCTCATTTTTAAAAAACATGCTATATTTCAAAAACATATATAATTATTTGACTAGACAGGAATAAATGACTGAGCAGCTGAGACCTGAATTATGATAATAATTAAAAATACTTAAAAAAAAAAAACAACAACAACAAATAGTCTGGTCAAAGACTGAGGACAATGAGCCATACTTGAAACAAATTGGATAGGTACTCAAGGGAAGACCAAGTTGCACCTGTTCCCTGGTCATATATGTCTCACCAAGCCGCCTTTTATGAAAGATACTAGTAGCAGACATCAGAGTAATTGTTTTTGACAAAACATACAGGGTAATACTTTATTTTATGGTTCCCTTTAAGTGTATCTACATGTAACAACATGTAATATTATGTCCTTACACTTAAGGACTTAATCCTAACCCTATAGTGTAAGACTTTGTATCCTTTATATTGTCTTAGTGTGCTCCACTGAATTAGAATCTATAGATTGACTCTTTACATGTTCTTCATCCTATTTGTCTTGTCACAATCTATCTTTCAAGAATGCCCAGTGGACTGTACATTAACCCTTTGGTGCCCTATATTGTACCAGCATTCAAATGCAGCCTCTCATGTAATTGTCTCTACTGAAGCACCTCTATTGTAACACTTTTCCTAATTATTACCTGTCAAGTTTATAACAACATAAAAATATTAATTACATTTAATAAAGTATTCATGAAGGATCATATACCTGCCATTAATCTACATAACCTTGAATAGATGTGCCTTTATAAATATAGCGCTCCTAAAAAACTAAATGACATCATACTTTCAGCCACACAACTACTGTGAAAGCTTATATGGTGACACCTGGTTGCCTGTTTCATATGGACCAACTGGTGGTTAAGCAGAATAAGCCAATGATGTGATCAGTGCCTTTATAAAGCTGTAAAAGATGTCTTGTTAGGCACTCCAAAACCCCAAGGTGTAAGGGCCTCCACCGTCAGTCAGTCTTCATGGAGTATTCATTACAGTGCTTAAATAATCATATATATGCACTATGATAATTTATTACTATATGTGGCCACCAACCATGTTTTACAACCACTTAAAATATGAAACACATTCATATACAGTTACAATAAATTGCTGATTCATTTTATTCATCATAATTGTCAACTGAACATAGTTATGACTTTAATGAACCATTATGGTGGTGTAGCAGCCAATACTGCTTAAGGAATTGCAATGCATTTTAAAACGTACTTACCTTTTCTTATCGGCAATGATGTCATCACTTGTGACAGTATAGAGGTAAAAGGAGCTTTCTAATGCTTTGTTTCTTAAACGACTACCTTTAGAGATAGCCTGTAGACTGTTAAAATTATTGCTATGGTCTTTATGAATAGCAATTTAACTTGTCTAGAATGTTTTTCTTTCTCAAATTCCTTTCAGCCATTGGCAGCAAATATGGTCATAGCCAGGGGTTAAATTGGGATTGGTTATGTGGGGGGGCTCTGCCTCGTACCCGCCCCTGCCCCCGCCGCCCTGCCCCAATATACTTTTTGGAAAATAACCCTCTAATTTGATAACCATGTCATATTGCACATTATATGTGATGTAGGTGTATGATATACACCTTACCTATGTGTTGTAGGCCTATGTGTCTTGTAATGTCCCTTTACACATTATGGCAGTTTGAACAGTGGCGGCTGGTGGGGAAAAAAATTGGTGGGGCACAATGGTAGACATCTTGAGCATATGTGTCCTACCTCTAGCGGGCGGTCTGGGGGTCCTCCCCCATAAAATTTTGGATTACTTAGATGCAATTTCCTGCATTCTAGTGCATTTTGGGTAGGCTGTTTCACATATCAAATGGAAAATCCATTCTGATTCAGCTTACTTTGTCAGTTGCATCACCTTGATAAATACTTGTAAAATGACAATTGCAAAGTGATACTAAGGATTAGGCTACTTTAGAATAAAATGCTGGGGAAGCAGTACAAAGAATTAAACAAGACGTGTTTTGTTTATGTTTGCCAAAGGTAGCTCATTTGAGGCAACGTTAGGCTCAGTAGCTAACTTTAACTGACATCTCCCCCTTCCCCCTGGCTAATTTCTACAACTGAGTCTTCTGCCATTAGCTAATGTAGGCTAGTCCCAGCATTGACAACAAGCTAAACAATGACCCACATCGGAGACGGTTTGGATCATCTTTTTGTGAAACTGAAACAGTACAAATAAAGATAGAATTACATTTTTTTTTCTTATTAAAGCAAACACAGCTCATGAATTAACACATTAGAATTAAATAAAATCATAACGTACAGATTGTCCTCGTAGTTCAACGACTCTGTCCTAGTCAAGCCAAGCACGTAGCGCAGAAAGTTATCATTATATGGAAATGGGCTGAAAAAGGCTGCTACGACATCCTCCCTCCGAGTTTCTCTGCCGCGCGTTGCCAGAGCTGCGCTGTGTGCCTGGTGCATACGCAGGTAAAAAGGGAAGACGGCGTAGGCCTACGGGGGAAGTTATAAACAATTCACAACGCTGAAATAAAAGCCCCAAAACCTGCAAAACATGTCTTCTGATTTTTTTAAAAGCGAGCTCACAAAAAAGAAACCCCACAGTCCCTTATAAAAAGCGGAACTGGCAACCCAACCCACGCAGCGTTCCGGAAACCAGAATCTCTTATCGCAAGTCTGTTCTAAATAGTTTTGACAGGTCGTCTTGTTATCAGGAAAAAACTATGATCTATCTCATAAAAGTCATGGGTTTGTTGATTAATAAAACAACATTTAATTATTCAGAACTGAAAATCGTGAAAAGGGTTTTGTTGCTTTTGATGTGCGCGTGATCCTCATATGCCATCCGCTCCGAGCTTATGTGCCGGGGCTCAGCCCCGGCTAGCCCCGGCCCAATTTAATCCCTGGTCATAGCAATACTGATTTTATAATGCTGCTGAAAATCTCATAATATTTTAGCTCATTATTTTAACAATCAATAACATGATTCGCTACTATTCCATGTTCCTTGACCAAGGTGTTGATACAAAAAATGTGTGTGTCTTGGTCAGAAACACTTCATTTCCCACTTGCACTTACACAGTATAGCCATTTTGTGTTTCTATACACTTACACTAGCCATTTATAGGACTGTAAAGAGCAATTTTATACATTTGACCCGATGTCTATTGGCGTAGCACTCTGCACCTTTAACAACAGAATGTTAAATTAATAAAAATAGAATTGCTTACAGCATTATCATGCAATGATTTGATTGAATAGGGAGTTTGCTGGTCTGTAAGAAGTTCTTAGCAGATACTTCCACTCCACAGTATGTGTCTATGCATAATTACACACCTGCATTTTTCATTCAGTTATCAGAAATGACTTATCTGTTTTCATGGGAAGTAGTACTAAAATTATTTTTATTCAAGCATACAACATACTCCCTAAAGTTTAGGACATTTCAGAGTGACTTGAGAATTAAAAATAATGAAAAACACAATGGTGGTTCAGTTATGCCCTGACATTACCATGAAATAAGGGAGGAACTACTGTATGTGTTTTGACACTGTACAGACACTGTTAGTGTGCTTGTATGGGTGTGGTTCGTCTAGCCATATTAAGCTCTCACTTCTTAAAACATGCTGGGCATCTTAGGTGTAAGTGTATATGCTATGCATACATGTTTAATTAAGCCTGCAGCAGTCTGTTAGATAAATGGAAATCACATCACAAAAATTAGATTATGCGATTTTAACATGTAAATGTGAAAAGAATATTAATGTTGAATATTGATGTCTTGCAGACATCCATGATTTCCATAATATCTCAAATGTATCCATGCATACACACACACACACACACACACACACACACACACACACACACACACACACACACAGTTTTAATATTAAAAATACTGATCATTGCCCTGAAAGTGTCAGGGCAGTCATTTCGTGCCAGGTGTTCCATTAGGGGCTTTTATTTTTGTAAAGAGGCATTTTGGACTTTGTTCCATATGATTTATTGTTACTGTGCCAATGGCCTTTCCATTTTCCTCAGATGAAATGACTTACTCCATTCACAGTGAAAAGACAAAACATACTTTAAAGTTTCATGCCTATGAGGCACAATCAGAAAGAAAAGAAACTATTCTGCCTGGAAACCGAGGACTGAGGCAAGATGCAGCCAAGTAAAAGTGGATCTTGGATAGACATATAATGAATTCAGAATCTGGTCTGACAAGTCAACATTTTGAAATAATAACAAATAACATGATTAGGAGCAAAATAGCAGCACTAATTGATGAAAAACAGGTGAAATACAGACACCAATAATATATGACCATGAGGTTATTAGATTCTGTTTTTTTTCTCAAACACGTTTTTTTTTAGAAAAGTGTACTTGGATCCAGTTAATTGTCAGTTTATGACACATTCCTTCATTAGCTAAACAGAATTATGACGGTACCCGTTTCCTCCTGCAGCACATTGACAGGAAATCAGGATGAATGCTTTCCTCCTGTAATGACAGTAGATACCACATAGGGTCTGTCCTTGAGTAGCTGTGTTCCCTCACATATGTCAGACTCACTTAACTGCTGTGTTATACAGACACTTCTGATTGCTCTAGGCTGCACACAGGCACACGGTCCATTTTGTTCACCAATATGTGAAATTGGACTGCTTCTCTAGCATCAGTGTTTTTAGTTCCCTGTTAAAATTGAATATACACTTAACTTGACAATTCCACTAGTCTATATGTTACCAAGGTCATGCCGTGAAGTCCAGCCCCAGGCTCAAACTCATGACCTCACATCAACACTGGTTTGGGAGTCGAGCATGTTAGCCAGTAAACTGAAAAGCCTAGGCTCCCAGTCAGTAGAGTAGCACACCTCTTAAGGTTTACTTATACACATACACATGGCTATGCTAGCTGCCATCCATTACCTATACATCTCACTTTGACTCTATGAGCAAGTTACCTGCATAATCATGCTTGGAAGGTGTAAAAAGTGACATACTGTAGCTGAGAGACACTGAATGATTTAACACCTTTCCAACACCCAACTCTCCAACTTTGTCACAGAGTCATTTTGTCATGCTATGTTATTGTCAAACATCACAAGATATATTCACACCTTAATAGACCTGTGTATTAGAAAGCAGTTTTGAGTTTAAAAAAAGACTCTTAAGGTGTTGACAAGCTCAGCCCATATGGCTCAGCCCAATAAATCATTTTAGCAACTCACCGTGGTTCTACAATGTGTAATTATGTCCTCTGTTAGCATATGGCTAACTGAATAATAGCACTCAATAGTTTAGGGACCAATACATACAAATGTTTAATCGCCATACTAGCAAGAGTTTATCATCATTTATAAAGATGTTGAATGAGTTGAATGAGCACTTTTTGGCATATACAGTATATATTAGGGTATTTCTTTAAAGGCCTATACATGACTGGATGTAGGCTATGTGTACCAAGGAGGTGGTGGTACACATTTTAGTTGCTTTAGTAAAAATACAGGACAATCTTGTAAAACCATTTTTACAGGTTAATGCTGCAATTGTTCATTTTTTTTTAAAACAAAGAGCAGACCGTATTGTTCAAGGTCATTTCTCTTCAATGTCATATCTAAGGAAAGGTTTTACAGTGTGCAGTGTAGAACAGCTGAAGCCCACTTGGCACACACAACAGGAGTGCACAAAGACAAAATGGCTGACAAGCTTATTGCAGTCATGCTGGTTTTGATGGTAAAGGAAAGGTAGAAGAAAATTGCATTAACTTTTTCATTGCAGAGTTGTAATCACAATCACTTTGGTGTCACAATCAGGTACAATTATAAAAAATGTAATCGTTTCTATGGCTTCTGTGGCGTTTCTGTTGACTGGAACCCTTTAAAAAAGTAAATCCAACCCAATATTTCACAACCAGTAGATGGACTTGTTGGGAAACTTCTATATAAATTTACAAGACTTTGTTTTGATCTGAACTATCGGTCTTTGTCCAGTCTGACTTTGTTCCGTCCCTGGTGCACACACAGGATTAGAGAGTCTACTGGCTGTTAATTAAAAACAAGGGGTTGGAAGACAGGAGCACAGGTAGACCAGGTCATTAATAATTTATCTGCACAGTTCGTTTGGAAAGCCGAATGGTGTTTCCCAAAGGAAAACCTTTGTTTGTGTGCACAGAAAACCATGGTTTCATTGACAAAATATGAAAACAATTCCTATTGCAACAATTCCTATAGCTGTCTTGAGATCAAAACCCATGGTTCAATACCCAAGTCACTCACAATGACCATGTTAAGTTCCTTCAAAAGAAAGGACACTTTGTGAGAATAAACATCACTGGCCCAAAGCATTATTCAGAGACTGGAATCGGTGGCTGTCTATTGACTTAAGTATTTCGGTCATACTCTTTTGTTAAACCTTGGATGTTTTAAAGTTGTTTTAGAGTCAGGTGCCTTATTGATTTGTTTGTCGGGAGGCAAGCCCTGCAGTTTGAAAACCTGCAATTAGTTTGTAATAATAATTTTGTCCACAGAAGAATTGTAAACTTATAAACAGGGTAAATTACATTCATAAGATATATATGATTTTGTAAGGCAAGCTTTAGTGCAAAAGTAAGATTCTAATATCCCATTCAGTGTTACTCCAAAACATATCCTCTGCAAACAACAGATATGTGTAGTTTTGCTCGTAGCTTTATTTACATTACTGCTCACATATGTAATTGAAGACTTATAGCCCTGCTTGGAGCTGTATCTTATTAATGTATATTAATGCATGCAGCAGTGAGTCAGTCCTGATTGGATAACAACAATATATATATTTTTTTATCTCAATACTCCCAACACCCGAGTAGATGCGCTGTGTAATTATCTGTAAGTAAACACTTTGTGGATACACCAAGAATTACAACAAAATCTTGCCTTCCTTCCTTTTATAACTACATTGAAGATATTTATTTTATGGAAGGTGGAGAGAAGTCACCATCTATCCCAGTACCCTCTTCCCCCTAGATCGTTTTAGACCATTAAACTCATGCGATCAACATGGATTTTGGATAACAAGAACAGAAAACATCCTTTATATCAAGGGGTCCCCACATCCCCAGCAATTTATCTACTACGAAGCATAATTATTGTTGGCTCAATAAGATATCAGTAAAACCCCCCTACAGTGTGCAGTGGTAACTTGTTATTTTCTTAGGTTTGTATCCCTCCAACCCACCTGCAGCTGTTCACCAGAGATGCCTTGCTTTGCAAAGGAATTTTGTTGTGGTTAAATTTTCATTAGTGTGTTTGTGTAAAGGTTGTTACTTATCTTTCTTGGACTGTTTGCACCTTGGCCCTACACTCTTCACCACCCACCAATGGAGTAGCGGATGTGACTACTGTCCATCTTCTACCCCCATGCCTGTGTCTCTAATTACATATTCACCCTCCAGGCCAAGATACATTCACTTGACCTTTGCTCTTTTTAATGTGTGATCTCTCTGTAGTAAGATTAATTTTAAATTCATGAATTTCCTCTGATAATTTTGATTTTGTACATTTATTCTATTCTCTGCTTTAGTTGAGCAGTTTCTTTTTTGTGTTGTATTTGTATTTCTGTTGTAGTGAACTGCCCTTGAATGTCATGAAAGGCAGCCTTGGTCAACTCAATACATTTATTATTTATTGTTTGTCAATACTGAATACATAATCTGTCTTAGTATACATCACCATACTCTCCACATATATATGTCTATAAACATAACAGTCAGGGTTCACACAGGGCCGTTTAAGGAGAAGGTTAGCGGTGGTGTTATGTTTAACAATGAGAAGATGCCATAAAACTTAACACTGATGCAATCCAACGGTATGAGTGCACATAAATATTTTTCATGATCACGTCAAGAAATTCAAGAAATTCAAAATCTACAGAAAGTTGGTGTCAGCTTTTACTTTGACATACTCATTACATTCGTAAATATCTTCCGATAGGATGAAGAGAGAATGGAGGTACATGACCATAAAAACCCTTTTAAATATATTTACCGCAGAGACAGTTTCATCGCCCAATCATGTTTTGATACCACAACAAAAGGGGCATAAATGTTAGATGCCATTTAGGAAATGAATAGGGTGGCTGTAACCTTTTGTGGTTATAGCCTGGTTGGCCCAGCCTGTGACCTGGATTCCTGGACTTGTCTTAGTATGAGACAGCATTGCTGGGCTGGTGAAATAAAGACAACAAACTGCAAAATTTAAACAGTTTTTGGCCTTGTTTGGAAATGTATGGTAATACTTTGCCAGCTGTTTCTGGTTGCTTTAAAAAGCCATGTTGTGAAATAGTAGGGTCTGGCTCACTAACCTTTCCATGGAGTTTAGGTCATTTCATGACCTTGGCATATGTGATGTGAATTAAAACTGTGTGTTACATGCCAGGGGTGTACTACTGCACTGAATTTCATATGGAGCACCATAACACATATGGTCTATTCTAGGGTGATAATCTGATAAGTAACTTGATAAGGATTTCCAGAAATTGATAACACTTAGCTATTTGAGGTATGGTTTTTTCCTAGAGCAGAGCCCGTTCAGAGTGTGCAAACAGTCTAGCTCAAACTTTGACCCAATGTGCAATTAATGCTTGTTTTAACAAAATCGTGTGCAGTTTTTTGTCCAAACCACATCAAAATTGCCACTGCACTCCCATATGTCATTAGCAAGACACCTACCAAATCTTAGGTCGGTCAGACAAATGGTTCAGGAGTTGTGCGTGTTTGTGACACAAAACACACAGACATTCCTTGCGTTTATATACATAGATACACATAGTGTACCAGTTACACTAGTAATGCCAGGGAATGCCTTTGCCTATCATAGGCATTGGGGGCGTTCTGAAACACCTGATGCTGTTGCTCAGTCTCTAGAAGGTGTTGTGGGCATAGTTCAACAAAACACTGGAAAAGGAAGGGGCCCACTTCGCAAGCGATGTGAAGTGCTCACAAGGGTGCCTCTTTGTTGCTCTCGTGAAGTATTGTGAAGCATCAGCGTGATGGGCGAGGTGAAAACCTGATGCGATAGTGCCTTGTTCAGCGTGCACTGCTGTGATTACTTGCAGGATGAGTGCTGTGCACTTGCATGAATAGTAGTACTCTGAACATTCTGGAAAATCAATAGCCTAAAGAATAAAACATCAGGTGTATAAATGAACCAACATGTGCATAATACATCTACTATCCAGGGGTGTTGTTAGACCTGGGCATTGGAGTCTATAGCCTTGGATCGTCTTGGAATAGCCCCAGATCTCTGTAACTTCAAATAATAATAATGATAATAATGATAATAATAATAATAATAATAATAATAATAATAATAATGAAAACCCCCCTGTAGAGGACACTTTTGTGTGGTTGCATTAGAAGCAGTCACAAATGTAACATTTGTAGCCAGTGAAAACCGTAAGACAATCTGACGTGACCATAATCTATATGGACAGATTTAAAATCATTTGTCGAGAGATGTTACAAATTCAACGTCAGTATTTTTGCTTCTCTATGCGTAGGCATGACAATGTTTATTAAGCTATAGGCTGTTTTAATGTGTGTGTGGTGCACTTTGGCAGAAGAGACGTTCACAGGCTAGCCTATCTTTAATGTAAATATTGAACTACTTGCGCATGCCTCATGAGTCATGAGGACTGGCCTTTCCTTTCATTCTCAAGCTACCCTGGAAAAGCAGTTTTAAAGGTGTTTAAAGGTTTTTTTTTACTATATTATATATAGTATATATATTATTGGTAACACTTTATAATATTTACTACTACGTTTGAAACATTGCCTTGTTTTTTTTTTTTTTGTTTTTTTTTTTTTTATCTTTTTCCAAAGTGCAACAGTGTGCAGACCACCTCTTGTGAAATACCTGCTTCATTCTTTAGCACCTATGATTATATTTTTTGGACATGCACACCTCTTTTCTTCTTTATACGTTATAGTCAGACAGCCAACAGACAAGCAGACAGAATCTAAAAAAATGTTTATAAATGATTTATTGATGAGAAAAATGTGAAAATAAATGTTAACAAATGATGAACAAAGTGTTTATTAAAAGTTAACAAATGTACTATACATTATTATATAGCAGGTAGTTATTATAAAGGGTTATCACATTATTTAATTATTCCTGGCTTGTTAAAACAATATTGTCAAGCACGCCATATGTACATGTTATGTGCTGCAACACATATCATAATTTCCCGCTTCCATGCAGGAACTCTGCTGATGTCATATTTTTATTACCTACTTCTTTTGGCTAAAATTCTTTAAGCATATTTATTTTGTGCATTAAATTTACTGTGCAGACTATTTCATAAGCTACAGTGAAAAATAATGATGAAAAAGCTTCAGCTGCGGTCTCAGAAAATATACAAACAGGGAAGTGTAGCGGTGTGTGGTTTGTAGCTTTGACCTGTCTTGACCTTTATTTGTCATAAACAGAGGTGCCTTGCAACTTGGTTAAAAAAATGTAAAGAGTGCAATCACACCAATCGTGTTACCGAGTTTGTGAGGCTTGAAAATATAAACTTCCTATGTTCCACTCTGCTTCTGCCTTGTTTCCATGGCAACACAGCAGAGATGAAGGACTAACTATTGGCTCTGAAGTCTCTTACTGCACTGATGATGCTCAAAGAGCTACACATAGTCGGGCTTCTCAGTGAAAACAAATAGCACTGCCCAGTAGTAAAATTTAACCACAATCTAATTTAACTTTTTATCTGGTCTTTAAAAGGATAGGTAGATACTGTTCTTTACATAAGCAAACGTCTGCAAAGAGAGAATGCACTGGTTAGGCAATCCAGTTTTTTTTGTTTATATCCCACAGAATATCCTTGTGTCTTCTGCTTGATCCCAAGAAGAGACAGCTTCCCCAGCCCTTGGGATTGGTTGAGATCCACATTAATGTTTGCCTAGCACTGTACTTCAATTCCTCCAATTAATTTATTGCTGCTGTGGCTTTTGTATGCACAGAAATCCAAAATTGTTTAGTAGAAATGGCCAAACATAAAAGACCATCACCTGTCACCATTATGACAAAGAATGGCAAATGTAGAAAAAAAGTTTATTACTTGGATTTGTAAACACACATTGCCAGCTACTGCAAGTGGATGTGTAGGGGTGTGTAATTACTAGTTTCTAATATTTTGTGCAGGTTCACTTTGTGATTATGCTCTCTATAACCACAGTTAAGTAGTATAGATTCACACACAACCCTCAGGTACGACACACAGAAACTCATTTTTGATTTTTTTTTTCCCCAGTTCACACACAGCGCTGTAAGTAAAATAAGGCAAATAAGTTTGTCGAACAAAAAAGACTTGACTATGTTTACCAGAATTATTGCTGAGGTGAAGCACTTACTGAATGTGGCCACTGCTATTGAGTCTTTCTGCTTACTCTGACAGTCACTTTATCATTGACATTTTCATTATTTCAGAGGTTTCTTGTAAGAGCTTTAACTGTTTGAACTGCTTGATTTTCCTTCCAGTCTATTGTGCCAAGCAAACATTTCTCTCATAATCGCCCGCTCAATACCAGACTAATACAATCTAATAATACATCACTAACTTCAAACAGACTTTCTGACTCCTGGCATCATATGCTATAATATGATATAATGGAGGAAATAATTTAGGCCTCTAATTTAAATGACAGGCAAATTGCAGAGTAAAAAATGAGCAAAGTATCTTGCCTATGAACTAAATCTATTGTGTGGAGGGTGGAAGCACTCAGCTGTCCCACTGATGTGTGCAATTAGAATTTTACAAAGATATTAGATTTTATTTACTTAATACATGGGTTTCAGTGCAAGTTTACCTTAGACTATATACTTTGTCCTACCATGTAAATTATGACCCACTAGGTATTTATTCTCTGCATTTGAGAAATATTATTTAACCACATTTTTAACTGCTTGCTAAGGTTTGTGTATTTCAGAAGTTTATTTGGGTGATTGGTTTGAAAATACTGCTTTATAATTATCAACAGGTTTATTTTTAGAACATGTACTTGTACATGTGTCACTCTATGTGACAATTTTTTTCACTGGCCTTGCCTGATGTGGTTATCAGACAGGGCCACAGTTTAGCATTTTAGTTTCCAACAGTTTGTTCAGAGCGATACAGAGCAATCCAAAGATGTTGTGGTGTTCTGACCTAAGGAGTCGTCTCCGTCAAACTGTGTTAAAGTGCAAATATCTTGTAAAGGTGAATGTGAGGAAGTTACTATTTTGTGGGACATCAAATCTGTGGTTGGATGTTACAGTTGTGAGACTGATATCTGTCTAGCATCACCTGACCAATTGATAGATAAATCTTGCATATCTTATGTTAACTGTGGATTTATCATTATGTTTTACTGAACTGTTGTTCACCATTTTTCATTGTAGTAATGATTAAACAGCAAGGTAAGGTACAACATTTTTTAAGAACTTGCTATTCATATTAACCCAACATATGTAATAACTAGTTCACTTGATTGGGAAAGTGGCACTTGACATTTGACATTGATTAAAGGGATGTTTGAAAAGACAGCAGCATAAATTAAAACTGACAAGCAGTTGAGCGTGGCTTCAAGCAAGACATTATCTAATTAAAGGTGACAGATACTGTCACGTATTTGCTTTTAGTTTCCCATGAGTAAACTGGCATCTTGTGCTATTTTGCCTCTGTTTGGTATGCATTAGGGAAAAAATAATTTGTATTTTTGGTGTTTTCCATTTTGACACATCTGCATGCACTGATGATGAAACTGTTATCCAAGGCTATTTAAACAGAGCCTGACATAACAACCAGAGCACATTTTCCTCACAGGTTCCAAAGCATGTCTCTACATTACACTGCTGTTGTCAGGTGGCTATATTAAGAGCTGTGGGGCCTTCTGTTATGAAGTTACTGTTCTGTTTCCCATGCTCAGAATGCACTGCGGTTGCCTCACATAAAAAACAAAGCAGCGGGGTGCAGTGTGTTTAATTGCCACTGCGGTTTAGCACTTCCACAGAAGATACCAAGGTGCTGAGGTGTTCATTTCTGCCCATACTCGCAGTTGTGTTCTACTTTGCTTTGTTACTTTGTTACACATCACATACATACATCACTACCCTTTGGAAAGACATCACATTTACAATGTGGCTACCTGTGTTTAATAGTTGTGCATGTGAATGTAAGAGCTAACATGCACTGAACCATACGCGAGCAGAGAAAATGGTTGATATTGGCAATGCCCAGGTTTCTATCCAGCTTAGTCAAACATCTAAAGCAGATTTATGCAAATTACTGCAATATTTTATATATAGCACGTAATGTAAAATAAATGCAAGGCTGGTCACATCTCCATCTGCTGTATCATGCAAATGAAAAATAGATGCTCTCCTAATCAGCGGACATATTGTAAACAGCTGTGGTATCAAAATTTGTGGTTATAAGGGCATGCAAAATAAAAACAGACAGACAGACAGACAAACAGACAGAAACAGACAGAATGAACTCTCTGTTACCACTCTTTCAACACTAAATGTCGATGTGTACAAATTTTTGACAAATTCACTGTGTGACATAGTGATTGATAGACCGAAGGCTGGTGTCATCATAAGGACAGATGTGCTGAGGTAGAGAAATGAGAAGACGAGGCTCCATCCCACCTGTCGCCATGCATGAACCTCCACTGATAGACTGAGACAGTTTTAAGCAGCGCTCATAGGGAGACTTTGTCCTCCACCACCAATCACGATTTCTATCATGCCTCAGGGCCCTGTTTCACGTATTGATCTCTAGAGCATATGGTAACAAGGAGACACTGTAAGATGAAACTTTGTTTCTCTCTCTTTTTCATCTAGTTTTGGTATCTGTCTTGGTATCCCACTGTTGACTGCAATTGTAATTTCACATCAAATTAACTTATAGATGCAGTTATTGAGGCTTATGCTTTTGCTTATTGTCATTTCACACTAAAATGGTAATGCTGGCTAGGTTACCTGTGGTACTGTGTGTTTTTGTAAAATATTTTTGACTTTTTGCTAAAACTAAACTGTGTCTCGATATTTGCCTTAGCTAAGGCCTGGTTGCTCATGAAAGAAAATAAGATGATCTGTCTTATATTTAGCCAGTGCACTGTATGTTACAGTTCGGATGTTTGTGCTGAATGTACTCTTGGGCCTTGTAGCTATCAACAGCACTGTGGGAATTTTCTTTCAAAGAATTCAAAGGTACAACCAAAGTCAGAGAAGTACAAGTACACAAGGAGAAGAGCAGATACTTTATCTGGTCTTTGCTTGTAATGTACCAGAGAGCAGCTTTTTCTTTCTCTGAGGAACTAGTGCTATTATTGTCAGAAGACCCTTTTATGTGATAGATAGCAGAACAGAGGAAGTACAGGAGGGGTAGAGTGAGAGTGTTCACCAGTTATTTGCTGGTGGCAGTCTCACGGGCTGATGAAAAATAAATAAATGCTAAACTGGTTTGGCAGATATATGTGGTTAAGCACCCTGTTGAAGTACGGTGAAGTTCCACTTGGTGTTGGGAACATTGTATTGTAAAATCAGACATAGTTAGACAGCCCTGGCCTGGAAGTCAGAGACAAAAAGCAGGTTATTGAGCACAGCCTGGGCTCTATCTCTGTGTGTGCCTTCTGTATATAACAACGGTGACTTTTTAATGCTACATGTGTGTCATTGACACTTGAAACAGCATTGTTAGCCCTTACATTCACCTCCAAAAATGTAATTAAACCTGATGGCTTCGAAGCTTTCCTTGTGTGTGACTTGTAAACAGCACAATCAATTTAGGCAAGCCTCTTAACTTTTATCTTAGCCACATATAATCTAACTCTGCCAGCTATTATTACAGTTTGAAGATTGTTTTGGTTTTTTTTTCAAAGATTTTTTTACTGTAAAAACTACTGTAAAAGCTGTACCAATAAAGCCACATATTGACACAACCCTACACTGCATACAATCATGCACATTGGGCTCTCTTAAAGGTGTAGGTAACCAATGCTTGTACAATAGGCTTTTTCATCCACAAACTATCAATTCTGTGTGCACACTTCAAAAAATAAGAATCTGGTCAGCCTGTGTACACAGCCTGTTCTATAAACTAAAAAACAGTATACATACCAGCATACAAAACCCATTTACAAAGCATGTTAGCTACCCAGTTAGCAATCATGAGTTTTTGCACTCATGCGAAGAACTAGGGGATAAAGACTGAAAGAAAAGGACAGAGTGCTTTAGTAACTCTACCTCTATGCTGCTGCATAACATTCTTTCCAGTCTGTGTTTGTTTTGCACACTTTAGTGTAAAGGCTGCACCTATTTCTTGGTGTAAGTAGCATCTAACATATTAGCAGTGATCATGGTGCAATCAAGCATTTCCAAAAAACATTTTGAGGCATTTTTGAGTCATTTCACATATACACGTGTAACTACAAAAACATGCAGTATGATTAGCGTGATTTACAAATCATCTTAAATTAGACAGAAGCTACTGTAAAGTACCTTCAAGCCAACTGTTGGCATGATTGTATGCCGGTAAATGGGTCCTTCCACAGAAAGCTTGTTTGTCACTTACTGTACGCTCACCACTCTGTCGCCCTTGTACTGTTAAACTTTTGTTTAGCTCATTTACTGGCTCTACCACCTTTGTCAGACTCCTGAAAGTGTTGCCACACATGCTTTCATCAATACTGAGTTGTGATAGGATAGAATAAGCCACTCGCAAGGAATGGTGCCTGTGTAACGACTGTGGAAAATGTTTTCGAGATTTCCCTGACTTTCATATGGTGGTAATAATTATCACTCTAATGCTAAAACATATGCGTCCAACAGAATAGAAGGTGCAAGGATATTTTACTGAAAGTGTAATTAATATGCCATATGTTCCAATGTACTGATGGTATATTTATATACAGTAGTACCGAGGGTAGGAACTTAGATGATGGAATGGAGATGGAGGCGACTATAGATTTCTGAAATGCCTAAGATGTTTATTGCCTTTGAATTTACAGGCTAAAGAAACGCAGTGGGAGGTCTCCTGCTAATAAACACAACAAACACTACAACTACAAAAGTAAATAAATAAAGAAACAGGCCTAACTCTGGCTTGCAATCAGACACTCAGCTTATTAAACTTTCTCCGCAGCTCTGATTAAACTTTTGAGAACACCTTTAAAAAACTGCACCCCTTATCAATCACTACCTTATCTAATCCCCTAATTATTGCCTACAACCAATCACATTGACAGATTCTAGAAGACACAGGAGGGACAGTGGGAAACAACACTCACATGCACAGGTACAGAGGGAGAACACCGGGGAACATAGGGCACATTGTAAGTATCTATTGTAAGGCAGCCAGTCTCGGCTATGCTACTATATATACACTATATATTCTATACATTTATGATGCATAATGTGGAGTGGGGTAGTGGATACATTCATTCATCACATACACAACCATTGTGGTAGGTTGATCTGCATCTCACTCCTTTTTTCTGGTTATTTTTGGTTCCGTCTGGTAGGGGTGTTGCTTGCTTGAGGCTAATTGAATGAAGCATGAAGCTCAGTGCCACCCATGCTGCTGATCTGATTGGCAGGCCTGTTGTGGTATTATGTGAGGAGTGCATTGACATTCATAATATAATGCCACCTGCTAATCATGTGAACGACACAGCGTAACCTTTGCAGGCTTTCAACCTTTGCAGCACAATCAATTATGCTATTCAAATGGATGCAGACATCATATACATGAGCCTTTCCAAGAGTTACAGATGGCTGATTTCATAAGGATTCTGTTTTTTTCTCAGTTTCTCAACATGGCTATGCTCCATTGTTTTGTAGATACAATTAAAGATACATCTGTTCTGCAACAAGCTTAAATGCAAAAGCCTCTAACTCCATTTACATTTGTTCTTTTCTTTCTTTCTTTCTTTCTTTCTTTCTTTCTTTCTGTACTGACTGTACAGACTGTACTTTAAGTACTTTTTTAGTTGTGTTATTTCTTGTTTCATTTTACTGCGTATTACTTCTTCGCCGTGTTGTAAAATTCTGCCTATGATAATTATTTACCAAAAGCAATTTAATGACAAAGCTCATATTCTTACTTATGCTATGCAAGTGTATATCCAAGTCAAAATCAGTTTATAGCTTTGTCTCCTATTAGAATGTCCTGCAAATAACAGAGTGTTGTGTATGGCAGGCCGTTTTTAATCAAAACTTGTGTTAAATGCCCTGGTTTATTTCCATTGTGGTCAGCTGCATGAAGTCTTTGCAATATAACAAATGGTCACCTTTAACAGATTCTGTGTGGACGGATGAGATACTGACATGCACTAACAGCATGCACAGTATGAATGTCACAACATGCTCAAATATAGAACAAAGCAGAGAATACATTACAATAAATAACCATCATTATGCACACATATACAGTATTATATGTATACTATCCTGTACATTCACTGTGTCAATTCTATTTTTATTGGAATTTTTTTTAGAGTAAATCTTAAGCAAGAGAAGCTGCTTGCCATTTGTCATGGATCACATGCAGTGTCACATGCAGACTATCACACGTCTGTTTTTATGTGGTATGTTCATTTCCCTGGTGAGAAAACACTGCTCCCCATCACTTACATGTATATGGAGGCTGTGATTTTGGTCTGCCATTTTTGGCTGCTGCTCCATAGAGTGTAATCTGCTCTGTTTATATTCACAGGACTTCAATGTGATTGCAAAATATTTCACTTCTGTTCTCTCTCGTGAAGATTGTCTTGAGAGTCACTGATCATTTTCTGTCCAATACACTAGTGTATTCACCTTTTTTACACTATGCAATGGTAAACTATGCAGTGCTTGATGCTGTGATATATGCAAATCTTAAAGGGCTCATTTATACCTGTACAAATATGCATGTGACAAAAAAAAACTTGAATCTTGGAGAAAAGTGGTGGTAAAACCTCTCTTTTACACAATGTATATTTCTCCTTGCCAATCACCAAGAAAACGAAACTGTGAGTAGTTTCAAGTGAATGATCTTTTGCATTTTCTGTCCTTTTTTTTTCAAAGAACAACTCTTTTTACTCATGATACATTAAACAGAGCATGGCCTAAAGCGATATTCTGAATGATAGATTGTGGAAATTAAAGGCAAGCAGTTATTGGAACCCTAAATGGCACTTTTTAGTCCACTGCTGAGGTGTCCTCTCTCCATCACCATGGAGGATACTTCCATCTTATGCGCTAATATGCCTTCAGGCTAATGCTCTACAACACAACGACTAATGTTGGTCTATGCCTCCTTTAAAGAAAATGAATTGGAAAGAGGTTTGCCTGTACTAGTTACAGGTAACATGGCCTCCATAAAAAAACAGAGACTTCCAAGAATCCCCCTTTCTCAGGAGTCGATCCTTTTCTAGATAATTGCCATGGCGAACGCTAAGGCTTGATAAACGAGGGTCCGTTGAGAATTGGGTAGGTCTTACAATGGATGAACCTGTATTCTCAAGAGTCAATCACACTGACTGACACCCCTTATCTTTTCCCAGTACAGATGAACCCAAACCCCATTTCTCCCCGTCAGCCATTCAACTGAGTCAAGGTGCCTCTGTTTGTTCATTAACTGCTTATCTTGAAGGCAAACCACAAACATCGGTGTGTTCACATCAAAGTTCTGCCATTTGGTGATGGCATTTGTGGTGTTGGTGAATTTTGCCAGCCTTCAATTTGTTGTTTATAAAATTATGCCATTTATTTGTTTGTATGTTTGTTTATATTTTTTTCTTCCCCTTTAAAGACATTTTGATTAAAGATACCGGGGCACTAGTCCATAGAAAACATGGTGTGCATTTAGCGCCCAATGACTGATAAGAAACAAGGTTTTTCGTTCAAGGTGGTCACGTCCCTTTACATGTGACAACCGTACCCACCACAGCCCCAACCGCCCACCCCATTTGTCCACCTCCAACACTCTAAAAGTCAATATGTTGTGGTGTAAAGGTTCAGATCTCATTAAATTTGGCATGCTTTGTCACAAGCACAGTCTTGGCAAGAACACTGAACCTACATTTCTTATACTGGAGCATTGCAAATGTTATGGCAATACAGGGAAAAACTAGCAAATAGTTTTTAGCTGACTACAGGAGTCATATGAAGCATTACAACTCATGACAACATGCAAGCTTTTATTTTTTGATATGGCACCACTGATTTTTAATGTTTTAAAATATGACTAAGCTAATAAAATGACACCTACTAATATTAGCTTAGCATAACATACAGTATTTTCATTAAACAACAAATGAATCCTAATTAATTTCTTATACTAGCAAACAACAATGGCACAGTTGTTCTCTACCAGGTGGAATTCGTCTACACTCAATATTGGGCTGGTGAGTCATTTTTATTGTTGATTGAGTCACAGTTGTGACTGTTTCAACTACTTTTGCAGCTGTCCTTTACTTGCAATGCTGCAACATTCTCAAATGTATGTTTCACAATGAATAAAATGGATTTACCCTAAAAGCAGTTTTCACAACTTAAAAGAATAGTTCCATCGGTGCAACGACCAAAGACTGAATGTTGTGCTTTATGCTTTCAAGTACAACAAACATGAAGTTATGTTTGGGACATTTCTGTGTGTGTGTGTGTGTGTGTGCGCGCGCACGCGCATGTGTGCATGTGTGTGTGTGTGTGTGTTTGCGTGTGTGTTTGCGTGTTTACATGCGTTAGAGAGTTATGCATCTGGTTTTGTTTTTTTTTTTATCTGAAAACCATTCTGGTCTCTGGAGGACATTTATGTTAGATGTATTATTCACCCTTTCACCCCGGGAACCATTTGTTTGGGCATTCTGTTCAAGGACACACACACTGTTTTGCTTCCTCACCTGCAGGACTTTCATTGCTGTTAGGTGTGTTGGTGCTTGATGTGGGTGGGCTGACAGTATCGGTGATTGAGATGGGGCTCACGTTGTCCTTAGTCAGCAGAAAAATGTGCACCTCTGTTCCATCATGGTTGTATAAGCAAGGTTAAAACAAGGACACATAATAAGGAGTGAGGAGGCACTGTATGTGGGCATGTAATTAAGTACATTCCCTCCCCTCTATAATGAAAGCAACCAGACACCATTCAATAGACTAGGTATACAGTATAAAGAGAGAGAGGTCAGTAGTGACATTTCTGAGAGCTGCCATTGAGTATTTACACCTAGAGGAAGGTCGCGCAAACTCATGTCATTTGATCACAAACACAGAACACCCTGGGATCATAATTAGCACACCTGAGTATTCTATGAGTATTCTTCATTTTGTCTGCCTAAAATTTGTTTTCCCCAACAAGTTTGTTATAGGCCTCTGAAAGGCCTGAATTTGTATAACTTATGTCATTAAACAATCTAAATACCTGGTATAGGATGTATTCATCAGTACTATTTTTCATGAATTACTTCCTTTCTGGATATGTTCCTGCAGACAGAACACAACTTTGGATGAATGGGTTGACTTGATATCTGATTGCTCAGTGAATGGAGCACATTTGCACGGCCAGGTTTTACCATGTGGACTACATGGTACATTAAAAACTCCTGGCTTCCGACGTACCTACTTGCTACCTGCTCTTTGCACACTGTGAAAAGGATCAGGTGTTTTTTCCTGGAATTTTAACCACATTTGCTCAGTGCAAAGTGACCCTTGTCTACGGATGTTGCAACATAATAAGAGGCTCAAAGTGGGACAATGTGTTTTTCAAAGTAATGGCTAAACAGTCGAAATTAAATTTAGCAAATTCTGATTAATTACCCTAGCAGCTGACAAATCAGCAATTGATTAATTGTTGCTCCTCTAATTAAAGTGGATATGCATGGGTCCCCCGATGTTGCTCTGTAGGTCCATTAAAACTGCTCTATTCTGATTAGAGCTGTAACTAATGCTTTGAGCCAAATGATAAGCCTCAGAGCCTGGCCTGTCAGTCTCCTAGGCTTCATGAGGGCCCCACTTAATTTGGGAGATTTGTGCCTTTGAATGGACAATCACTCGGAATTTTGGACAGCCTCTATTTTCAGCTTGTTTACATTTTCATAACATGAAAGGAAAGAGGGGCTTAGGGACTTTAACTATTGCAATGTTTACTCAGGGTGTCTGCCACAAAAGGTGACTGAGTTTGACAACATGACAGTTAGCAGTAGTTAGTTAGTAGTCAGTAGTAGTTAGTAATTAGTAGTTTGTTCTTTGGTAGGCCATAATTAACACCCCTTCAAGACCATGTGCATACTACTGTTACTAATGAAAATGCTATACAATTTGAGCATAACTCTTACAGCTCTCTTGGCTGTGCAGTTATTAATAATTGACTATAGCGAGATGAGTTAATGTTTGCACCTCTAGGTTAGTACACTATCTTTTCTACTTTCAAAAACTTAAAAGGATTCAAGAGGTTAGCTGTACCAGTAAAGACACTTTATTCATGTTCTGAACCATATTCCCTTTAGTCATTTAAATTCATGTTCAGATTTGGTTTGTTGCTTTTTTTGAGATTTGGATGAAAGATGAAAGCATAAAAATATTGTTGTTAGACAAGCACTGATTTCCTGTGAGGTCATGTATATCAGGTAGCTTTGCTTTTAGGTGTCAGATGGCCAGTGGGTGAAGTTATTCTGTTTTCTGAATGTCTGGATTGAAATAAGGGAAATTAAGTGTAGGTATAAACCTCAGGGCCAGTAATCCACAGAGAAATGTTTCACCTAATCTTTGGCCGTAAAGAGAAAATAAACCCCTATATGTAACAGTAGCAGTTGGAAGTACACATAATAGTTCTCTCAGTGCAACTTATCATTAACATGATTATTTTCCCACATACCGGTAAGTGTTAGTCTGATTAGATTCTTTCTCTCTCTCTCTCTCTCTCTCTCTCTCTCTCTCTGACTCTCTGTCTGTCTGTCTTATTTAAGCCATCATTTAGGTAGAATATATCATTTGCTCCTACAGCCTTGTGCCAAGAAGACCAGGTGTAGCATTGTCTCCCGATTGTCACATATCCAGAACCACTCTGGAAAAATGCCCGACCCACACCACTCCATCCCAGTCATTTGAGCTGTGCTTGCCTGGCATTGTTGGAGTAATCCTCTCCTCTCCTCTCCTCTCAGCACTACTCTCCAAAGTGAAAGGGATTAGTGACTTTTGTACAAGCTATCAGAGGGGGAGAACCAACAGTAGTCCTGTCAGTGTGATGGAGCCTCAGGAACAATTACTCGAAGACTGATAGATGACCACAGCGTGAGATGAATAGAGTCGTTCTCATATCCAGATGAACGACAAAGTGCCAGTTGTGATAATGATGAGAATGACAGGAAATTAAATCCACTGCTCCCTCTCAATGGATACTTGACTGCAAGAGGGAATCCTGCCAGCTTGAAACTCAAGGCAGGATTGAGACCATCTCGAATTCAAGTCTACAAGACGACTTCGCCTCATCTAAAAGAACATTTTCCATGGACAGTGCATACGCATAACAAGTAACAGCGGAGACTTGAGCTTGAACAAGAAGATAAGCTATGTCTGCAGTTAGCTCACCACTATCATTTCACTCTATAAATCATAATCAAGTCAATTAACTTTGCATTTATTTAGTATTTACATAATTAACCTACTCTCTGATTTCACTTAAACCGTGATGTATTAGCCATAAATCAAAAGGGAAGCTAAAAGGCACATATGTCTTATAAAGCTGGCATGCTCAATACACAGTCACAATACTTAACCAGGTTGTTGTATCACCAGAATAATTCACAGCACTCTGGGTGAATCAATAGTGCATAGCAATATGTTGTTCCCAGATTGTTGCATCATTCATCAGGACAACCTCTGTGCAGGTGTTCTGGGATGAAGTCATTACACCTGACCTCAGAGGGGCGGAGGGCTCCATGCTGCAAGAGACTATCATCATAATTGGACCAAATTTACAAACAGGCTACATTTGTCAGAAAATCGATAAGTTGTAATTGGTTATTACTAATTGTTTTACTGTAATAACTCAGGAATTTTGTAATGGTGTGTGAGCTCTCGTGAAAAATTCATTTGTAGTAACCTTGGTCTAGGTGAGGGATTCAGGGGTGTATAGGTGAACAGCATGTGTGTACATTATGGTATGTATGTAAATGTATACAATACCCACTGAACCCCCCTGAGCAATGCTAAACTATTTATCACAAGCTCTGATATATGACAGGTTTATGGTAGCCAGTTTTAAATATTTATTTAGAGGGAACTGTGCAAGCAAACATGAAAATTAACAACCATAACCAGCTGCATGTTGCTTTGTTGGAAGTCCATTTTGTAGACCCTAAACAGAACTGAACTGTTCGGTCACAATAAAAACTGCATATTTGTCACAATGTCAACAGTGCATATCATGAAAAGGACCTTTCCACCACTATTCCTCAACAGAATATTGTGCCATCGGTTGTACAGTTGACGCTTAACAAAATAAAGATTCAAAGCATTCCAACAGCACTCTGTGTGTAGCCTATGTGCAAAATTGGATCATGAATTAAACATACATGTGTCAACAAAATTTCCATTTCCATTGGGATTAACCTAAGTTTGTAGGAACAGTGAGCTTCCAACTTTAAAAAAATGTAAGGATGCACAATAACACTTCTGTGAGCAAAGGCAGGGCACTGAACAAATGAATTGTTTCCTGCCTATCAAGCCAACTAATTATGGGAATTTTTTTTCTAATCTATTATTTTAGTTTTAATCCTATACAGTAAAGTCTGGCAATAAGTAAGCTCAAATGATTTCGCTGTAGTGGCAGTGGGCTGTATGTGTCTTTGGGAAATGATAGTCCACAGTACTTGAATACAACTCTGCTTAGTGGTGAACAGATAACAGGCTGGAGGGAAGGTGTCAGAGGTGAAGGCAAGCAGGGGCACTGTGGTAAGGTGGGGAAGATTTGAACCCTATGACCACTGGGCCTTTCGCCCTTGTTTGATCCAGAGGGACTAGTTGTAGTAGGCGTACTGTAAGCCACCCTAGATGAATCCAAGCTAAAGTACAAAAATGTCTAATTTAACAATTCCTGTGAACCAGTTTGCAGGAAATTCACCATTATGATATATAATGCTTGCCTTTTCAGCTGAACGCCTACTGATTTACTAAAGATTTGTGTGTGTAAAAACGAGTGAAAACTTGATTGCACATGTAAAAAAAATGGTAAAGCTGATCTACTAACCGGATGCAATGAGGATTCCATCCCTGAAATGAGGAAAATACTACATGTAATGTATTTTGTGTGTTTGCCTTAATGAGTATGCAAATATGGGCGTCTCTGCCAGAATGCTTAAAATATTGGGAGGAGTAGATGCAAATAGATTAAGATAGTGCACGCATTGTGATTTACCAAACCTTGACACCAATTGTGTTCACTGTTTTGCCGTCTTTATTTAGCACGTTTGAAAGGCGTGTATTAACTGGCACAGCTTTGGCACAAATGGCTGCAGTTATTGTAGCAAGGAAGAGGCATAGATAGAACAGTGTTCCCCACAGAATTCTCACAAAAGATCATGTACAAACATCCTATTTTATTATTTGTTTCAAGAGAGGAGTTTTCTAAGTGACCACTTTAATCAAATTTGATTTTCCACTTGCTGCCACTCTCTTCAACGTTCTCCATGGTAACCTCATTTAAATAGGGCGGTCTTCACCACGTTTGCACCTGTTAAAAAATACACAACAATCTTAGTTGATCGCCTACAACATACGAACCAATAGCACCTGCTATCTTTTACTGCACACAATCAATTTAGTGCCCCTTATCTGGGATCTTAGTAAATCAGGCCCTAAGTGTTTTGCCCTTTTAGCAATCCATGCTCATTTTCTCAACTACTACTTCCAGGTCTTCCTTCCTTTGTTTGTCCTCTCTCTATTTTCCTTTTTGTGCTCTTTGCACTCCTTCTCTGTCCATGCTTCTTTCTCCCTCATTGTACACAGACAAACATTTTGAGTTCACAGGAACCACAATTGCTATACCTGTATTTTCATATGTTTCATTTTAACTTTATTTGCCATTCCTCGAGATTTTGCTGTTCAGAAACAATGAAGCTGTGCTGTGTAACATCTGCAGCACACTCAAGTGAATTCAAGCAATCACATAGGCGCCAACCAATCAGAGGAGTATCCAACTCATGCAAAGAATCATAGATTTCACTGGCCATTTGAGCAAGTTATCCTCTATTCCATCTCTACAAAAATGCTTTAGTGGATCTAGGGTTTGAGAACTAGGCTTCCTCACAAAACCCTAAAATTTTCAGAGGTGCTGAGTTTAAATTCAGGGGTGCTTAAGCACCATTAAAAACAGCATAAAATCACCACTGAAGACAACAAGGAGAATGTCCTCCTCTGTGTGCTGTTTGCTGTCGGTACGTAATTGCTAGATAAGGAAATAAAGGACATTGGCTGTACCAATGGCTCAAGCACTACACAAACTAACAGCAGGGCACACACTACAATAAAGACAGCTGGAAAAAAAATAATCGACTAGCAAGGGAGATGGTGGCCATCACTGATAGATAATACACAATTATTCACAGGGTGGCTATTGAATACTCATTACGTTCTCGCTCCGCCACCTGTTTCTTTTCACATTCCATTTGTAAAGACAGCTCCTATTGTTTGGCCTTTATAAATTTTTTGATTGCCAATTCCATGTCCAAGTATGTCCAGACCACGGACGCCCTGAAATATTTAATCTGTAAATGTCATTTGTCATTAAGACTGCTGTTCAGGGATGATGATGGTAGTATTTTTAAATAAGGTGACTCAGCATAGGATTGGATGAGCATGAAAATCAGCACTTTATTGTGGTTTAAGCTCAGCTTGTAAGCTAAGGAGAGGGGGCATGTACATTTGCAAACATGCAATTGAATCTGTACATCCCTTTCATAAAGACTTGACCATCAGTCAACACTCCTTTAAAAGCAGTATTTTTTAACAAATCAAGCAGCTCTATCAAACTCTGATCCAATGGTGCTGGGTATTGTCAATCTCTCAGTATGTTACCCATTTTATGTTGATTGAATTATGTGGTAGACGTCTTCAATCTCCATGAAAATTGGTATGTGGCTGATATTCAATAGAAATATGCCGTGATGTGGTTAACGAGTCTACCAATGACTAACCAGTTTCAATGTCTGAGTAACTTACAGTTGTCTAAAGGCAACTACCTGCCTGTGAGTTAACTGGAGGTAATAAGCAGCCTGACAATTGACCCTTCTTAATCTATGTATAGACGCCTTACAGGTAGCCTATCTAAAATCAACTGGACACATGTTAGTTAACCAGTCTACCAATGATTAAGCAGCCTGGAAATGAACACCACGCAAAATGCCTCAGAGTTATCCAAAGACTGGTGGCTGCCTTAGAGTTATCAGTATTACAAAGGGTTTGTTTAGTTCATCCTAGCAATGTTGCCGCAATTGCTGCAAACATTGAATCACAATTCAGGATATATTGTTGATAGGCCTAGGAGTGAGCAGATGGAACTCGCCTGAGCAGGGGAGTAGGGAAGTTATCACGCACGCTTTCCTTTTGCACACACTTGAAGCATGGTGTTCTCCTCACATGATCCAAAATATTGGTCTTGCGAACTGAGTTTCTGTTCATGTGGATTACAATTTACCTCTCGCACACAAGGATCCTGTACGCGAAATCAATATCTGCTCACATTCATCTCCTTTATGTTCATATTATATTTATTTGTCTTTGAAGCAATGGCATATGTTCTCTACCAAATTTGGGAAGACTTTTGACTGCTTTTAACTCCGTTCTTTCATGTTTAGAAAAAATGGGCTCTGGCTAAGTGTTTTTCTATATGGGTCATGGCAGTAATTTAGTTTTTTTGTGAAATTGTATGGTCAGATAAATGACAGAGGACAAAAGTTTAATGTTGTGATGTGGCGTCTTTTCTCCACTTCTGTTTACCTACATGTAGATTTAAGCGTGCCAGTAACATAGACTTGCTGTCATAAAGCGTCTTTGCCTCTAATAATATCACAAACTGTCTTGCCATAGTTCTGTGGGTGGAGATCTACCATGAGAGATCAGCCATCTGCTGTCCTGAGCATCCCACATTAGGCTATGATATGACACTTCATTTGCAGGCATCGGCTATATTTATCTAAAAGTCTGTTGAGTTTCATCACCGTCATCATCATCATCATCATCATCATCATCACCATCATCAGACAACAACTTACAGGGGCGTGTCTAATACTGATGCTAATAATGTGTGTGGGATACCACGTGCGTCCTGAATTAAAAACACATTACATTCTGTTTTGCCTCAACACATACAGTACAATGCAACACATCAGTGGAGAACCACTGCTCTTGCCTACTCTGAGTGGGGAATGGGCAAATAGCAATTTAGCCTGACCTGTCCTTTTACCCTTGTGGTGGTGGTGTGTGTCTGTTGTGGGTCCAGGCGTGGGGTCGCCTCTCATCTTGCACTCAGTGCTTTAAAATTAAGGCCCTTGTCATTACCCCCTATTTCCTTTGATTTTGTTTTGTGTGTTGTTGTTGACAGCCTTGCTGTAATATACTAAATTAAATGTGTCTAGTAAAGTTATAGTTATCAAGACTGGCCTGGTCTCAAAACATCAACATGGATTATTTGGCTGCTGTCTGTTTCTTTATCATGGCAACTTCAGGCAGATGTGTAATTAGATTTCTTGTTTTATTTGCATTGACATCTAATGTGTGAAAAAAAAATGTTTGTAGTTGCTACCACAAACATCTTCTAAGACAAAGATCTGTCACCATTCAGACTAAGTTTGTATTTCATAAAATGAAAACTACTAACCTTTGTAATCAATACTTGCCTACATATTAAACTCGCATACTTAAAAAGTACATAGCTGGAGATTGAATGCTTAACACATGTCTGCTGTGTTGCAGAGGTGTGCTGAGGACGCCATGAGAGGGATGTGAGAATGTGGCCTGAAGACAGAAGGTGCCAGCCTCACTATCATCGACTCGCTTCCACTCACTGAGCACGTCCCCATCCCAAACCACAGGCAAACTTTAACTGTCTGTAAGTGTCTTTTTGCTTTCAAGAGGTTCTAAGGTTTGCGCTGGCTTCTGATTTAAAAAAAAAAACTGTCTGCTGCCTTGGAACTGTAAAAAAAAAGAACTTCTTTGCTTTGGCTTAAAAGAGCCTTGTCAGAAATGAAATGTGATAGATAAGAAATATATATGTTTGATGACTTGGATAGTCCTCACATAAAGTCAAAAGATACAAAATGAGTTTACTGTCAAAAATGAAACAACTAGCCTAATTGACTAATGCATTGGTGTTGCAATATGAAATGGTCTTCAAACTGCATGAAGAAACATCTACAACAATATACAGTCTTTCTCCCTCTTTAGCATGATGGACTCAGTTTCAGTAACACTTATGAGTTTCTATACTACACTTGCATCCAAGGCCACTTGTAAAATTGGGTGGGTCCCAATTATTGATCTTCTAATCCCAACTTAAGTAGTCATAGAGTACCTTGCTGTACTTTCCTGAATGCTGAATAGCTTTGACATTACTGTGCACCAGCTTATTGTTCATGTCCAACTCCAGCAAAGATCTATGATAGACATTATTTTAAAGGGTCGATAAACCATATTCCAGAGATGAGACAATGTGCTGTTATCTTAGCTGACACTTAGCCAAAACGTTTATCGGAATTGTTATCATATAATGTGGAATGTATCTGAGAATCAGTAATCAAACTGTTTGAAATTTCTCACTGAGTGTGTGTGGGGACTTGCCACTTTCTTTGGAAAGGTTTCAGATCAATTGACACTGTTGACAAGGTGTTTTTAAAGGAGGCTCTTGTATATATTTTTATATTTGTTTTGTAATCATGCAGAATGTTACTGCTGTAAAATCCTGGCCTTACTTTGTCAAACAGTTAGCTGTTGAAAGAGTTCCCTTAACTGCAAGGGGCCTTTTACTACAGTACCTCAGACAAGATGCCCATCTAATTGCAGCTTCTTTTCTTAAATAGCTGTTGTCAATACTTCAAGAAAACAAAACAAAACCAAAGCCGCAAAGGTCAGTGCAGAGTTAAAACAACACCAGCCTAAATATAAGAAAATACGGACTGACAAGCAAATAAATATTCTCGGCTGCCCCTTTTCAAGTGCATCCAAAACAGCCAATTTTTCATCCAGCTGTGAGGTTCACCCATACAGTATTCATCATGCCTGCTGGAACTGTTTGGAGGAACTCTGGCCATAACTCACCACAGCCCGTGCTGTGCTGAAAAGAAACCTGTGCACTGAACTTCACAGACAGCCTGTGCAAAATGGCAGCCGAGAGGCAGTTGAGGCCAATGGTAGTGTGTATGCTAATCACTATTCATAATTACTTGAGATGCGAAAGTGCCAATATTAATATTGATGAAATCCCAGACAGTGAGCGTGCTGTGAAGCTCAGAGACGTTTTAATGCGGTCATGAACTGTATAGTTATTAAGGGGATTTAAACCCAAGCGTGTGTTAATTACATGAAAAGCTATTGCCATGATGACTATGAAAATAACCAGTAATACCAGGGAGAAATCTTGAAAGGTATTTATTGTGTCTGAGGCTTTGCATAACCATGGCTTTCCACCAACAATGCAGCAGACAAGGTTTTTCTCCATTCTGAGTTCTAAGTGGTGCATCTGTGAGTGTTTTGATGTTTGTGGTTTTAGAGGGCAATTGAAAGATGATTGATATAGCACAAGTACCGTAGGGACTTAGTGCATGTTATACGCATGGCATGCAATGCATGTGACTCACCAAGCAGTCCCCTGATGTGGAGAGAACTGTGGAATTTCATTAGCATGAAAGACTTTTGGGGATCACCGCTTTCACAAATTTGTCTGATTAAAGGATTAAAGGTGTATTAAAGTTGTATTACACCTTTAGGTGTGTCAGTGGAAGGTTAGCCTGCATTAATATATAATGCAAGCAATCGATGACTGACAGAAAGGGTCTGTTGAAAGATGACACTGAAGCTACAGATTTGTGTGCAAGTACAGCTAGACTATTTTAGCCTATTTTGAATGAGACAACGGTTTTAAGTTGTGTGATGATGTAGATATACCCATAAATGTTTTTTTTTTACTGTCAGTAGCTCACTTTTATACTGTGGTGACCTTGGTGTTTTCATTCCCTAAGAGGTGGTTGTGTTCCTCTGTGGATTGACCACAGAGAGCTGTGTGAGTCTACTGGTGCTTCAAATTTTCAATGGGATTTTATGACTGATTTCATTTCATGCAAATCTCAACCGCTCTTACAGCATCAAAAGAGAGAAGGGCAGCCATGTCAGTATTTGAAAGGGATTGTTTTTGATGAAGCCTTTTAATCCCTCCAAGGGATGTGATTTTGACGTATTTTACAACACGCACAAAGACATGAAAATAAAAAAAACCACTGTAACATCATGTTCAACAGATAAAAACCGTAAATGAACACAACACCTGAAACTGTTTGTATTGATTGGTAGACTGACCAGCAAGACGTATCGAGGGCTCATTTCAGCAATCATGTTTCTTCACAGTTACTTGCAAAATCACCTGTCAAGCTGCATGGTGTACAAATCATGGTGTTATATTTTTTGTTTAATTAAGATTCATGAAATGCAAACATGAGATGGTTTTTTTTTCTGTGTACCAACTGTTTGGCCGCCTCTGAGTTTTGTCTGTTGGCATGTTTTTAAGAAAGACTGAATTTCAATCTGTGTTCACTACACCAGTCTGCATTTGGGTCCAATGTCCACACTCTTACTGGCTATGGCAGTTCAAAGCCCATGAATGGACACTGTCAACATATGCCAACAAATGTCAGAAATACCCCATTTTGTTTCATAGGTCCAGGTGGTCGCTAAGGAACATTAGTGTCAAAGTGCCACAGATTTAGACTGGGCTAATGCTATCTGCCAGGAATATTAGTTCTATTAGTTTTACAATTAAAGCAATACAATGCCACATTAAATTAAATCAGTGTATCATACTAAATGGTATTTCATTTCAGTGTGGTGCATTGGCTACTCCAAAAGTTGTGGTCTTAGGCATTATTAGGTTCATGCTTTAGGTAGTTTGACAGCCTAACTGTCCTAATATAGTTTACTCTATTTCATACAGATCAAAGACCAAAGATAATTTCCGACTGGTCACAGGGCATTCTTTCATGCCTTAGAAATTCCTTATTTGAGTGTCAAAGATTATAAACGAGGTTCATTATAAATTACGAATAAATTAATTTCATGACACCTTCCTCTTAGACTGTGTTCTCTGCAACCTGTTGACTATTAATTGGAATGCTGGTGCAACCAGCTCAAGCACTTTTTAAAGCTTGTCTCTACTTCACTCACTTAGTGTGTTCTGTTGTACTTAGTAAAGCACTTGGGCTACTTGGGCTCTGATTAAAAAGGAGGCTCACTTGGGATTGCTCGAGAACACTGATCAATGCCTGTGCAAGGTGTTGAGGAAACTTTCATTGTATTTCACAGAAGTAACAAGCAAAGTTGTATTTGGGCCTTGCCAGTTGCCCCAAGGCATCAAAACAGGCTTGAAAAGTGCAGCCATGTTTTTCTCCCAGTAATGATAACTGTAGGCTTCGAAAGATGAAAACACTGATGCAGATTTCTTTTGGTTGGTGGGTGAAAGTCTACTGTGTGAAGGTTGAAACACAGGTCAAAAGCTGCAGTGTTTGCAACTCTATTGTTAAAGTATAACTCACATGCCCACAAGTAAATAAGACTGCTTGTCATTACTTTTGGAACCTTTTAACCGAGGGAACCTAGGGAGGCCCTCACCCACTGGCTCCCCTATGAACGTCCTAACATCAAGGCTTGTACCCTGTTTGAGGCCAAGTGCACTAGACACTGAGTTATGGAGCCTGAGATTGAGTTTGCCCTCGTCATGCAGTAATTTGTGGTTTGCACTGTGGCTTGAGCACAATGAAAGGCTCTGAATAGATCTCCAAAGCACCTTGGCTCTTCTAAAAATGAAACCACCTACTTGCAGAGTGTTCGAATGTGTGTGATTTCTATATAAATGTAAGTAATTAGCTGCTTTGTAAGGCCTCTTCTATCCAAATGTTTACCACTTACACTGAGGTGACTTGCTGTACACAGGTTTGCCACTTAACAACAAACGACTGCAATGTATTTCTGTTTTTATGTATAGGTGGTTCTGACTACTCAAGTAAATTATAAACAGGGCTTTCATAAAAGTTAATAAATTATTATCAATAATCATTGAAATTCACAAAGAAATCACTGTTAATTGGCCTTATGTAGCTTTTTACCTTCATGCACTTTGCTATTTCAGACTACTGCCATTATTTCCTGCTCTGCAGTGGTAGAGCAGTTTACCCTAAACATGCAATGCAGTGGTTGTATACGTATAGTATAAGTTACTTACTATATAGTATAATGTAATACAAGACTATATCCTATGTGCTATGTCTTTCTCTGCTCTGTAAAGACTACCATGTAGCCATTCCAATTTTCTCCACGATTTGCATTTAATTATTTGAATTCCAGAATTTGTACAATTGCAGCTTGCCTCTACTTGTATAACAGATGCATGTCTCCTATCATTAATTTTTACTAGCAGTGGCATGCAAGCTGTTGGCCCCCAGATTGGTAGAACCACAGATGGCTTAAAAGGTCACTTGAAATGTGAAAAATCTGATATTGATGCTGAAATGTGTTGTTAAAACTTAATCACTAACAATGACATCAACAAAATATTTGGGAAACCAACAACAATACATTTCACTGTCCACGTTTTTATGTATTGTAAAAAAAAATAATTTAAAAAATTACCACCAGCCATAGCTATTGACAAAAAAATCATGGTTCTTGACATCTTCATCATTAGAACATGCTGCACAATGAACAGGTCCTAGGCCACAGACTTTCTGTAAAAGAGTAGTTTACAGTACATTTTTGAATATTCAGAAATGTAAACTACTTATTTACAGAATGTATATGGCTTATCTATCTATCTATCTATCTATCTATCTATCTATCTATCTATCTATCTATCTATCTATCTATCATATATATATATATATATATATATATATATATATATATATATATAGATATACTGTATATACAGAACTACATATCGATATATCTATGTCATATTGAGGAAATAAATGGCCTTATTTGGAGAATACAGTACTATATGGGAAATATATGGTTGCAACCATACTTTTGCTGTTGTGTAGGACACAGTGGATAAGTGGATTAAGAGTAGAAAAAATGAGAATGGAGCTTTTGGACTAAAATGTGTCTGAAAAAGATTTACTCTAATCTTAGCTTGAGAGCATAAAGCAGGAATGAAGGTCAGACTCTCCTTGTAGAGGGGACATATCTCCAAACTGAGGGGAGAATTCTTGTGGGAGAGGGTTTTTTTCATGTGATAAGCCCACACACAGAAATAAGCATGTGCTTGGATGGGATCCTACCACCTCTGCCTGCCCAGCAGGTTTCTGTGTTGCCTTGATCGGTGGGTTTGCATGGCTTTAACCCGCTGAGACTTTCTGCGCTCCACGGCACAGGCATGTGAGTCACTCTACGCGCTCCCGCCATCACTGCCACCACCACCATCACCACCATCACCACCACTGCTCTTCTGGCCCAGATTTATCTGCGGCCTTATTCACTGCAGTCACACCTGAGATGGGAAATCCATGGCTGGACTCCATAACGGCCACATTAAAAAGTCATGCCTGAGAAGATGTTTTTTCCCCATCCCTGCAGTATTTATTTAAATATTTAGTTATTATTATTATATTTATTTATTTATTTGTACATTTTCATATCAGTGAGCATTACCCTGTTAAAGCCTAATACACGCAGTGGGCCCTATCCAGTAAATATGTTGGTTGTTTGTTTGTTTTTCAATTCTTTTTTTTTTAAGAAATAAACAAAACAAAACAAAATCAGTCAGTGTTTATCTGACAAATGTGATTTTAAAACCTACATTGCAATAATTGAATATATTTAGAGGGAAAAACCAGATCGCTAGCTCTTTCCTCTGCTCGGATCAGTTAATACTATCATGAAGTAGTTCAAAATTACTGAGGTAAACTCATTATGCGTCATTTAGTGGACAAAAGGAGACAGTGAAGGAAAGGGTTCTTTTGTTAAGGTAATAGCTGATAAAGAATAGTAATCCATTACAAAGATGCTGCTGGGAATAAACAATTACTCCTGAGTAGTCCAATATCTCACTGCCATTTGACTTACGTTTGCATTTCTAAAGTTGGCTGCATAGCCACAATTCTTTATTTTCCTCCTGGAGAATTACAATTCTTTATTTTCTCTTTGAGAGGCACTTTTCTCTGGGCCTCACTGACCAGTTGTAGTAAGTACAACATAGAAAAAAAAACTCACAGCGTAAGCATATTACACAACTACAGCACTGTAGAGACGACAAAAGCACTTGTAGAAGTAATAGTATTATTTGTGTGTACAGGAGTGGGTTGAAGCGATGTTATTTGTCCAGCCACTAAAACTCTGCACAAAATATATTCTAGTGCAGTGTCCTTAATTTTCAGTTTTCAGTTTTGGCCAAATTCCATGCCGTAGTAAAGTGCTCCATCTTCAAGTATTCACCCAGTCATGACCGATTTAGTGGGCCACAAAGCATTTACCATATTTATGAAATGTACCACGGTACTTTAATCATCTCTGCAGCGCAGACAGGATTAAGGACTGAGGACTGATCCACTTCGACTAATTGTATTGCCTTTAGGTTGTCAACCTAATGGAAGAACTCTGCCATGGTCCTGTCCAACTAAAATAAGCAAATGGATTACAGTTTTTTTGTTAGATTTTTTTTTTAGCAAAATCACAATATTGGAAAATACAGGAAGCTTTGGGCTCTACATGTCAAGTTAATTCCATGTCATAGATGTTCTGTATGTAACTCATACGGTTCATTACCTTAAATAAAGTACATGGTATACAAATTGTTTCACATATTGGAAACTTTCATATTGAAAAAGCATGGATAATGATATTTAAACAAATTATATAATGTATTCAGTGCTGACTGCTCTCTACATACTCGTATCTAATGGGCCACAAACCCATACACGGATTCTCTCTGAATCTTCCTTACACAGTTGGCAGGATTTTTTTTCCAAGATTGCAGACTGCATATATTTTCAGAGATTGTAATGCTAGTTTGTGTGTGTGTGTGTGTGTGTGTGTGTGTGTGTGTGTGTGTGTGTGTGTGTGTGTGGCCGGATGACTGTAACAAACAGGCCAACTGGACCCAGGCCCAGGGGACCAGAGGGCCAAGGGGGGCAAGGAGCATAAAAGTACAACCATGTATAGGTAATTAGTGGTTAAGTGTTCCAGTGTGAGCAAACCATTTATGCAAACATGCAGTTTCAGAGAAGACCTTCCCAAAATATTAGGTAACACTAATTTTACGGTGTCAGTGTTACAGTTTATCACTTAATTAGGTACAGTGGTACAACCTGTGTCACAATATGTAATAACATGTACTAGTGTTGTACATGTACTTTGTCACAAACATACATTATGTAAGTAAAAACACTAGTACATAATAATACATGGTGTTACACAGGTTGTACCACTGTACATGGTAGATAAACTGTAACACTGGCACTGTAAAATAGAGTGTTACCAAACAGGATACAGCACTCCCTGAAACTGTGTAAAAATGGCTTAGCCACCTGAATTCTGAGTGGCAGGGGGGCACAAGCCAATTTTGTGCCCAAGGGGCACTTAAGTTCATAATCCAGCCCTGTGTGTGTGTGTGTGTGTGTGTGTGAGTGTGTGTGTGTGTGTGTGTGTGTGTGTGTGTGTGTGTGTGTGTGTGTGTGTGTGTGAGTGAGAGAGAGCGTTGGAATTCTTCCAACAAACTGTGATGTAGATATCCATAAGATTATGCACACTTCTGTAATAGCTTTGTTCCTCTTTCGGCATACATCAAAAGCAATTTTTTTGTCTGTTCATTTTCTTGTCTCTGAGTCCACAAGAAATTGCAGCAGCTTTTCAAAAAGGCTGACAGGCTTATCCTGGTGCCTGTGTCTGTGTCTGTAAAATGTGTATTCTGCCTGTTTCTTAAAGGCATTTGGTTAGCTAGTGGGTGGTAGGATGATGTTTGTCTGCATGTGCACTTTGTGTGTGTATGTTTGTGTGTGTGTGTGTGTGTGTGTGTGTGTTTGTGTGTGTGTGTGTGTGTGTAGGCGTGCGTCTATGTGTGCGAGAGAGAAAAAAACAGGGAGAAGGAGAGATAATGTGACAAAGAGTCTATTTATAATTGTGAGGAAAGTAAAAAAATACCCTATATAGTTATAATACACACATCAGCCAGTAACAATAGTTTCTGTAATCACAGATATGTGGACATATAGCTGTTGTACAATCAGCTTTTCAGGGCTGAGAGAAAGCATTAATTATTTAAATTGTTTTAATTGCTAGATTTAGACTCCTAAGTGTTCATTTACCTCTTACACATAACCAGGCTTTCTGTGTCTTTCTTAATGGAGATCCTTGTGAAATAAATGTGTGGCCTGTGCGGCAGTACAAAAGGATGTGTCCAATTATCATTACAACACCGACTGTCTGACTTAAATGCATTAGAGATCGTAATCAAGTTAAGGAAATGAAAAACTGAATCAAAGCATTACTATGGAAACAACAGACACGCAAATGAAGATTACACATTGGTCATATGTGGTGAAGGAGAGGATGGGCACTTTCCTGCTTTTTGACAGCTGTAACAATTTATGCTATCTTTATCCTTCAGTGGACCATCCAGTGTGTGTGTGTGTGTGTGTGTGTGTGTGTGTGTGTGTGTGTGTGTGTGTGTATGTGTGTGTGTGTGTGTGTGTGTGTGTGTGAGAGAGAGAGAGAGAGAGAGAGAGTGAGTGTGTGTGTGTGTGTGTGCATGTGAAATTCATTACGATTGCCATGCCAATATGATGGCTTAAGCACAGGTGTGGTCCTCCATCATGCGGAGATCATCCATGGAAAAAGTGAAGTAAAGCGATAGAGTATGAGAGTATGACAGCAAGCAGACTTATAATGGATACCGCCAATTACAGCAGCTTTGTGTCATTGAGACAGGGTGGGATACACTGCGTTGAGTTAGGGCTGATGGGACGGAGGCCCTCCGTAATGGCTTCCATGGCTGAGTGGGCGGCCCATCCAACATAAAGAACAATGTGACTGCCATCCTCGACTCAAGCTAGCAACCCCATGGATAATTCATCAGGTGTATCGCGGTGCTCAGGGCGGACGAACAGGAGGAAAGTAAGGGGCAGGGGGAAGGAGAGGGGGAAGGAGAGAGAGTGAGGGTTGGTTGGTTGGTTGGATGTAGGGGCTGCTGGTAGTTGTTAGGTGGGTCAGCTCTATGGATGACAGCTCAGCATCATCACAATGCCCTACCTTCATGTAACCCATAGCAGGTGTAGGCCCATTATTAATTCTGGATATGGGCCCTTTTGGCTGACAGTATTTGACACATGCTTTTCTTTCCGAATAGATAAAAGCCCATGCAGACATCCTCCAGAGTAGCACTGACATGCAGAGTGACAATAACAAATGAGTGTTATCTATGAAACATGATGTTAAATGTGAATCCAATATACAAACCAGTGAGTGTCACTTTAACTGTGTTTTTCCAGTAAGTTTTAAACCTTAAATTATGCAGTAGTATGATGATGTTTTTAAAACACACGAGTGCAGAGGATCAGGAGCATTAATGATCTCTTAAGAGGATTATAGAGAGGAACATGTGCATGTAATCATTTGTATAAGAGATGCCTTGATGTGATTTTCTGCTGGTTGGGGACCTTTTCTAGGTGAGCTTGCACAAGGGAATACCTTAAGGTTAAAGCATCAGCAGAACCTAGGCTAGTAATTGAGCACATGGTGTGCCCTCACAAGTAAGGTGTTCGATGGAATTGAGTTTTTTTTTTTTCATATTTGAGTCACAACCACTATGAAATATATTTCCTGCCCTTGTATTTTTTATTGAATAATATGAAAGAGCTTTCCTTTACCAGCTCGAAACCTCTAGACTATCTTGACGATTACACTCACTGGTTTTATAGTTAGTTTCACAGATTCAGCTCATTCATATAAGTTTGTTAAACATAGTAAAGACAGGGTTTCAAGAGCAGAAATGATCAAGTATAATCACAGCCAGGAAACACTGCTGACAAAAGAGTGAAAACTCTTCGCTTTATGGGTGTAAAAAATAACTGTGTGATATTTTGTTTGTCTGGTTGATGTTTAGTTTCTTTTGTTTTTACAGGGGGAAAAAAGATGCTTATAGAGAAGGTGTGCATAACTTTGCTTACCATACCAACAGATGCAGATCCTTTCTCTCACAAATTAAAAAAAAAAATTGCAAAGATTAGATACACCGCTCATGCGAAAAGCAGGCTGGGTAGAGGACCCTTCTGGCAGCCCTATGGTATAATGCCGCTCTTTGCTGCAAGCCATATCTAAATGAAAGGGGATTGTGCTGAGTGGGTGGGCGGCAGCACAGCTGGTTAGTAAGGAAAGGTTGCAATTATTCTCTAAGAATGAATATATTCACTGAATCACGAATAAACAAAGCAAACATAAATACAACCAAAAAAAGACAAAAAAACACCATTGTACCAGTGCACTGAAAATGCAGAAAAAAAGTTAAAAGAATGGGTGAAGGAATCAATACAGGTGGTCATGAAGTCCAGCTTAAAAAGGCACAGTGGGGGTCAAAAGGCGGGAGCTGAAAGTGCATTTCGATAGAAAGAGGAAACACTTCACCATGGAAAGAAAAGGACGAAACAAGGCATGTAAACAGGAGTCAATTGCCCTTTCTTGTGTGGAATACCACCAATACAGACCTTTGGCTAACACAACGGAGACACCTGACTGAATTTAGCATTGATATGTGGACATATATCTCTGTAAATGCCAGTGATTCACAGACATATATTTCACCCTAATATATGAAGCTCATGCTGTTTCTTATCATAGTTGTTTTGGCCAGTTATACTAATTAAATTGAATGAGGCTGGTGATTGATGTATGTCGTTTATCAGTGAGCTGTGTCTGATTACTGAAGGCTTGGATATATACTTAAGTTAATGAAGGCAGGTATGTGGTAGCTCCATCAGCCTTGCTTGGGTGTCCTACTGAGACCTGTGGAGATTATTGGCTTTAGTGTTTTAGATAGATTGGAGGGCTGCCATGTTGTTTACCTCTGCCTCATGCTGGGAGAGCCCTACAGCGCAGACCTGACACCACTAATGAACGCATCATAGGATACCTCAAGAAAAATGCCCATACATTTCATTAAAGTTCTTCACAGATAAGGAACACAGTGAATATTCTTATAGGCAGTTTGGCAGTTTTAAAATGAAGGCATTTATGCAAAATATCAATATATTTGGATTTGTGACTGGGATGTCAGTACTTTAATGTATTTCATCATTTTTTTCATCTGCTGGGTGAGATATATTTCTTTTTAAGAAATGTTCAGTAGATGAATTTGTTTATGAAATCTCATCAGATTTATTTATAACTCAGTCAGCTTACAAAGAAAGCCTCCGCCCATCTTAGGTTGTGCTGTAAGATAACTTTTAAAAAATGGAAGTCTGTGATGTTTGGTAGGCGTCTCCATGCCTCGGCAGACTGCAGACATGTCATTTTGACCATATGGCCTGCTTGAACTGTCTGAGATTTAAATAGATGCTGATAAGGTCATCAGTGTTGAGACAGCCGCATGCTAACTGACAGGGTTTCATGTCTTCTTAACCTATTCCGCCTTTGATCATCTAAAGGCTGGACATGCATGAAGATGGCTAATTATCTCCACCATATGAAAATATGGCTGTTTTGTGCACAAAAAAGGTTGCCGGCCTACTGCTGCTATGCATAGGTAATGAGTGTATCCCAAGATTATTTATCATTTCTCTAGTCAGTGTGTCATGAAGTTTAAGTTCAAGGAGACAAACTAGCATGCATACATAAATACATAGATACAAACATAAATAGATATATACATAGATACATACAGTGGTGGTTCTATAGTGTTTAACGCCCCGGACGAGACCACCTCTCAGCATACATACATACATACATACATACATACATACATAGTACATACATACATGCATGCATACATACATACATACATACATACATACATACATACATACATACATACATACACAGGGAAAGTGATAAAACTTGTTGGTGTCCTAAAATAATATCCTAGATGATGATGGTAACGAGTGGATGCCTCATGCCTCTCTTCCTCAGGAGATGTCAGCCATACTGCATGCCACACCAATATTAGCCATCCTATACTTTTTGGGACGCTAACTCTACTCTTTAAAAACCACAGACACCCATGGTGCTTAGCTAGGGGCTTTTCCTAAAGGTTTATCTGTGAAATATGTTCCAAGATATCTGAATAGTGGCAAACATCCATATCTTTTCAGCTTACATGACAGTAATCCATGGAAATTCAGATTTTTGTAGTCACATTTTAATAACATTGACGGACACTTTTTCCTCCTTTCAGATGTATAGCTTTTGGCAATCCAAAAGTCTTGGAGAAATACGATTTAATAGTACACTTTAAGCATGTCAGCCCATGTAGATGCAACTCATGCGTGCTCAGCATGGGCAGACTATCTGCACATGCAGACATATTCTATTCCGCCATGCATCACGGCTTCCTTGTATGGTAGATTTACCACTTTCAAACATTCCACCAGACAAACAAAGGGTTTAGGAACTGAGAGTTTGCACAAAGACTGGTACAATAAGCCTTGAATCCTAATAGGACTGAAAATATGCATGCCTACAGTACTGTATATGTGGAAATATGCATGCCTGTATGCGCAAAGCAGTCACATTGGCCAATTTGATAATGACTGTTAGTTGAAATTTCTCTGACAGTAATTTAGCATGGCAGCATCTTCTATAAAGAGCTTATAATTTCTGTGCCCTTGAGATTTTTTTTATTGCAGCGTCTGGCTTCCTTTCCACACAAACCTCTACCACACAGAGATTAGTCCCCCAGTGTTTAATGTGGGTGAGCTCACCAACCAGGCCCCCTGTTTGAAAAATGAAGGGATGAGATTTGATTTGGACAAGATTAGATGAGTGCTGTAGCACAATCCAGCCGGCAACATCTTTTACAGAAGGCCGGAGTGTCATGGAGGCTATTGTCTTGGCAATATGCTGACGGCCACAGCAGGGCAATGAATTGTGCAACATCGAGGGAAAAAAACAAATAAAAGGGCTTGTGCTTCAGAGGCCACAAGCAGAATTTCTTTGCTCAGTCTTGGTCTGAGAACCGCTCATAATAGGGCTTTTCAAGAGAAAACATTTGTCTTGAAAAACTAAGTGAAAGCAAAAGAGCAACATTGCTTTCCACCGCCGCGGTAGCAGGGAAAGAGGGAAAAAAAACTGTCATAAAATCCCAGCTGAGAATTAGACAACGAGAGTGCAATCTATCTGAATATCAGCGCCAAGTATCTTCTTAGTCTCTTGTTTCTCAGCTTCCCCGGGAGCCGTGGGCACCTTAGACACCAGACTCACGTCATTACTGTAACTCCCCACTAAATTGTAATGGCCGCTGTGACCTTTCTTAAAGATCGGTAAGGCTAAAGGCAGACAGTGTCCACTCCGGAAGGTCAAGAGCATCAGTTATGGGTTCACAATATTTTGTAAACAAGGAAAACATCCCTTTGCCTTGGGTGTTACTGTTGCATATGTAACATACTGTTAGATGGCATGCTACATGTAATTGGCTAATATGAATTACTCGTAGTGTGGACCAAACTTAATCAAACATAAGTGCTGATTTTTTTTTTTTTTATCAAATTACAGAGTAAATTTGCATATGTCAATTTACATAATGGCCACCTAGCTATAGAGAAATGCTTTCATAAAACTACCAACTATACCTGCTACCAACTGCCACCAACATTAACATGAAACAAAGGACATTGTTGAACTATCTGTTATTTTCTGGTCTGTTCAAGTGAACAACAATGCAGCACTAGAACACATTTCTCAGGTTATTATTTGATTTTTAATGAAATATTGGAAACAGATTTTGTGAAGAAACCAAAAAATGTCTACAGGAGGTAATGGAGGTTGATGGATGTACAGTTTCAGAATTGTTTTCCTCTTTACTTTAAAAGGGCTTAGAGCTCTTGCTGTTCCTGTATTGCTTTCAAAGACCAAGTAGACCCTGTGACTTAGCAAACAAACCCAACAATAGGACAATTTACTGAGGACTCATACCAGGGGCGAATCTAGACCATTTTTAGGGGTGCCAAGGCACCCCCGTGAAACTGCTCGGCACCCCCTGGCTCAGTGCAAAATGAATAATATATTATATATATTAATAGTGTTGTGTGATAAGCACTGGGGGCCGGGCACCCCTAAAGACCAGATGCTAAAATCGCCCCTGACTCATACAATACAATAATAGAATAAGATTATAATAACACTAAAATGTAATATAACTAATAATAATAAAACTTAAAGTGCTACGTGTTCTCTCAAACAGTAGTATGTTAGGATAAGGTTTGCAGTCAGGAACACTTAAATCTCTTCTCCCAAAGGTATTCTTCAGTACAAGTACCTTGTGTCTTTAAAATCTCATTATAGTTTGTCTCTCTGCAAACAGTCAGTGTTTTTGATGAATGCATACACATTTTCTTCTACCTGTAGTAGGCTATTAAAAGCCACCAAAGAAAAGTGTTGGTACATGACTGAAAAAAAAAAAACAGTAGAAACGTAATCTTGCCTCAAAATGCCTTTGACAGCTGTTCAGAGTAAAAAAAGAAATCCTGATTTACTGCCATTGAGTTTTTTCTTCTTTGCATTCAGAATGGCTGTGAGGGCTGTTGGTCTCCAATTAAGCACAGTCAGTGTTTGCTGTGTTCTGCTTTGAGTGGTCGAAAGCCCAAGGTGTTGGCACTTGCACTAAAGGAAATGGTCGTCAAAAAGAAACCTCTTCCTTTAAAACCAACGGCCCCCTGCCTATGCACGAGCGGATGCTAATGACATTCACGTGTACCTCCCTGCTTCAGTTGCTGTCGCCTTTTGGGAAGACTTGACAGCTTAAAAGGAATATACATGCCAAAACGTGCGATTACATTTTGCAATCGCACTTTCTTTCTCCTTACATTGTTTCCCGTACATTTTCAGCTGACCAGTTTATATGTGAGCCACATGCTGAGTGCCTGTTTTTTTTTTTTGTTCTATGTGTGAAAGCACGTTATTGGACTGAGCCTATGAATGTCTGTATTCACGGCTTGAGTTAGAGGATAATTCCTATGTGAGACCCACAGTGCCCCCAGCCCCTCAAGCATGGGTACTGCTACAGCAAGACGTTTCTGAAGGGAACACGGTTATACTGGTCTTGCCAAAGTGACATAATAGGCGAAGGGGAATTATTAAAAGTCATCTTTACAGTTAACGCTTTCAGTAATCATTTTATATAGTCGAAAGTGTATTACTAACACTGCTTCCATCCCGTTCGATTTCTGTATGCCCTGTCTTTGAGACAAACCTCACAAGCACCGAAGCAGAAAAATAATAGTGGAACATATTGTGATGTGACTAATCACCTGCGTTAAGAATGCTTTCCTTTTCAAAAACTTGGCTACATTATATTATATTGTATTGTATTATATTGTTTTGATTAGTTTTTATCTGCCTGCATACACCCTGAATGTCCACATAATGTAGGTCTACTTTCAAAGCTAACACACGAAACAGTTCTAATACTCACTTCCTCCCACCCTCCCGCCGATGCAATCCAGCCACACAGGATTCTTTCGAGCCGCACAGATTAGACGGAGGCTGAAAGAACGGTCTTGTTTGAAGGAGACACTGTCTTTCTCTCCTCATACACCCACCCTCTTTTAATGACCAGCACTATCAGACGGCACAGAAGTCTACCCTTGCCTAGAAGGATAGGTTCCTGATCCCAAGAACAGACTCAAGTACCCTGGAATGACTTTGCAGATCCAGAGGACTATTTGCTGATTACAAAAAAAGTCGCGGATTTCAGAGAAACCAAATGAATTCTTTATTCGTTTATTCGGTGCAATGGACTTGAGATAGTGTCTGACAGTTCGTCTTTTGCGTTGGGACTTGCCGTTTCAGGAGATGAGTGAGGATGCTCGCAAGGATCAGTAGGTGAGTCGTAATACCACACGCTCGACTGCGGCAGGTAGAGCTGTACCAGTATCATTATCGGCTTTCTATAAACATTGAGCCAACGGAGCTTTGCGGTATCCTAAACTAGGCGAAGGTGTGGTTCACAGACACTGCTATAGCATGTATTCGAATACTCTTTTGGTGAAATGGAGTCGGCACAGCGTAAAGGGAAATTCTAGATTGTTTTGACAGGTTACAGCATATTGGCGCAAAGGCAATTTGCATCGTATATTTTCATCGCGGCGTTTACATAGCATAACACTGCACTGTTGGAACTGAAAAACAACGTAGGATGAAATCTGTTTTGCCTTCTTGGGCTGGATACTGCAAGTTACTAAGTGAAGGAATTATTTGCAGCCGGCTGTGGAAGAGTGGTGGCTTTACATTTATGTGAGTCCGTGCGTCCTCTTCAGGTAAAACATCGACCATTGAGCACCGACCATACCCCATTCAGATGAGTGTAACATAGGAAGAGTTGTCATATGTATAGATGTAAATTTAACAATGTGTATCCGTGTGTGTGTCTGTATGTGTGTGTGTGTGTGTGTGTGTGTGCGTGCGTGTAGTTGGGAGGGGGTGGGGGGGTTCTGTCCGTGCGCGCGCGCTCGCTCTCATGCGCTTAATCAAAAATAAAATAGCCTACTAACGGGCGGAATACATTCGGTGGGCCATTAACGGCCATTTCTTATAGTCGTGACTTCATTCCCTCTACACAATCTTCTCTTTCCTGTTTTGTCAACACTGATCATTTGGCAGAGGTGCACAGAGTGTCGTTGTTTGGTGATATTTGATGACACATCCAGCAGCACATTTCAGAACCTAATGATTGAATAGTACCCAGTCTAATGTTGCTTAGGGGTTATCAGTAATCACATAGGTGGCGTATTCTTTATGCGCATCTGCTTGAACATGTGCAGTTTCTCGTCTTCCATACCTTTACACATGTGAGCGAAGCAATTTGTTTTTATGTTTAGTAATACTCCTTGCACTTCGTAAAAAATCTTCTGTCAGTACTTTCTGTGGTGAACAATTATTTGTAGTAACTCACATACTGTGATTAATGCTCACACGCCTAAATTATTCACATAAAATTCTGTCAGGGTGTGGCAGTTTGTTAGCTGTTTTCTCTTATATTGTTGTTTGTGTCTCTGTGTTAGTGTGTGTGTGTGTGTATGTGTGTGTGTGTGAGTGAGTGAGTGTGTGTGTGTCTGTGTGTGTGTGTGTGTTGGTGGGTGGGTTGTGGGGGTGTTCGTGTGTTCCCATCTGTTAGAATAGAAACCAATAACCCTTGTACAAAATGCCCTTATTATGTCTTTCTGGAACCTGCCCTTATTATGTGTTTCTTAACTGTTGAAATACTGCAATATCTTCTACTGCAAAATTGTCCAAACACCTGCAAAATCATCAAAACACAATGACTTTGTTCATTAAATGGTGCCTTCATTTGTGTTTTTTGACATTTATTTATTTTGTCCATCCACCTATGGCATTATAAACATATTATTACATTAATTATACACCTTTATACTTGTGAACAGTTGGATACTTATATTCAACTTGTGCTTGTCATACACACTTGCATATAGACCCCAAAATGCATGTTGAGTAATATTATGTTCATATTGTTATTGGAGTGTTTTTGCCAAATTCATTAATGACTATAAGGTAATGCATGCATTTTAATCCCACTGGAGCACTTTAATATGGGCTTGGCATCAGCTGACAGGCGGGTGTGATGGAGCACACACATGGGGTTTCTCTTATGTGATGATCTCCTATGGTTTTGTGTCTCACAGATACCTTTTTTTCAGTGGTGTGGAGTTCACACCTTTTGTTTTTGCTGACAGTGTCCCATGTGGATATGGTCTTTATTTAAAATTCCATGATGACATAGCATGTTTTTGAAGTTGTTTTCTTTCCTAAAAAAAGACAAGGCTTGCTCTTGTTGCACACTGCACACCAGTTAGATTTATCTCAAAGTCAAAGTCTGGCCCTGTTCATAGGCTCCCTGGGCAAGTGAGCTGTCAGGGGGAGTGTGGCGTTGCTTAGTTTCTGTCATTGTTCTCTCCCCGTTTGTCTCGAAGCTCGTTGTATCCCCACTGCTTTTGTTGTTGTGTCCTCTGTGGCCTTTCCCTGAGTCGTAGCAACAGCATTTGCACTCCGTGAGATGCTGAAAAATGGACATGTGTGGTGCTGGGCAGCCCTGGGAGTGGTGTGTTACTCAGAGTGGATGGCGTGCATCCTGGTGGTGTGCCTGGATCCTGCCATGAGCTGCACGGCTCACTCTGACTGAAACCCAAGCACCCAGATTGATGTGGATTGTTTGCCTCTAAGTGTGTCACTCTGGGACTGCTGTGTATTCCACTGTGTCTGTCTTGCCACTCACTCAAGGTTATGCCACTGTAAAGATTGTGTATATATAGAGTAGTTTTTATATCTTCATATATTTTTAACTCAGTGTCTCTTGGATGGAATCCAAAGGAAGGAGTGAAGGAGTGTCAAAATAATAGCTAAGTATAAACAGGAAACACCTTATGAGGTTATGGGAAAATTAACCTTTTGTTTTCCTCTAAACCGCAAAGAGTGTTTTCTTTTCGTAAGAAGCATGATAAATGAGAAAAGGCTGTTGTGCTGTTGTGACGTTACAGCTATGGAGATTCCATTGGGCTGGGAAGCGATGGCCTTCATCTGCCAGTTGCCTCTCTTACAATAAATTACACTACACTAGAGAAAATGGCTGTGCTTACTTTGAATAGGTTAGCTTCCTATTCCTTGATTAAAATAATAACCAAAATGCCAAATAAAATGTCAGAATTGAATGCCTGGCCATTCCGTGGTCATTCTCAGATCAGAAACACACTCAGATATGAGGGCATTAACAACATGCTTGCATACTTGCAAATAAACACGGACACTTCCATCCTGTTTAAACACCCACCCCACCCCCAATTGCCCCCAATCCCCTCATATGAGCAACATCCGGCGTGTCCTAGTGGCATTTAGTACGTTCGTCATCCATTCAACCACTTCCAGTAAATTTGTGATTATGCCTAACCTCAAAATGTTAATTAAGATGGGGCTCCTGATTGAATCCCTGGGAAATGTCACGAGACGCTGGGGACATACAGTGTGCATGGCAACCAGACATACACATGTGACATAGTGGCCTGAAGAAATCAGCTAGAAAGGGGTAATCATTTTGAAGAACTGTGACATTCACACACACACATTCACACACACACACACACATGAACACACACACACACACACACACACACACACACACTCACACACACACACTTAACTCAACTCGGAAAAATTTGGATCCTTTTTTTTTTTGCGTGCGGTTTGGTTATGGCACCATACCCAGAAGAAGCACACTACCTTTTAAAAACATTTATGACTGCCCAAGGCCTCAGAAACAATGTGTCTTGTAAAAGGGCAGCAGCCAGTGAAGCACGATGATGTCCTCTGCAATTTATTTCCACAAGCTCTTTTCTATATGCTCCATTCTCTCAGTAGTTAAAACCGTTGGAGCTGTTATCTCTATTTGTGCTGCTCTTCCGTTATAAAGTTTTTTTTTTTAAACTTCCATTTATAAGCAGCTTCTGAGGGATTAGATGCCAAAATAGGCCTAAATGTGTTTTGAAAACAAGGTCGTCTTTTAGTACGAGTCTTTCAGGGGGTTTTTTGTCCCTTTTTCTTCTTCCGCAGTCCAGCAGCCCAATTTTCAAAAGCAGCCTTATGGAGCTCTCACTCCCTGGCAAGGTCAGGGTTCAAGGCTCTGAATGGTGTGATTATGCTTACAAAGTGTCTCTTGCTCATCCCAGGAAGCTCAATCAGTATTCAGCACGCGCAGATGAATCAATGCCACAGCCTCTGCTCCTGTTGCCGGGCTGAATTAAAAGGCAACACCCATCATTTGGTAGATGCGATGATTGACACGCGTGTCAGCAGCTGATCAGGGGGGCTGTAAATTACATTAGGTGGGGGTGGATAACAGCCCACCATGGACTGACTCCCAGCAGAGTATGGTGCTCGGCAAGCACATCAGCATCTGGAGGGTGTGTGTGTCTGTGTGTGGGTGTCTGTGTGTGTGTTGGGGGTGGGGGGTATAGCTGAGGTAAGCAGTGCCCCGTGAACGCAGTGCCTAATTGGATTTGTTTATTTATCTGTGGTGGCCATATTGATATGGCCGGCAGTAAATATATCACAGCGAACGCATCAATATTCATTATATTATCCAACGTTTTGATTTGTGTGAATATGGTAAATAAACGGAAATAGAAGTCTGATGGCCCATATTTGGATTCCCCAGTGGTACTCCAAAGTTGAAGGCGCTCTTGTTGCAGAGGATGTTGTTATCGCTGAAAAAGATGGCATAAATGGGCTCTTGTTGATGCACATGGCTGCCAGATTATCCCCGGGACGTTGCCACGTTGCCACGTTGCCACGAGAACAGATTAGAAACCTTCATTTGCCACGTTAGCAGGCCCAACCAACTAAGAGTGTGGTGCGTAAGCCATATAGATGTCTGAGTGGGGGGACATGCTCCACAGGGCCATTAATGTGTCCACTTACCCCTGTTATGATGACCCCCTGACTGCTGTCACTGAGAGACCTTCAGGCCCCGATGATTACCCAGCTCAATGGCCACTTCATGTCGCCACAGTTCACTCACGAATGACAGATGGAACAGCACACAGGCTAAGTATTTGTTGCACGTCACTGGGTCGCCGAAGTCAAGTATGAAGCGATGTTGTTTCAAACCTGTAATGATTATGGGTCTTTTATAACAGACCTGTTGTGTTGTTTTCTTCTGTGACGTTGTTGTACCTGTCTGTCCTTAATGGCAGCACCGACAAGAGAACCTGTTAAAAGGTTCCAAAGAGCTTTATGGAAGACGTTGCTTTCTGCCCATTAAAAAAAAGAGCCATTAATATTGGCCAGTCATTTTAGAGTGTGCAGACGACACGCGCCCTCTCTCACTGTTTTACATCCAGCACATTGTGAACAGAGTCTGGCTGGCGAGATACATGTGAATTACAGCCTGTCTGATAATTGCAATAATGCGCTAGACGCCACAGTCTCTTATTCTCTCTTTCAGCTGTCCAGTGTGTTTGCCTTTAATCTGTTTGTTAACAGAGGCATCCCCTGGATTCATAGATGGCCAATTTGTGGCCTTTTTGCAAGGGAACAAAACACTCCGGTTATGAATCTTTCACAGTGCCTATTGTCGAGTAGCCCCCAAAAGAGAGCATTACAGTCTTTCATGAGTAGACATCAAGCTGACATGCTCTGGATCTTTTTCTGGATACACACCCTCACATCACAAACTTTTTTGTAGAGATTTTGGATATTATCATGACAAAAACAGTTAAATGAAATGTCTTGTTTACTTAGTATTCCAAATCATTTTGCATTGTCTTCAACATGCACCTTCTACTGTATCTTGTTTTTTTTTCCCTACATTGTGATCCTCTGTATCAGTGTCATTCAATGCTTCTGTGACACAGTGATGTATAAGTAGCCACATATACCAGTGACAAAAATAGAAGCATATCAGAGCTGCATCTCTGTGCTGTCAATTTCAAAGAAACATGAGAAATGTAAAGTCACACACGCTTTCTCTATCTCTCTCTTTCACTCTCTCTCAGTCTCTCTCTTGTACACTCACACAGATACACACACATACACACATGTAAAACATACACACATTGCTAGGTTACACAGTCTACTGAGTAAGTGAGCAAATAAGGAAGTGAGGTGTCATATGTCCAAGGGTCGCTAATGGCAAGGCACCTAAGAAGGAGTCCAATACCCATTTAGTTATTGGAGAGAGAGGGGCACTGACCAGTGATGATGCTCTTGCTCCTGGACGTATCGATGCATCACGGTCAGTCCTTGGGAGTCGGATGACACAGTGGAGAAGGGGAATATTGAACTGAGCCGGACTCGGGCTGATGGTACCACATCTCATTAGCTTGGTAATCCTCTGAGACTCAGAACCGCAGCAAGCCTAGATACGCTAGCATCGTTTGCCCTGGCTCCCTCACAGCCGATGAAAAAAAATACCCCTAGAAGAGGCTCAGGGAGAGCAACTAACCTAGAAGATTGGCGAGTGAGTCATGTGTGATACGGACTGATGTGTGGGCAATCACAGAAGAGGGCAAACTGACACTAGAGGTGTAGGAGGGGGAGAAGATATTCGTTTGTTCCACAGCCAGAAGGAAAGATATGGGGAAGAATGTTTATTTGTACGTAGTTTTGAGAAGAATCTGTAATGCAGACAAGGCTGATACCAGTAGGTTGGATGGTTAGTGTATTGCTTATTGTTGGCTGCAAACTCATGAATTCTCACTGAGTTCACTGTGCTCTGGAGAGTTTTATTTGGCTTTAGATTCGGTTAGGACTATCGGTCATGAACGGTGGTCAAAATATATATTGACAGTGACTGGATTAGCTCGCAGTGAAAACTGAGAATGTTAGATTGAAATGGGCAGCTAGGATGTCCACAGCGAGTTACTAAATCAAACTTACCATACCCAGTTGACAGAGGAAGAGTTACATCTTTGTTTTGAGACAGGCTCGTTTTTATTTTTGAAAGGTATTGCTCGGTTTCATTTTCATGCAGTGTGGAAAAATTGATGCCCAGCTGTGCCATTTGTTTTCCTCCTACCACCACAGCAACTTTGGGTGGATTAAAAACCAAAAATCATCACCAAAAGAATTCTCTCCAGCATGGTGATAGGAGATTGTGAAAATCTTAACTGTCACCAATGTGTATTTAAAAACATTAGCGAAACCTTGCTATTTCATGTGAAAAGGAATAGTGAACTAAACCATGTGTTTAATGTACACTACAGCAAGAATCAACACTGATGAGTAGAGGTTAAAGTGCTGGAATTGCTCAGTGATGCCAGAAGAAGCTGTAGTGCTTGACAAACACATTAGCATCAGAAGGTTGTTAACACCAACAGCCGGATTAATTTTGTGCTCGTGATATACAACGGAAATACACACCATGCACATGATTTAAATTTCATGATGTAGTTTCCCCTCAATGATCAGATCATATGGTTTGCTATGTTGCAGCACCTACTAGTTTGCCGGTGCAGTCTATGTAAATATAAACAAAGCCCTTAGCTGCAAAAACCTCTGCAGCATCATTGGCTATGATTTCAAATTGGCCGACCGAAAGAAGTTAAGCCGCAGCATGAGGAGGGTTTGCAATGTTGTGATGAAAGGATGAGGTGATCAAAGCGCAGGAAATGACATGCCATTTGACCTTGCCTGCCTCCGAGGTTTGGCGGGCACAACAACAGAAAAGCGTGCGGTTGTCTCCGCTGAGATGGGCAGGGCTGAAAGGTGAGCGCTGAGTTTTCCGAACAGGCGGTTAAGGTGAGATCAGAGCTGTCATATTCATCCACCCTCGTTAATGATCCAGCAGGTGGGCCATACAAGCCCAGGAAAGGAAAAGGGGAAGTCAGTCACATGCACAGAATAAAACATTAGCCTGCTATCAGCAGTGAAGAAATGATTCCTTTCTCATTGAGTCTCATATCAAATGGTAATATATGCTTCCTTTTATACATTAGAATTTTCCCTTTTTTTCCTTAAGATGACACGTAATGAGCTCAGTAAGTTGGTGAAGCTTGTGTTATGGATAAAAAAGAGCCTGAGAATTAATCTTCCCTAATACAATTTCCCCTGGCCTGAGCCCATGGCAGATATGCTAATATCAAATAAATAATTCCCTTCCCGAGTATTACTTTAGGTCGTCTTTTGGTACGTCTTTAATAAGAAGCAAAGCATCGATAAGGAAAACAGGAAGTCACTGCCGTTCACCTTTGTTACTCTAAGCACTGACAGCACACAGCAATGGGGAGGGTGGGAACCCTAGCTTTAGGCAGGCAGGCTACCAGCCACTAAGGAGAATTTCTGCTCAGAATTTTTTTTTTTGTAAGGATTGCAAAAAATGCTGCTTCAATGGTTTTGAACTAGACCACTTTGGAAAGCACATATTTAAGGCTATGTGAGCATTTTGTGCTGTAAAGAAATATTGAAAGGCAGTCAGTCCAGACTGTTTTTTTCACGCAAAGTGAATGACGTGTAGTCTCAGTGTGTCCTTTTCATAATGTTTTCTCCACCATTATCTTGTGTCATGTGTGTGTGTATGTGTGTGTGTGTGTATGTGCGTGTATGTTTGTGTGTGTGTATGTATGTATGTGTGTGTGTGTGTGTGTGTGTGTGTGTGTGTGTGTGTGTGTATGTATGTGTGTGTGTGTGTGTGTGTGTGTGTGTGTTTAAAGGGTTAGGATGCTCTCTCAGTAACCAGACTGCTGTCTGCTTTTGCACATTATGATTCCCCACGTGTGTCCAGCACCCAGAGTCTCATGAGGGTTATACAAGGAGATTTGCCATGTTAGAGAGGTGTGTACAGGCACTCGGGGTCACCTTGTCATTGATACACATAAAACGTGTGAAATAGATTTCCCTTGTCAAGTCTTAAATTCGGGGTCTCGTGAAGAACAGCAGGGATTTAAAGGCCATTGCTAGCGAGCACAGTTGCCTCTTTGCCACGCCTGCGACCCAGGCACACACACAGCAAGTGGGATTGGAGAGAGAGACGGGGACACGAGGACAGCTTAGACAAGTAATTTAGTCTTTTAATTACAGATAATTCCCTGGAGCTTCATGTTTAACACACTGAACATTGTTGTTGTTTTCTCCTGCTTATAATCTTCTGTTTAAAAAATGAGGGTCAGCAGTCTTGCATAAGCTTCTTAGTATTTTTGCACAGGTGAAAAGATCAAGGAGGACCTTGGTGGAAGAGATAGTCAAGGGTGACCTGCTTTTTTTTTTTCTCGGACCTCAGAGACAGCTTGCTCTCCCCAACAGCACTGTTTCAATTTTGCTTAGTCCTCAGTTCCCTGCTGTATCAATAACCCCATTCAGAGGTCTTTTCATCTGACTAATTAAGACCCCATCTTTGCCTGAGATCTCTCAGAGGACATGGATTAGGCCATCCTATCACAGAGACAGAGGCACTCTAACTCTACCGAGTTTGTAAAAAAAAGAAAAGAAAAGATGAGAGGAGAGGAGTGGATAGAATCACAAACCTAAGACCTTAGCTACAACTGTAATGAGCACATCTAGTGTATAGCCCTCTTTAATGCTAGCCTGGAAAGGTATGGCTAATGTTAATCATCTTTGCCCTGACGGCATTAAACACTGCATTGCACTCAGTAATTTGAATGGCACCGTGGATATGTCAGGGTTTCTATAATAGCCAGTTGAGATGCCTAAGAACCATAGACAAATGTTATACCATTTAAAATGCTCTTTATGACATTCACATTCATTTGAAGGAGTTCCATCTGAAGACACGGAAGGCATGGAACTCATCAAATTGCAGTGCCTGTCCCCTTCCATTGACAATTAGTGATGCATGTTCAACCGTACATCCGATGCTTTGAGCCATTTATCAACAGATGATTCATTGTAGTTACACCATGGCCACTGACTCACTGTGAGAAACAGTTTGAATTTTAAGCAGTACACTTTCCCCATAGAAAAATCTGACAATAACATTGGCCACATTCAGAGTACAACCACCTGGTGTCAAAAGCCTGTAAAAGACCTGTAATAATATTTGTAATGTGGTGTAGGCAGTAAGGCCATAGTGGAACTAAGTAGTGCACTGCCAGTGTTGTGGGAGGACTTGACATTGCTTTCGATCAGCTTGAATTGTCAGGAAAAATGCAATGAGTTTTTTTTTTTTCCAGCACAGCCATGGTGTTTTTCCCTTCTTCACAGCATGTGCTATTTTCCATACAGTTATTATAATTCACCTCTTTTTTTAGAAAGCACTCATGAGAAATTGTTTTTGAAGCTGCTGCATTGGAGAGAGGATAAATTTTAAATGAGTAAACAGAAGTGACTCTGCCTTGGCGGTTATATATATCCTTCACAAGAGCTGGTGGATTCTGGGACCATAAATCAGAAAGGGTTTGGGGAGATCAGCAGCTTTTTCTCTCCTGTATGGATTGCATTGAAATGAAAACGTATACAACGTCTCACACACTTTGCCAAGACGGGGAAGACTTTTGGGCAGTGCTTACCAAAAGGATGTCACAGTTTCCTTGTTCATTAGCCTACCCTATACTGAGTAATGATGTGTCTCAGCCTGCTATGTTTCTTCTGCATGTATGTGTGCTAGTCAGTATGTGAGGCCAGGTTTACCTGGCCCTGTGGTTGGTTTGTCTCTGCTCAGAAATACAGATTGTTTTTTTTTTTAGCAAAAGCCTTTGTTAATGTTATCTACAAAAACATAGCTGGACGTCAAAATCAAAGCACTGAAATGTGTGTGTCATTGTGTGAATGAATGAAAGCCGGCATGAGGACAATAAAAGGTCGGGCAATGACATTTCAATTTTTTTTTTCTTTCAAACAGAGCTCCTGATTTTGATGGAGAGGTTGGCTAATGGACTCTGTCATTTGTAGCATATGAATTAGGATGCTGGAAAGTAAACTCGGGCGTCGCTGGCTAATAAAAGCTGCCGTGTGGCCAAGTCTAACAGGATTCTGGGCATGTGTCCTGGGCTTGTCTTCTCTTGCGGCGCGTCCCCCATGGTGGCTCTCAGTGCAGCAGCCCACGGTGGCAGCGTCAGTACTAGTAGGCTTCGAGTTGTGCTGAGCTTTTCGAGTTCACTTCCTGCTTTAGTGCAGGTTCACTTCGCTTTTGCCAAGCTCTAATTACCATTCATTTTCTTAAAATGTCTCACCATGAGCTCCAGGGCCAGGCAAACAGTGAGGCATTCTCTCTGCAGTGGGAGGAAGTCTTTAAATGCCAGCTGTTATTAAGTCAATATCGCTCTGCAACGCCACGCACCGCACGCACACCCATGTGCATTACAAGCAGCGACTTAATTATTCATCGTTAGACAAGACTTTTTTCTCTCTCCACCTCACTGCCTTGTGAGAATGGTGCATTGTGTAACGCGCACGGCGTACATCAAAGTGTCTGTCCCACGGTGTGAGCCAGGGTGTCAGCGAGGGAGGAGTCATGGGCTGTGTCTCGTTCTCGCAGCACAGCATCCTGAGTCACCGGCACTGAGGGGCTTTGTTCAGGGAGCCAGAGCCAGAGAAACAATGCTGGTTAGAGTCATTTTACAGTGTAGTTATGGACAACAAGCATTTGTTTCAGTTTATTTATTTATTTACTGTACCATCTCGTGGAAGACTCGGTCTGGAGCTTAATGTTAGATGTAGCGATGGCTGAAATGTAATCTTGATTTCTGTACTGTGTGGGGATTTTAAAGTAGCTGGAGAAAAAAAAACAATATTACCATTCATATTACCACCATCACTAAAATGTCTCATTATATTCTACACCTGTTCTTTACATGCTTTACTGCCACAGCATAAAAAGGGGAGTATGAAGGTACAGAGTGGAATCGCTTGCTTTGCCAAAAAGGTATTTTGTGGAATTTCCTGACTGAAAAGCTGTAATCCATTTTATGAATTCACATCTTGTCAGGAAGAAATGCAGCATTTTTGTTATTATCAGGCCTTATCATCACATTTTAAATCAGATTGTCTGTTGTAGGATTTGGTACTGTCTCATACAGGGTTTCTCCTAATAAGATTCAAATTCTGTGTGCAGTGTAAAATAGTCATACAGTGTTTGCTTGCGTAATTTCATACATAGGAAAATATTTATCTTCCTTACCAATGCGTAAGACTGGACCACACATGTTTGCTTACCGGTTGGTTAATTGCCAAAATGCAGCTTCACCATGGAGAGAGGCCCTCACCCATAGATTTTATTGTCATATGCCTGATGACATTTTACTGAAGTTATGGATGCACATTTTGTTGTAGACATCTGTAGATAAATTGTTTTAATTTCTTCTTCATAATATATGCATGCACAATATATGGGCTGGCACCAATTTACAAGATTCACAGTTTGAATGCTGCAAAGTTTGCTTTCACTTCAAGGAGAAAAAAATCAGATATTGAATAGATTTAGCATTAAATGTTTTCACTGACTGAAAATAAATGGATGCCACAGTCAAGGGGTATTTACTTATCAAAATGCACTTTATGTAATAGGCAATGAGTGATTTCCATTGTGTGCATAATAGCAGCCACAACCCCTGCTACTTCAAAAATTGTCTGTTTCCTGTACACTATTCTGCAACAATGGACAAAGGGTTTTATCCTATGCTTTGTGTGCTCTCGAGTGAGTGATCAAAAATGTACTGCAGTGCAATCTTGTAGATGACTTGCTCATAAATAGGCATAAATGTCTAATTTATGGAAATATCGAAACATCTTTATGCAGTCTGTTTTATTGGGGTTTCCACTACTCTGGCACAGTATATGGGTTTTTCCTTTACATGTTTTGGTAATGAATTGGAAAATCTCTGCTCTGAATTCTCATAACAAGCCAAGGTTTAGTCAAGGTAACTGAAATATTTCAGAAATACAAAGCAAAGTGACCCTTGAACCAATTATCACTCCTCACATTGTCTTTTCCAAGGTGCATACATAGTTTTTCCAGTTTCCCTGGTTAAAAAGTATGTGGCTGTGGGGACCTCTGAAGGTCACTGGCTCTGGGAGGGAAGGCACAGGCGGCGTATGGGGGCCACGGTACCTTGTAGAACAGCTGCTGTAAGGACACTCCACTGCTGTGAGGAGTGAGACCTCAGTGGGGATTGTGCTGCTCTGGCCTGCACTTTTCTGACCGGGCCTCACATGTGATGTGTGAAACACACGAGCAAGTGTCGCAAAAGCCAGCAGAGCGCAGGCCACACGCTCCGCAGTCTCTGAGCTCAGAGGTAGTCCCAGGGTTCTGTCAAAATGGGCTACTTGTCAAATGCATTTGGAGAGAGTAAGGGTTAGGGGTTAGGGTTAGTAGTAGGGCTAGTTAGATATTAGCATTCTACCAAATTTGACTATGGGTAGCTCATTTCATGGAAGCAGCTCAATTCGACAGAACACCAGTCCGTCAGACTATTGTGCTCAGTCTTCCCTGTTCATGAATAAAATGGTGGCATTTAATACACTGCAGATGTGAGATGTAATTAAGCATTTTGAGAAAATGATTGTGGTAATCTGTGATGTCTATGACTGGCCGCTCAGGCTGCTGCAGTTTGGCACTGATATGTGGATGACAGACAGCCAGCAGTCCATCCCTGACAATCACAACAAGTGACGAGCTATAAGTCACATCTATATGAAGTCTGCCAACAGCTCGAAATGTCATGTAAATAAACTTTTACAGCATATGGGAGCTCTCTGACGATTAGATCATATCTAAATTTCTTTGGATTACACACGCTTATTCCAATCCTGTGCCCACCTAAAAATAGAGTTTGGATGTGCGTGGTTTGATAGTGCAAGTAGCAAATGTCCATCTGATGTGACATTGTTCCACCATCACCACTTTTAAAGCTGCACGAACCACTTGTGACAGAGAGGCCATAATCAGAGCATTAACAGAATGGTCTTATATCTTTAGGAATATGACATTATAGCAAAGGCGATGTAAACTCTGTAGTCACAACACATATGCCACTATCATGCAACTTAAATGCATTGTCCATCTTCAATATTGTACTTAAGCTCAGGATTTAGTAGTAAATGGTGAGTAAATCTGGCTTTGGTGAAAAGCCAAGGCCTGCTGACCCGCCCACATTGCCGTGAATGGAATGACATTTGGTTACTGTTGTACCTCTTTATGCCTATCATTCCACTACTACTGCAGGCAGACAGAGATTAGGTCAAAACAGAAATGGGGAATATTACTTTAATCTTTGAAATTCAGTAATATTTTTCAGGTCTTTTGAAGAGAGACCACAACAACAACCAAACCAAAAACATGGGAATATTTTAGACTGTAATATCCATGTTTAATAATACAAGCTTTGTGTTTGTGGTGCTGGAGTGCTGCTCCATATCTGCCCCAAATGGAGGTGATCCTCAGGTATTTGGGGGAGTGGTGGTGAAACAGCTGGTCACAGTTGGAACTGAGCACCTTGTTGCACCAACCTGGCTCCTTCCTCAGGATTAAAGCTTTGCCACCCATCTGTCCGGCGTCAACTCACATTTAAGCCCCAGCCCATCATCGGCAGTGGGGTCAGCTGCCGGTGCTGATCCAGATTTCAATCACGGTGACATGGGGGTCACCTTTCTGCTGCATTTCAATCGAGCATGAAGGGAGGGGAGGGAGGGAGGTGCTGAAAATTATTGGTGGAGGTTCAGATGGAATCAGGCCAGCACAATAGAGGCACAAACACCTCTACTTAAGGTGCTTACAAATCCATCTACTGAGGTGTGCCTGCTCCACTGGATAGGTATTACAATCGAGTAGAAAACAGACCCCATTTTATTACCATGTTTTAAGCCATAGCGTTGGTACAGTGGTTGATAAAATGTTATCCTAAGTGAAATAGATAGGGGAACGGATATAAAAAAATAAATTCATTAGCCTAACTTGATAGACATATGCATAGAGCATTATATTTTGGACAGGACTTTCTAAGTCATGTACAGTATATGGGATACCAGTATCACTAGGTATGCAATGCCAGTAAAACAGAAGGACGTTTCCCCAAAGGATTAGCTGGTGCTGAGTCAGGCTTATCCCCTGCACAGGCTTAGGAGTTTAACTCTTTGTTCCAATACCACTGACAGACGCATAAGAAGGATTCCCCTTAAGATCACAGGTACTTAACCACACCTTTCAGCGTGGGATTGCCTCTGATGCATTTTGACAGGTACTGTGGATGCAGGCCTTTCGTATGTTTCAGGGCCACATACTGACCCTTTCTTTGCCTGGTCCCACAAGTTTGATTGATATGAAATAAGGAAATAAAATAGGGAAATGATTTCATTGTTGACGTTTAGATGAACATCATGGTCTTCTGTGATCAGATGTGTCAAGAATGCACTTATATCATGACCATAATACAAATATTATACATACAAATATTATATATATGGAGTATCATATATATCAAATGTAAGTTTTGTACATAGCTACTGTAATACAACAAACAGGTTTACAAAGAAAATTAGACATAAATGAGATGCTGAGACTAAATGAGATGCTGTCTGTATATTGGGTGACATAGTTGTGGTTTTACTGGCAGGATTCTGATATTTACCAAAATATACTGCCATCAATTCTTCACCACTGGGTCAGTTATCACAAAGCTGGTATCACAAATAATCTATTTTTAACATGCAATTTAAAAATTCAAAGCTGTACCAGAAACTGAGAAACGCCTTATTTATGACAAAGGTGTTTGTTTTTTTCTAAGTGAATTAGATGTACTATTGTTCTATTGTTTGGCATGGAACTGAGGGTATGATTGATATTGTTTCAGTTGCTTGCGTTGTGATACACCTTTAATTACTGTAGAGAGGTTTATCAGCAATGATGAGAGATATTTGATCAGTGCAAAAGATTTCAGTTGCCATTATGAAGCAACTTGGAGCTCTCATTCAGTTAAATACCTCTGCCAACATTTTAAACCAGACACCAAAGGTGGGGAAAAACACCAAAGGGTTTTTTTTAGTAACCAGGAAAGAATTTTTGCATTAGCACCTGAGTAGTACCAGTGGTAAAGGCTGTGCACAGTCAGATCAGTAACACACTAATGATTTTTCCATGTTTGCTTTAGGTCATCACAAAATGAACACTAGTCAAGGGAAGTCATCCTAAATGCAATAGATTGCTTTTGTGGCTATGTGCAGAGTTTGCCATTAGTGGTCACACTGCATTGACTTTAGCTTCCGTGCCTGGTAATATTGATGGTTTTTTTTTCCTTCAGAGTGGAGTTGACTTTCTGTGCTGTTACATTGACCACTGACACTGTCTGGGGATCACAGGCATTCATATTTCAGGTCCTGCCAAGATTCTGGCAAGCAGTCAATGGCCTAACCCACATGACAGTTGTTTTGAGCGACAAATTAATAAGGAGGTCAGAAAAGTTTAGAACCCTGGGATTTCTTGGCACGATATTGCTGATTATCACAAAGTGACATGCGTACCTCAGGGACAGCAGATGCTGGAGAAACGTAGGCTGTTCGGTTATCAGGGAATGATTCCTTGCAGATTTAGTGATGCGGCCCACAGCTCTGTGGCTCGTGGCCACAGACCCGCTGGCCTTTCTTCTGATCCATATTTGATGGAAGTGCCTCCTCAGGCCCCTGGCGCATGCTAATACACTAGTAACACTCCAGCCTTACGTTGTTGCAGTTAGTATTATTGTGTGGACAACATATAGAAAAATATGTACTAAAACATTGCAAACAGAGCACAAACATCTCTGTTCAGCTGGTGATGTTGTTAAATTGCAGTCGGTTTGCAGAGTCATGTGCAAAACAGAACATCAGAGCATTATCCATTGAATTCCGAGTGTTTGTAAGTGCAGAGCATATTTTATGAGAACATCTGGAGAAGGAATATCAAATTTGGTATGTGCTTTAAAATTGCAGTACACTTACCTTGTACTCTGCATGTTTACTCTAAAACAAATTTCATTTTGCCTGTTATAACTGCAGTTTTCTGGTATACCCATTTATGGAGTTTTGTTTTAATCACACAAGATGTATCACCACGTCATACTTTACAAATGCATTTGTCAGCCCCTACTCTACTACATCTAGCTAATGTTTCCTAAACACATATCATTGTCAAGAGGCTGGCTAGGGAATGTGGAGAAAAGATGATTTTATGCAAACCATATATCGCACAGATGTTCCCAGCATACGGATACCTGACACAGCATGAATTAGATTACTCGCTGAAAAATGCTGTTAATTCTAACTGCACCTGGCCCCATTTGAAGAGCCATCATTTAGCATTACGCTCTCACCTCAAATGATAGATCTTGAGCATGGCATGTTGGAGGTCTGCCTCAAAAAGAAAAACAAATCACCCAGATTGTCTCACTGCGACAGTATTGTGGGAGCGGCCATGTTTTCAAACGTTTTCAGCTGCTGGTTGTTTGGTATACATAAGACGGTTTCATAATATTCTGTTGCTGTGATGATGATACTGCAATGGCTGTTTTAGCTTCCAGTGCTTCGCTCTGCATCGACACATAATCATATTCAAACAGTCTTTTGATGCACAGCATGACAAAAAATGGAAATGTTGAGCCTTTATTATTTATCATGTTACGCCTATCTCTTCCTGTCAATTTCTGGACTGAGTTTTACATATTATGTAATTGTTTTTTGACTTATTGTGCTTTTTAATTAAGTGACACTTTTAGTTGTCTGACTGCTTAGTTCTTCTGGGTCATAATAAATTCTACTGGGATTATATGTTGCTCTGTCTTGTCTGGTGTACCAATAAAGATGATATATACAAAATAATGTCAATATTTATGCATGTACACATTTATGTAATTGCTTATTTTTATCTATACTTATGGACTTGAAGGTGCTATATGTTATCATTTGTATAGGTATATATTATTTACTGTATGTGTAATTTATAGCAAGTCTTCAAAGGAATTGCAAGGTTAAAGACTATGTGAGCGGCAATATAAGTGTGTTAAAGGTACCTCTTGATAAATAGCTCAATGCAATCCAATTAAACTGTAAGTTAATAAGACAGCATCCTCGAATTGGTCTGGTTTAATTACTAGTGGTTGCCTCAGTAAGCAGCACAAAGAGTTAATTATCCCCCCTCTGTTCTGTGTCTTCCCAGGTAACCAGTAGGATGGTGGCTGGGGAAGCGAGTGGGCACAGCTACCTGGTGGCGTGCTGGCAGCCCATTCTCATATTGATGCTTGGCACTGTGCTGTCTGGCTCCACCACAGGCTGCCCATCACGCTGCGAGTGCAATGTCCAGGAGCGCGCAGTTGTGTGCCACCGCAAGAAGCTCATGTCCGTCCCAGAGGGCATTCCAGCTGAGACGCGGCTGCTGGATCTCAGCAAGAACCGCATCAAAACCATAGACTCTGATGAGTTTTCCAATTTCCCAAACCTCGAGGAGCTCGAGCTGAATGAGAATACCATCTCTGTCATTGAGCCCGGGGCCTTCAACAACCTCTATAACTTGCGGACACTGGGGCTCCGGAGCAACAAGCTCAAACTTATCCAGCTAGGAGTGTTTACAGGCCTGAGCAACCTCACCCAGTTGGACATCAGTGAAAACAAAATAGTCATCCTCCTGGATTACATGTTCCAAGACCTGTACAATCTCAGGTCCCTAGAGGTTGGAGACAATGACCTGGTGTTCATCTCCCATAGAGCATTCCACGGCCTCAGCAGTTTAGAACAGCTCACCCTGGAGAAGTGCAACCTGACTGCCGTGCCCACAGACGCCTTCACCCATCTCCCTAGCTTGGTCGCGCTCCGCTTACGCAACCTCAACATTAACATCATCAAGGATTATGCCTTCAAACGGCTGTATCGACTCAAAGTGCTGGAGATTGCCAACTGGCCTTTCCTCGACACCATGACAACAAACAGCTTATACGGTTTGAACCTCACCTCCCTGACCATCACCAGCGGTAATCTCACGTCCATTCCCTATGTGGCTCTGCGACATCTGGTCTACTTGCGTTTTCTGAACATGTCATACAATCCCATTCTCACCATTGAGGGAAATAAGCTTCATGATCTTCTCAGGCTTCAAGAGTTTCATCTGGTGGGTGGCAGGCTGGCTGTAATTGAGCCCTATGCCTTCAGAGGCCTAAACTATCTAAAGATCCTGAATGTGTCTGCAAACGCTTTGACAACATTGGAAGAGGCTGCTTTTCACTCGGTTGGAAACCTAGAGACACTGGCTTTGTATGACAACCCTTTGGCTTGCGATTGCAGGCTTCTGTGGATTTTCCGTCGACGGTGGAGACTAAACTTTAATCGGCAACAGCCTACCTGTGCCTCTCCTGAGTTTGTACAAGGCAAGGAATTCAAGGATTTCCCAGACATTCTCCAGCCCAACTACTTCACCTGCCGTAAGTCAAGAATTCGCGACCGTAAGCCGCAACAGAAATTCGTCGATGAGGGGACCACGGTCCACTTTGTATGTCAAGCAGATGGTGACCCTGCTCCAGTCATTTTGTGGCTCTCCCCACAGAAGCAGTTCATCACCACCAAGACGATTGGGCGTCTGACGGTGTTTCCCGATGGCACCCTCGAAGTGCGTTACGCACAGATTCAAGACAATGGAACATACATGTGCATCGCCAGTAATGCCGGTGGCAATGATACTGCGCTGGCCCACCTGCATGTTCACAGTTACTCACCGGATTGGCCTCACCAGCCTAACAAAACCTTTGCTTTCATATCTAACCAGCCCAATGATAATGGTGCCAATGGGACGAAAGCCACCGTCCCCTTTCCCTTTGACATTAAAACCTTAATCATTGCCACCACCATGGGATTCATCTCTTTCCTTGGTGTCGTTCTTTTTTGTCTCGTGCTGCTTTTTCTGTGGAGCAGGGGTAAAGGAAACACCAAGCACAACATAGAGATTGAGTATGTGCCACGCAAGTCTGATGCTGGCATAAGCAGCAGCACCGCAGATGCCCCTCGCAAATTCAACATGAAAATGATCTAGCACATTTGCGGGACTTAATGACATGGGGAAAAAAAAACATAAAAATAGAAACAAGAGGATTCCCCAGTGACAACCCCTGGATACAGAGTTAATGTAGTGCAGCATTTGATTTTTTTTCTCAATTACTTTGAAGGTGGATATGAAGGAGAAATGTTCTTTGTTTTGACTATACAAAGAAAAAATACCCCAAACTCTACATGATGGATATAAACTTGGCCTACAGGGACCATTACTTTGAAAGTGAATTTTGTCCTACGACATTCAAGTTCTTGTGGATTTTTATTCAAAAAAAAAAAAAAAGAAAAGTATATATAAAACAAACCTGAACCCTTCTAAATGTTCGTATCAATCACTGGAATGCAAAAGGCAGGATCATCTTTCTCTTTTGCTGCCCTTTTGCCTGCATTTTTGTATTCTTTTTTTTCTATGGTATATTATATGTTCTATTGCTTTGTCATTCAGAAACAGTAGAATGAAAGGGATGATGAGCACATTATTCCATTAATCTGTAAAATACTACCACATACATTTGATTTTTTTCAATTTGTTTATTATATTCAGCAACCCAATGAAGTATAAAATATGGAAAAAAAATGATCTGATGAACACCTGGATTCTAAAATGTTGCATATGAAAATTTGGGAGAAAAATAAAGCATGCAGATACCTTTTTCTGGGTTTAAATACGGAATTCCTTATAAAAATCCCCCGTTTATTAATAGAGACATTACCACAGTGTAAAGTCAGTTTAAAAATATATTATTTGCATCATCTAGGGAGAAAGTTAGGTTGATTACCTTTTCATTGGAACAGATATTGTGTTAATTCCAGTACTATTTTATTTCAAAAGTATATATTGAATAGCTTTGGATAAAGAGCTTTATGTATCCAGAACCTCTATTGACTGGGAGTTGTATCTAATAATTTTCATCTCGAAAAAAAAAAAGTCTTACAAATCTAATATCAGTCATGCCAAACAAGTAATGTGCTCAGCAACCCTACAAACATTCAACCCTAGATATTCGTTTAGTGGAAGTTTGATTGTCGAAACACATGTTGCCAACATAATTCCAACAAGAGCAGTATAACCTACTGTTCCTGCTACAGACAGATCAGATCTACCTTTCACGGTGCAAAGTGTATAATGAGACATGAAAAACACCATAGGTTTCTAATGATGATTGTGGTTGTGTGTACAATGACCTTACATATTCAAGTACACTGTGTGAACAGCTGGGGTTCGTGGAACTACAGATAAAGCCTCAGTTATTTATGATGGATGTTATAAGAAAATTATACAGTAATGGGCTGGGAGTATGGACTGGATATGCAGATGGTAGCGAGTCACAGATGGTTTTACCAGTGCTGATCTGCAGAGGCTTTGAAGTAATCCATTTTTCAGAAACGTGAGACATGGCTCACGATGATTACAACTGCTCTCCTCGTTTCAGTGTGACTACCGTGCTGAGCCTTTGTTTTTATTTTTTGGTCCTCATCAGTTTAACGACTACTCTGAAACTGTCTTTTTTTCTGTTTTCAGTTCAACCGAGGACTATGTGAATATGTAGTCCGAGCCAATTTTGTATTAAAATATCTGAAAAAAAAATACAAAATGAAAAATATGTTCAGTTGTTCGTGCAATAAAGGTAATATGCAGATTTTGTTTTTTAATTAACAATTTTCTTGATGTTAAATGGTTGAAAATATGGTATGTTGTATTAAACAATCTATGGCGATTTTTCCAAAGTTTCACTAGTCCTATCTGAATTCAGCTCTGTCACCATGGACAAATAACTAAGTTACAAATGGTAGCAGGGACCTGTTTTATGAGGTCTCGAAAGTCCAACTGGGATGAAACATAGGCTTTTTATATAGTGAAAATTATCAATGTTGATGGTGATGTTCATTCAAGAAATGTTTTTTTCTTTGTTATATGCTGCAGTGAGTCTCAAAAACATAACCAATTTACAACTGGTTTTTAAATTTTAAGATGCATTTTTAACAGAAAAATAGAAACCTTGGTTCCTTTAAACACACATAAACACATTTCAGAGTGATAGTCGAGGTAAACAATGAAACTAATACTTTTCAGGCAAACAGTGAACACACAAAATAATGAATGAGCCCATCTTAAAATGTGCAATCAAAAGTTTGAGGAAATGGGTAATTTAGGTTAGTGGAGCCCTGATGTTTTAGAGAAACTAAAGAATCCTGACAGCCCATTTTTAGCAGCCTACTCTTCAGTTCATTCGGTTCATGTAGGGAACAGGAGTTATATTCCTTATGAGTGCACACTTTCTGCCCACTTCCTTACACTGTTTCTGTGTCAATGATATCTGTTCTAAATGGCTACACTTCTCCTAGGTGAAGTGAGGTATCATTTCCCCAGTGGTAGCCATAAAAATGTGCAAAATGACGTGTCAAAAAGCAGCCACAAGGCATTCTTTAGTCAGTGATGTGTATGACGGTTTGAAAAGGTTATTGACAAAGTTATTAAACAGCCACTTTATGAGCATAGAGGCAATGCAGCTCAGAAACAACTGGGTTGATATTTACTTAAAATACAGTGTGGTAACACTGATTCCGCTAAGCACTCTTTAGACAGATTTGGCTCACTCTCCACACTTTACTGAAACACAGCTATAAAGCATAGATACACATAATGTAGAGTATTTATATTGTCTAATAATTGTTGACCTAATTGTCATCTATATAGTTAGCAAAATAACATTATGGCATTGCAATATTATAACATAAGCCCTTGCAGATAGAATTACAATACAGCTTCTTGTACTGACAATAATTACATCTTAACTATATTTTAAATGCTGTATATTCATCATATCTTCAAACAATACACAGTCTTTCATTGTAAGAGATGTAAGACGTACAGTTGTAAGGGCTTCTATTTCAACTCTCTAACACATGTAGTGAGTGTAGTCATGACAATTTCTTTTTTAAAAAGGTTTGTTTACAATTGTGTATTATAAATACTTTATAAGCATTTATGAAAATTGTGTTTGAGTAAAGTGCTGGTAAAAGGTTGGTAAATTTATCGGTTTAGACAAAATTAACTATTATAATTTATGAATGTTGGTATTTCTTTGCAGTTGGCAAAGCCATACACTATTAGACTATGTCTGGGTCTCCATAATTAAACTTATGGGCATTAATGTGAAAGTAATTGGCTCCTATGCTCTACCCAAATGACTACATTAATGATAATGTGACAAGAGTTGGATTAAATAATTGCGACAAGTGCGCCCAAAGCAGCCACATTGCTATTCACATGAAAGCCAACACTGAAATACCCATTCACAGCCAGGTCTTGGTCTATTCTACATACACCACCTTTACAGTTAGCAGTATTTTAAATGCTCACAGTGTCACAAGTTTTAATCAACCAGCAACCCCTCTAGAGTATGACTGAATGATTTCATTAGAATTGGTCTGCATGTAAAGTTATCATCAAATGGAATCGTCAACAGCTGCCAAGTGTTCACAACTTTGTATTTTAGGAAATCTTTATTGTACTGAATATATTCTAAAACTCTTACATATATAGACACTGGGAAATAAGTAAGTGTTGGTAATGTAGTAGCTGTAATTGTATCATTATCCACAAAATGTCCACATGTAATGGATGCCAGCTAGCACAGCTTGCATTTGAATGTTAGTAAACCTCCTGACTTAGCTAATAGTTCAGCTTTAAGGTCACTTGGTAGCACATCTGTCTTTCAAACCGGAGTGGCTGTGAGGTTGCAGGTTTAAGCCTGAGACTAGACTGCGCAAGACTTTGGTTTGCACAAATAAGTAAAATAGTTGTAGCTTCATAAGATTTGATCGTCAGCACAAAGCCTTGTTAGCCAGGACGTTGCAAGGTGTGTAAGCCATGCCACTTTAAAAAGCTAATCGCTAAGGAGAAAAGAATGATTCCACCCAGTAAGCACCATGATGGCTAAACAGCTTGGTGACACCATTGACAATTTGTTAACTAGTCGTGTTAGTCAACTAGCCTACAAATATCTGGCAAGAGGACCATCGATTAGGGCCTAGAAGAATTGATATTTTATGTGAGATTGAATGTTAGTGACAAAAGTCACTTCAGCCTTACTTCACTCTGATTAGACCAGTGCTGTAGGTGGGCATGTGGAATAATTTAGTGTGAAATCCCATCTAAGAGAATATGTTATCAGCTTGTTTCTAATACATACAAAGGGGTTGTAAGAAATTGAACAGCAGGGATAATTGGTTTAATATATAGCATGTCCAATTACGGTCAGCAATGACCAGCGTATATTTTATTTTATCTATATTTCTCACAATGGAAGACATGATGAGGGGGTAAAATGCACTTTGCTGATATACTGTAACTCTAAAGTACCATCTCTGAATTCAGTAAGTTTGCCAGAACAATCATGAACTTTGACCCTTCATATATAACTTAGGAGGTCTGCAGAGACATGTGCTCTATGAATATGAAAACAGTTTAGTTGGGGGATAGTTAAGATGTGAACAACCACTTCACAAAAATATATGCAAACAACATAAATTATGTACTCGCATGATGGGATTCAGAAGGGTAGGAGGTGAACGTTGAGTGAACCAAGTATTAATGAGGTAAAGAGTCAAAACCTTTTCTGATGAACACTGGAATTACTGAGGTTATGCCAGTGGATATAAGTGTAATTGGATATAAGAAACTGAAGACATGGATATAAAAAGACTGCGAAGACATGGACACTCACGTAGAGTTAAAACTGCAGAACGCTTTTAGTCTGGTTTACAAAAATTACTGCAAGCACTCTCACATCAAGAGCAATCATAAGTAAGACACAATAACAGATGGCGCATTATTGTGGTCAACTATTTGAATAGATGGCAGGACACCTCCTCAACATGCTTTGTTGATAAATAATCATAAAAATACGAGTATTTACCTATATTCAACAGCACTACAATGTTCTTAAATATTAATGTTTTTGTGCTATTAGAGTAACTGCTTTTACATTACAGCTTGCTCTGGCATGATTTTGAGGCCAAATGTATTCACAGTAATGGTAATGAGTGCCTTGCCACAGAACTCTGGTAAAAAGATGTGATGGGGTCCTGGCCCTATGTCATGGGCGTCTAAAGGAAAGTGGAGCTTGCAGTTTTCCTTGAGGACTCTCTGAAAAAAAGACCAGCAGTCTCTTCTGCTGCTGGAGGAATGACAACTGAATTTACCCAAAAAGAGCAACACAAGGATAAAATTGAATTGTTGTTTGGCAGGTTAAAGGTAACCATGGTGAGGTAGTTAAGATCAACAGACTCAAAATGACAGTTAAGTACATCATGTGTTTCATTGCTATTGGATAACTAACTGTTAAAAATGATCATGCCATATGGAATTTGATGTTTATATAAAGTCATTGCCTGTGATGGATGGATAAATGGATGAAAGCATGGTTTCATTCTTGCTGACTTATCTTACTCTGAATTCAATGTGAGAGACGGCTATCAAAAAGTATATCATAGCAATATATTGTCAGTTAAGGCAGCAGTTCACAAGGTTATGCCACATCTGTTTAGGTGGATCACAAACCATGTCATGCACCACCTTTTCAGGTCTTTTGTAATGCAAAAGAAACTAGGTCCCATCAACATAACATAAAAGTCAATATAGCGAGATGCATTTTTAAGTGCTGCAGTTTCAGATATCACAAACATGCGAAAAACCTAGCCCAGATAAACTTGTTGTTGACTGAACCCCTATTCTGATCAGTGGATGTTGTTTAATAGCATGGATGTTGGTTGATAACACCTTATTAATATTTAGACATTAAAATATGGATGTATTCCAAGAGGCTGTTGAAACAGAGCAGGAGGACTTTGACTGCAGCCTTTGGAGTCTTTTATCTCTGCCAGTCCAGGGGCTCACGTCTGGTGCAGCTCTCCAGGGACACCCACCTCCAACTTTCAAATGATCGCCGAAACACATCCAGTGCTCATTATACACCAAATGGAAATCAAAACAAAAGCCCCAGACACACACACAAACGCACACACACACACAGACACAGACTCTCCCTCTCTCCCCCTCTCTCTCTCTCGCCCTTTCTCCCACTCCCTCCTTACGACCCATGTGCCAAGCCAGAGTCAGATGGGCCTTGAACTGCAAGCTGGAAGCACATCCAAAAAGCTTTCTGCTGGGGCCCATTTCTTTGGGACATATGCCACATTCTGTATCTCTCCAAGCAGTGCAAACCACCCTGCTCATTTATTCAACAGCCGATGAAAGAATCATGAGCCTCCAATTCTAAAAATGTGACAGCTAAAAGCATGCATCTGTCATTTAACCTTCCTCATTGTGTTGTTTCTCAAACAGAATGCCTCGCACTCCTGTGACGTATCCATGTCCATGTGTGCGTGCGCTTGTGCGTGTGTGTGTGTGTGTACTCGTACGTGTATATGTGTGTCTAAGTGTGTGTGTGTATGTGTGGGTGTGTGTGCGTTTTTTTTTTTCTTGAGCCATACTGGCATGCCATCTATTTTTGTGGTCCTCAGATGGCCATGTGGCAGATGCAATCCCATTGTTATTTGACAGTTCACATCAGGGTAAATATCGTGCCAGCACACAAAGAGAGAGCAGGCACACCCCTTCCATTACCGCCTTCTATTTCTGGGTTCCGCTAGGTGGGACCTGAATATGTCACGCTAAAATAATTGAGAGGACAATTGTTTCACCTTGAAGTAGATTACCACACTCAAAATTATTTGGCTTTGGCTCACTCGCCCTCAAGGACAACAGGCAGATGAAATTAGATGGGGCAGGCCCTGGCCGGGGCCGATGGGTGATATATAGCGTGATTCAGTGAACACAGCCCGGCAAGGCTGCTCCATTTGTCAACACTGGTTCTCACCACTCTGGCTCCGCTGTTTGGGTGTTTTGGATCTGTGCATTGGCAACATCGGGCACCTGGTTGGGCCATAAACTTGGTCCATGATGGCATTCAGAGTCAAAATTGGGAGGGATGCCCCACGCCTGTTTTGGCAAATCATGTACCGGTGTCCTAAATCAAACTGTCTTATATGGTAAGTATTGTGCATCACATTTTTAAGATGTCAAATTTCCGAAAAAACATTGACACATAATAATACACTGGCATGTCTTTAACTTTAACTTCAACTTCTAATTAATGCGTTAATCTTGCAATCTAGTTTTAAATTAAGGGGGCGTTAATAACAATATGCTACATATGGGTTTGCTCTTTCAATTAAGAGTTTGAATTATGGTTATTTAGTGCTGCAGATTAAGTCCATTTTCCCATGGACGGATTAAGGAATCAAGTGGCCCTGGTAAAAAAAAAATGTCTGCACCCCCCACACACCTGTCCGTCCATCCTTTGTTTATTTTTTTTACGCATGCTACCCTAATTTGACCTGGACACTAGTGTCCTTTATGGGGGGGGGTTACCTAACATATGTACACTATGCTACCTGGTACATGAGGCCTCTTGGGAAAGGGGATTACGATGTGTGTGTGTGAGTTGGGGAGGAAGTGGTGGGGGAATCTGGCCTGGCCCCTTAGGACCTCTGGCACTTTGTGATACACAGCACCGAATTGACCGAATAATGAGTAGGGCCTAGCCTGGGCCCACCCATACTGCCTGTGATGCTGCATAGAATTTCGTGTTCAAGTCAGTTTGGCCAACCTGCCTATTCTATGCATGTGCATAGACACCCCTTGATCCCATCTCTGAGCAGGCCAACTAGGACCTAAGCATGTTAGACACCTGAAAATCCAACATGTTGGCCATTTTTCAAGATAGCCGCCATAATAAATGTGAAATTAAGTTTTTGGCTAGACATCCTGTGATGATCTGGCAATCAAATTATGTGTAATCTGGCATGACAAATTTAAACTCAAATTCAAAATTATCTTCATCTGATTGGAAATTAGGTTTTAATTGTATGAAATAAAAGTCTGATGTCTAAGCAATCTTTTCATCAGACATTTAAGCAACACTAAAGCGCTTTTCCTCTTCGGCTGCCCTACAGGTTGGAAGCAGAATTGTCTTTTTATGTCCTATTCGAACTATAGATCATCAACACACTTTGGCAAACTTGCAGACCCAGACCGTGGAGGGCCACAAAGTAAATTCAGAAGGGCCTCTCACCTTGTTACAAGTTGAACCACTGAAACGATTTTGGAAACATTTAAACAGTTAAAAAAAACCACTTTATTTAAAGGTGCCTACATAAGGGTGACATGAGCCTGTCATATACATGCCATAACACGTCATGCACATAAAGGCCACTTTTCCTTCACCCTATTTGTGCTACATAGTAATGTTATTTTATTTAGTCCCAGTGGCCAAATATGGCACAACAACTTATTATGAAGAAATTAAGGATCTTATATTCACTGTAAAGATTATAGTACAGTAATGTACAACTGTACTGAGCATTTCGCTTTTAAATAGTTGTGACATTCTGAGGATAAATGGCAGAGAAAGAAATAGGACACCAGCACCTCTTTAATTTTTATCCTGGTGTATTTCAACAATAAGCAAGAGCTTGAGTATTTCTCCCTTCAATCAGGAGTCATAACAATTGCACAGCTTCAGTGGGCTTTCAATCGCTTAGAGCAGTCAAAGAGAGCGAGCGAGAGAGAATAAGCAAATCCTATTTTTTTCAGAAAAAAATATTCATGACAGAAAAGCTCTTGGGATGCCTCACTTGTCACGTAAAATAATGCTAAATATCATATTGAATTTTGCTCTCATTTCTGCCTTGAATAGAGGGTAACTATTTTGGGTGCCATGATAGCTGACTGATTGACATGCCCTTTCTTTTAACCAGAAGACGTCTTTGTACTTCTTATTTAAAATCACAGTTTCAAGTCAGTCGGTTATATGTTTCAAGCATTTTGATGCTTTTTTTTAAATAAATAAATCACAGCATAACTAAAGACTAATTAACATCAAACAGAAAACACAGCTCTGCTGTCATGCTAAGCTATTCCCCTTCCTATTCTGACTTATTCTGACATTACACACAAAGCTTTTGTTTTGACTGATCTAGTTCAGTGATGCCTGCAAAAATAGGCCACAAAATGCCATGCCAGACTTTTTCCCATTATGTTATTATTTTTATTTTGTATCTGTTTTGCATCTGTTTATCACTTACAGTGGTTGAGGCTCATGCTGACCAGTGCTGAGTGTTCTTGTCTTTAAAATGTAAACCCTTTGTGAGGGAAAGAGTGATAGCTGGTTGGGGTTCTAACCACCCACACACATACACACACACACACACACACACACACACAGGCGGCACACACACACACACACACACACGCGCACACACACACACACACACACACACACACACGCACACACACACACACACACACATACATGCACACACATAGGTGCATACACACACAAACACTACAAACAGCGCTCTCGGAGTGAAAATACCCCTCGGTGTTAGTGCAGAGTAATATAACATACATCCAGCTCAAACACACATCAAAGTCAAGCAGTTGCCAACATTGTTGAGAAGTGAGTACCAATACAACCAACCACCATACAAATGACACTTAGATGGTTTTTGCTGTGATTGGAATAGTTGTAGAAGGAGCTTGGGGGATTACTTGATCAGACTTGCAAAGCATTGGCAATGACATACAATCTTCATACTTCAGTTTGTACAGAGGGGAAAACGTATTAGAGAATCCAATTCTTTTGTTTTTGTTTTACCCAGTAATGTTCTATTATGATCACATGATTGTGCATGAATTTTATTTACGCCATGCCCATGGGATATCAGTAGTCATAGCAATTACATACACATACAGTATGTACAACATTCATAACACATATTTAATAATACCACAACTCAATATATATTCAGTTGTGTCTACTGATGCAGCATAACATGTATGTAAGCACAATGTTGGTTAACTTGCTCCTGCTGGCCATGAGAGCATAAAATCGACTACCAAGTGAGAGCCCCTTTAACGGCGGTGATCTATTGCCTAGCATGTCTCACTGTTGGCTAAGCTTGAGTCAGCACAGAGGAAGTCATAAGTCATCTGAGTCAACCGGTGCATTCGACTCTTTTTCATAACAGATTTGAATAAACTGACCGTACAGAAATTTACAACTGTGAGCTTGCATTCTGACACAAGTGAGAAAAACAGCAAGGTGTGTGTGTGTGTGTGTGTGTGTGTGTGGTGATCCACACAAACAACCTCACCAGGCAAAAGAAATACTCTACTGCCACTTTCCCTCCTTCAGACATATTGCTGAGTTTTTTTTCCCTGGTTTTAGTCCCAAACTAGATAAGGTTGTTGTGCAGTGTACAAGGCAGGACTAATACACAACTAGAGTCCCTTTTCGCACAGAATGAGCAGTCCACAAACAAATTGTCACCCAGTCCCCTACAAGTCCCCAATGCAGAGTAGAAGCTGGAAGAATAAGCAGTGAGCTGTGCAAAGATGGGAGGATCTCTCTAAAAAGCTGAATGGTCATACATGCCTAGCCAAAAATAAAGCAGATGAGTCAAGCAAGTACAGTACACCCACATAGCATATGTCAAAGGGTGAGGTCCTGGAGCACTGCTGTACATTTTAACATGCTGTACATGTAAGAACATGTAATACTATGTACTTACACAGTCCATACCTAACACTAACCCTAATCCTTACCTTTACCCTAATCCTATGGTACTGTGTAAGTACATAATGTTCTACACTTTGTTACACTGTAGTACATGATGTAGAGACATTCTAACAGGTACTCTGTAAAATAATGTGTAATCGAAAAACACAGTGATGCTTTCCCCCGATCCTTATCCTTTGTCCTATGCAAGGAGCACCAGATTTGAAGAGATTAATTACATTTTGAAATGTTACAGTTTCATTGCATAGATTATTAAGGGTTCCACTGGGTGCACTGTTACAATACTCTAGCACCTCCTCAGAACCTCATTGTCACTGAGGAAACTATTGCATTATAGACTACTACAGTAACCACCACCAGCCTTTTGTATACATTTATTGTCATTGAGGAAACCATTGCATTATAGATTACTACAGTAACCACCACCAGCCTTTTGTATACATTTATTGTCATTGAGGAAACCATTGCATTATAGACTACTACAGTAACCACCACAAGCCTTGTGTATACATTTCTAAATGTGTTCTGAATGGAATTTCAATTCATATTCTTGGAGGCGTTGATCTATACTTGCTCATTAATATGATACACACGCAATGTCCTCATTCACTAGTGCGGAGGTGGTCTTCAGAATTTGGCTTCAGGCACCAAAATGTGTACACAATATGTATGGCATGTTAATGTTGTCATGGTTCACATGTTGCAGATAAGCAGGATCCTCCACCAGACTACACTGTTATGGAAAAAAAAATTCTTTATTCTGTCTTGGAATCATTATTAGCTGTCACAAAGGGGTGTCTAGTGTTCCTGGGGTCTGTTCACAGCCAGTAAAAATCAAATAAAAAAGAAACAATACTTAAAATATTACTGTAATAAAAACAATAATCAAATTCACATACATAGAAAAATATAATTATTCTACATATTTAAACAGCAAACAATGATAACCACAAAGAAAAGCATAAGACACTGCAGATCCATTAACTAAGAGAGCACATTTACTGTGGCGTACAAGAAGATGGTTTAGCTTGGTTAAGATACTCATTGTATCTTACATGTGTTTTTATGTGTTTTAACGGAGTAGCTAAAAATTGTTGGAGTTGAGTAAGTCATAAACCTCCTAAAGAAGGAGTCATCTGGCTTCTTTCTCCTTGCAAAGCGAAGCCAAAGTGCTCATCTGTTAGCAGGTTTACTGCTTGCCCAAAGTTAACATACCTGAGTAAGTGACTAAACCTGCTTTCTGGACTGCAGCCATTAACTCATATCTTGACATAATTAGTTACACAATGTTGAGAGACAGTGTCGGTCTGAGGGTTTTTCTTTACTAGTAGGTAGTACTAGCTATACACATGTGCACTTGCTGTTCTACACAACTGCAGTTATACACAAATGCACTTGTCTATGTCATGTGAACAGACCATCAGGAAGTAGTGTAGTAACAGCCAACTCATGACGCTATTCCTAAATTAAACATTGCTAGCAACCTTAGACAATATAATCAATGTTACTGTGTGAGTGAGTGGGTACATATAACATTACATGCTAAAGGTTATAAACAGCCGTTAACGTCTCTCAGTCCCTATCCACTTTCACTGTGTTTATAAGGACCTTCTCTTGTGTATTGGCTCTAATGTGATAAATAACCATACCTCCAATTTCTGAACTGTAATGAATTTTCACATATCACAAGAGGGACTGCTGCATAATTAATATGGTCGGCTGCAAAGAGCAAACCTTGGTGTTTCCCTGGCTAGTTAGTTGTTCTTGTTTTTCTCTCAAAAGTGTTTTTTAAAATGCTCCCAAAATAACACTTGTATTAAACATGCATGTGACTAGCATGGTAACAGACTGAGAACTAAATATAAATGCTCATTGACCTCAATAGGGACTGAGCAATAATAGCTTACACAAGAGCTGAAGACATTTTGAACATTTTGTTATTCTTTCTTATCTTATCCCTCAGTTTTCAAGTCACACTGTAAGAATCTCTTTGATGCTTTTTTATGTAAAAGTAACATTAGTTATTTTCAGCACTCTATCAACAGCTGAACCAGTAGTGAGAGCACCTAAATGAGGATTACATTTTAACCCAAACATAACCAATCCCTGTAACCTTACTACAAACAAACAAAAAATAATACAGAAGAGATGGACAGTGGAATTCTGAGGGAAAAATGGAATGTACAGATAGTCACTTGAGAGCTGCATTCATACTCCTTATAAGGGCTATTCATTGAAATCAGTTACCCACATCAATAACCATTCCACAGTAAGTCTGCTGGGAAAACTACCATTGTTGCAGGGAATGGGGTGTGCATCGCACGTGATGTATGCTGTTTAAGTTGTTATGGGAATATTACCTCGCAGGAAAGGGAATGCCTGATTTCTCCAGAGACCAGGCCAAGTTATCAGGCCATCATCCAAACGGAAATCATTGTCAGCATTCTCTGCTCTGGCTAAACTACTGTCCTGTGATATTTTTTTATTTTTGGAAACAACATAATCATTGATGTACGGTTTAATTTCATTACTGGGTTGCTGTCTTCATGCACCATTTAAATCAATGGTATTAGGACCTAGGCTAATTTTCTCTCTGGACAGTATTTTTGTAATTTGTCAATTTAGTTTAATTTGTGGGGCCAAATGAACTATTACTGTGCCATATACAGTAGATAGTGATGTCAGTCCCAATCAGTTCTAGCCTATTATTACCTATTTGAGAGACATGAGTATCTAAGCACACTGTGATTTCTATCTGTGTTCCCTGTTGTGTTTTTGTATTTCCAGTGCTGTTTGTCCTCTTCCACTTCCATCCTGTCTACCTGAGGTTATCATGTCACTGACTTGATTGGAAGCACCTGGTCATGTGATAACCACCTGGTTCCTGATGCTGGAGATTCTGGTGTGTGCAGCCTGTGTTGCTGCCTCTCAGCTTGGGATTTTTTTGTGTCATGATTGGGACTTTGTTCATAGTTTTAGTTTAGTGTCTTGTCTTTTGTCTTGATGTTAATAAAACTTTTTATTTGTTGGATCACTTTGGTCAGTGGTGTCTTGTTGTTTGCCCCAGTAGGGCCACCCAAGGGTGGGACATAACAATACAGAGCCATGCTCCTGTTTACGTAAGTAGGTGGAAGGCCCATGTTGTGACTCTATTTTGGATCTTTAAAAGCATGTAGCTGGGCTCAGGTCCTCATTTGTGGGGTTGGGGCTTACGGGAGAGGGTCAAAAGATGTAATGACAACTACTACAACATCTGAGGGTGGGGGGTGTTCAGTAGTTGTGAGGGTGTCATGTATAAAGGTGCTGTTTGTGTTAGAGGGGAGTGGAGTGGGTGTGGATGACACTTAAGCAAACCATTTTGTCACCTTGTCCATAATTACAAACTACTTTCCTGGCTGAATGCACTATTTAAATATGTATGCACAGCTTTTCAGGATAAAACTCTGTTAAAAAAATGATGTATCTAACAGACCTAGAAAGGAGTTTGAATATCAAATCATTTGGCCTTTCACTTATGCATATGTGTACCTCTAACAGTAGGCTATATGTAACACTTGACGGGTGAGTTCATAACACATTCATAGCAGCTGTCATAAATTGCACACAAAGCACTTATGAGTGTTTCATGAGACATACGTAACTCAACATTCATACCAAACCTTTCATAAGTGTGGAAGACAGAACGACATCAACTTGTCGAAATAAAAGTACAACAGAGCAGAGCAGCATTGCCGTTTTTGTTCCAAACCTCTTACCTGATCATGACACATCTGAGTCAATGGGGTAGTCCAGTGCCAAAGAGACAGAACATGGTCAAGCAAATAAATTTTGTTTCATGAAAATGTATTTGTTTTATAATGTAGTCTTTGCAGATCATTTCTTATCTATTGAGAATGGGAATAGGAATGTCCAACCGTCTAGGTTACAGTATGGGTCATCTACATATACAGGTGCTGGTCATATACAGCACTCAATACTTAGTTGGGGCTCCCTTTGCCTGAATTACTGCGGCAATGTGGCGTGGCATGGAGTTTGCACTGCTCAGGTGTTTGGGACTGCTCAGGTGTTAGAGGGCCTAGGTTGCTCTGATAGTGGCCTTCAGCTCTTTAGCATTGTTGGGCCTGGCGTATCACATCACAATACCCAACAGATTTTCTATGGGGTTAAGGTCAGGTAAGTTTGCTAGCCAATTAAGAACAGGGATACCATGGTCCTTAAACCAGGAACTGGTAGCTTTGACACTGTATGCAGGTGCAAAGTCCTGTTGGAAAATGAAATCTCTATCACTAAAAAGTTGGTCAGCAGCAGGAAGCATGAAGTGCTCTAAAACTTCCTAGTAGACAGCTGCGTTGACCTTGTACTTCAGAAAACACAGCGGCATCATAACTTTGGACCACTTAGCAGCACTCCAGTCCTTTTTGTTTTTAGCCCAGGCGAGCATACTTGCTTGAAGCACTGACTCCAGCTGCAGTCTATTCTTTGTGAATCTCCCCTACATTTTTAAATGGGTTTTGTTTCACAATCCTCTCCAGGGTTCGGTTATTCCTACGGCTTGTACACTTTTTTATCACGTCTTTCCCTTTCCTCTCTATTACTGTGCTTGGACACAGAGCTCTGTGAACAGCCAGAATCTTTAGCAATGAGCTTTTGTGTCTTGCCCTCCATGTGCAAGGTGTCAATGGACAAATGTCTTTCTCAGCAGTCTTTCCCATGGTTGTGTAGCCTACAGAACTAAACTGAGAGACCATTTAAAGGCCTTTGCAGGTGTTTTGAGTTAATTAGCTGATTAGAGTGTGGCACCAGGTGTCTTTAATATTTCCACAATATTCTAATTTTCTGAGATACTCAATTTGGGGTTTTCATTAGTTGTCTGTTATTATCACCAATATGTGTAAAGAAATAAACACTTAAAATATGTCAGAAGTTTCACTTTTGGAGTGGAATTACTAAAATAAATCAACCTTTTCATGATATTCTAATTATATGACCAGCACCTGTAGGCTAGTTTACCTCCCAGTGTTAAATTTAGTGATTACGAATACTTGAGAACTTGTATAGTAAAGTAACATTCGATGTAGACTTCATAAGACATTCATGAAATATTTACAAAGGCTAGAGAATAAACTGATGGTATTCCTCGAGAAATATTGAAGGCAATTTACAAAGGTTACATTATAAAACAAATACTTTTTTAATAAAATAAAAATTGCGTAACTCTTTTCTTGATGGGTGAGTTCATAACACATTCATAGCAGCTGTTATAAACTGCACATAAAGCACTTATGAGACATAACATTCATACCAAACCTTTCATGAATGTGGAAGACAGAACGACAGCAAATTGTCAAAATAAAAGTACAACAAATGCAAAGCAGCGTTGTTGTTTTTTAAATATTTCATGAATGTCTTATGAAGTGTACATTAAATGTAACTTTACTACTGTTAAGTATTCGGGATCACTGAGTTCAACACTGAGAGTACCCAAAGACACATCACATTAAGGTATAACTTTTTGTTGCTGAGCCATTATGGAAAAGACAGTAAATTATCTGTAAATATCAGACACAGTGACAGTTATGCTGTTTTTCTGATGTGTTTCATTGCCTGCATCACTGTGGTTGTTGCTGCAGAGCATCAGGTCCAGGTGCTCTGTTCACAGACATTGCAAAACTGTGTCTAGTAAATGTTCTTTGTCAGATTATTGATTTAGTTCACTGTGACTTTTTGATTAGGTAGATATAAAACAGCTAGCCCTGTGTTCTGTAAAAAGCACATCTAACCGCTGTCATCTTGTTTCTAATAGGCTTGCAATATACAGAGATGAAAGACTGGTGCCATCCTGTCCCAATACAATGGGCTATCAGAATCAATTTAATAAATATATTTAATAATATATTTAATATAATAAATAATATGTTAAAATTATCATCAATATTTCTTTCCAGTCAATATGTTCAAGCTTTCAACATTATGATTATGGCCAAGTGTTGGGATTATGAATAGACGTGAAGGAAAATGGCTTGGAACGGTGTTTCACAGAAGCAGGACTGGGACTAGAAATGACAGTTTTGTAGCTGCGGGTATCAATAACAACGTTTCATTTCTTACTTGTCATTTCTTATACATAATAATGATACCCCCTGGTAAGCTGGGAATAATATTGGAAGCTGATTTTTTTTTACATTTACAAAAACATTTTTCATGCATTTTAAGAACCTCCATCAATAAAGATGGTGTTAGTTCAGCAGTGGCTTCCAATGTAATTGTCAAAGATAAGTATGCGTTCATTATTGTACAATACAATTATACAACTACATATGTTGGGAATGTTAAAGCTTCTGGAGTTATACTTCTATTATCTATTTGTGTGCGTGTGTGTGTGTGTGTGTGTGTGTGTGTGTGTGTGTGTGTGTGTGAGAGAGAGAGAGGCCTGGACATAGGTGTGTATGTGTGTGTGTGTGTGTGTGTGTGTGTGTGTGTGTGTGTGTGTGTGTGTCTGTACATGTGTATGTCTGTGTCTGTGTCTGTGTGTACTGTATGTGTCTGTGTCTGTGTGTACTGTATGTGCGTGCATGCTTGTTCTCAGCTCTATCAAAGTGAGGCTGATATTACAGGGCTGTAGTCCCAGAGGGATCTCGTCTTTGGACCTGCCACCACTACTATCCCTCAGCTCTGACTCCTGCTCCTCCCACATCTCCAGGGACGGCCAGTGCAAGTCTGTGTGGGAGGACAGCTGGACATTACATCTGTCTGTTGAAACTCAAGGGCCCCCGCGAGATGTGTCTGTGCTGGGGTTATAGCGTAGGACACACATCATCTTTCACCGGCGGCTGCGGCGGGGGTATTAAGGGCCTTTTGCACAAGCGTGCTAATTCAGAGATAAAATGCTCTCTGTTAAATTAAAAAGCACTTCTGTGTGTCATGACTAACCCCGTCACTCATCCCCTGGCGCTGTCTATTTATGAGTGCTGTTTATGAGGGAGGCTTTGAATCATTGATGCTGAAGCACGTACAAAACAGGACACGTCCAGATAATATAGCCGTGTTTAAACTGTAACGGACATGTGTAAAGCCCTGTAAAGTATATTGTACTTCTTTGGTGATTCTACATATGGAACCTGTTGACTTAAAACAAAAAGATCACACAGAACGTATTTCTGTATCATTTTGCATGCAGCAAGACTACACTGCACTAGGATTTGTTCAAGGCTACATTCATTTGTGAGGGGAATGTATCAGTTTGCATGAACACATAATAGGCAGTGCCTGTGGCAGACACGACTGTGTTTTGCATCAGCATTTAGCTCACCTCTGCTGTAAGTAAAACTAAGGATAACTCCATCTTCTATAGTTCCATCCTATGTTACAATGAAGACATCCGAAGCTAAAGATGAGGTACCACTTTTTTATGTTTTCTTTCTAACCCTAGTGTATATAAATGTAACAACATGTAATATTTTGTACTTACACTGTACATACTGGACCTAACACTAACCCTAATCCTAACCCTAACGTACAGTGTATGTACATACAGTAATGTTACATATTGTTACAACATTATTACAGTGTACTTCATGACGTAGACACTGTAACAGGAACCGTAAAAAATGTGTAACCAAACATTATTATTTGATACCATTTGCAGCATACCTAGGATTATTAAAAGAGATGATAATATTACATAATGTCCTGGTGTTCTGCAAATGATGATACCCTTTTAAGCAACACAACTCTGACACTTGTGCCATGATTTAAAAATAGAAATGTGTTGTGTCTGTGTGTCACTGCTCAACCAAATCCCACACGCTAAACTGCAGCAGCAGTGGCTCCATTTGGGGTTGGATTAAAACCAAATGGCCTGCCTGGGCCCCAAGCTGACAGGTTTAATTATGTAACCAGGATGACAGGAGCAGATCTGATCTCTCCATTGTCAGCTCCCAGGCTACGGTGTCACCATGCAAGACCAGCGACTGGGCCACCTCTAGTGTGTTTCTCCGTCTACTGTTGTCTATCCTAATGGACAGAAGACATTTATCACTGGGTATATGCAAAGGAAAGATCGCTTCCTACTTCTCCTCTTCCCTCTTCCTCCCTCTCCTCCTCCTCCTCCTCTCCCTGTAGTTAATAATTCATTGCATTATTCTCCATGCAGATAGCTGTTGAGCGTGAAATCAGTTTAAGAGCGGAGGAGTGGAATGAAAACAGAAATTTCAGGATTTCAATATTTTACTTTTAATGAAGTGTTCATGGGCTCTTTGATTTAATAGACAGCAGGGTGGTGGGAGGTGGGTGCATGACAGGATAAATAACATTACCTCTCCTCTCCTATAGCTTGCTTCCGTCTCCACCACACAGAAACAGGAAATATACAATTTGTGATATATACTGTCAGAAATGTGTGTGTGTGTGTGTGTGTGTGTGTGTGTGTGTGTGTGTGTGTGTGTGTGTGTGTGTGTGTGTGTTGGCATGTCTGTCTGTCTGTTTGTCTATCTGTCTGTTTGTCTGTGTAACTGTAACTAAAGGATATTTTGTTGCATCAAAATGTCATTTGTGTACTATCTTGCACTATACATTTTATCCAACTGATATAAAATACAGGAAAATTCATAACCACATCGAGCTAAATGCAGAATGCCCTGTCAGTACCGCTGGGATATTATTTACACTACTGCAATTCAGCCAGGCACGTTTCCCAGATTTAAAACTGTCCTCTGCTTATATGGTTTCCATAGAAACAGGCCTGTGTTGTTCAGCGCATGATTCCTCAGAGCCAGGTCTTGTTACAGATAGTAAATATCAACTATCTAATTAACTGACACTCACATGTGATTACAGAATGCAGTAAAAACAATTCAAAGCCTCTTGGTTCCTAATTATATGTTTAACCTGTTAACTGCTGAATTTTAGAGAGATTATTGTCAAGCTGTAAATGCTAAAATTAAAATGCAACAATAACAACAAAAAGCCCAAACTAGATTAACAAGCTAGATTAGATTTAAGGGCACTGTTGGATATGAATCGATTACCTACTAGGTCTGTCAAGCAACAGCTGCAAGTGTAATAAACTTAGCACCATTTTACATCATTGTCAACAACAATAATGGGTACAAATTGGGTCCAAAGCGCCATGACAATATTATGTAGAAGAATAAGTTTGTTTAGAAAAAGTACTTTTAGAGAACACATAGTCACAGTTCATGGGGATTTGTGATTTGGCACCTACCATACATCTAGCAGGATATATGAGCACCAAAGTATTTAACACAGACCTTCAACCTTATGCGTTATTCAAATGTCAACATTTTTCACAGGCTAAGCAGCAGATTGTTATCAAGTAGGTCTACCATCCTGCTTCAAGCCTTTCAAAAATGAAAAAAGGTATGAGAAAAGGCTACAAGTCTTTGTGTGTGTGTGTGTGTGTGTGTGTGTGTGTGTGTGTGTGTGTGTGTGTGTGTGTGTGTGTGTGTTGCAAAAAGCTCCTTTAAAACTTGTGTTGAAGCAGCAGCACAACAGACCTAGAGCGACCATCATCCTACTTGGCATTCAAATCTACCCAGTTCTCCAGTGTCCAATATGGTGACCACCATATTGCTCGCTGAAAGAAATATGTCTCTGGTAGAAACGAGGATGGGGGAAGGTGGGTTTTCAAAGGGAGAGCCACGGCTAGGCTGACTGATTGCATCATTTAAAGCTGAGGGCTAGACAAATCTGCCTTCTCTGGAGAATTGTTGGCGTTGGCGCGGCGAGAGCAAGTATGCGCATGCTGATAAAATGCCACCGGCCATGTATCTTTTTATGATATTCAAATTGTTTTTCATATATTTCATGGAATACAACATAAGATTTTAATGCAATGTAGCTGCGCTTCTGTTGTATCAAAGCTCAGGAATGTACAACCAAGTATGTAAAGTCAATGTTTAAAGTATATGCTAAAATTTGACTTGCCGTTTGGTCTAAAACTACACAGAAAATATATATGTACAGTATGTACCAGTAATTGGGACAGAGCTCCAGCTCAAATAATTGCCTTTCTAGAATGGTTTCTTTGACGTAGTTGATATGCAGAATGGATGGAGCTAGTGCATTACCAGTCTTCGGCAGATAGGGATGTGACTCACCCAGGAAAGACTCATAGCAAAAACAACACACCACAAAGAAACTCTTTATTTTAGCAGAACACAACCTCAGCACAGAAAAATAAACTTTTTTTTGAACACGTCAGCAACCAACTGACACACAGCAAAAAAAAGAGCACATGCTACCTAAAAATGTATTTCTTTTCCCATTAAGCTTTTTGTGATGAGTATGGAAGCTGGAAGAAAACTCAGAATGCCATTATCGTGTTTAATCATCCCCCCTTTTATTCACCACCAGCACTTATCCATCACCCTGTGTCTGTGTCATGTGTCTGACATCTGATACCGAACCTTCCAGCCAAAGGTTTTCACATGCTCCCGCCGCCTCCTGTGCTGTATCTCTCATATCGATCTTGGGTAAGTTTCATCAGTGCAACTTGGCCATCACGGTTCGCAGTGCTTCTCTCTCTGCCTGACAGCCCAACCACCCCACCCCACCCCCCTCCACACACACACACACACACAGACACACACACACACATGGAATAGCTTTATGGGTCGGAAACCTTCTCACCGCCTTGCCAACACAGACAGCAATCTCTACAGGCACGCCTCAAATGGTGCAGGCTATGATGCTGGTACATGCTTTGTCAATTTGAACAAATTATCATGGTTGTCTAGCTGTTTGTTCAGGCAAAAAGAATATCCTCTCTTTTTATTTGTGAGAAGAGTTCAGACGCAAAAGAATCAAAGACCAATTTGTGAATTCTATCCATCTTTGGTTTTTTTTTTGCATTTGTCATATCAATCAAACAGCAGGTGGGTTGCTTTGAGCGCATTTGTTTGTCTTATTGAAAACAAACAACTGCCATTTGATTGATCTTTCATTGATCTACTTAAAAAAGACATGATTTTTGAATACTTCTAAAAACAAGTTTTACATCTAAACGTCTCATTTACAGCACAGTGTATGAAAAACAAACATAGTGGTCTGGACAGACTTGTAAACAATTTTAGCCAATCAACACATTTCCTGTAGAGGTGCAATCTGAGACAGACTGTATAGCTCAAACATCTAGAACCTGTCACCAGATTCTCAAACTGTACCTTGGATTTTAAAAAACAAATCAATAACTGTCAAAGCTGTGTCATACCAACATGTAAAAAACCTATATATATATTCCATCCTAATAAATGATTTTGGTAAAAGTTACTTCAGACTCCTGTGTGAAAATACAAAACTTATTTTTTCTACTAAATAACCTTCTAAGCTGCAGGTCTTGTTTTGAATTCAAAGCTTGTGAATGTACCCTGGAGAATGCATAAAGCAGTTAATATGAACTACTTTACTTCAAACTGAGGTTCAAATTGAGTGCATATATTTAACCTTGCAACATCTGTGTGCTATATGTAACTTGAATACATTTCCATTTAATAAGCCTTTAGTTCTGTACTATTGTTTTCATGCACTCCAGAGAGCACTTTGAATAAAACACAGTTTGTCCATATCTTCCTGTCCTGTCCTGTCTGATTAAAAATCACAACATGCACTTTAGCAACTGAATAATTTGCTCAATTTAAAATTACCCTCTTACCCTCTATCTGTGTTGTTATCGCATTTTTAAACCAAACATTAAAATACATTATGTATGTTTTTTATATTTGGATATAAAACATAGAATCACTTTTGGTATATCTCTACAAGATCCAGGCAATGTCGTGACCTTTAGAATGCCTATCCTACCCAGTATACATAAAGGTCCATATGATGCCAAGATATCTCACAGTTGACAGAACAGCCAGAGGAAAAAGAATGTCTATCCTTGCATGCAATCTGGAACTACTTAGTGTAAGTCAATGGACAAAGTCATCAAAAACGTGTCCAACCGCATGTCCAGTCATTTCAGTGCTGTAACTTTTTGTCATCACATCATTAGACAAGAGATTTCATGATGAAATATAGCCGCAAGCAGCAATCAAGGGCCCTTGCACCTCCAGTTCTGCAACCTATGACATTCCACTTTAACCAGTGGGGTTAACTGTTTGCTCACTTTATTTGAGAAAAGAACAAATAACATTTTTTTAAATAAATGAAATTTAATAAATTCAGAAAAAATACTGAAGTGATATAACACACGATAATAATAATGTAATATAATAATCACAATATATATAAAATCATTTTAATCTAAGATGTTATTTGTTTAAGTGCTAAACCCACTGGAGGTCAGATGACTGCAGGCACATGGACCTGAGTGTCCCCTCACTGTGGCAGGATGTTCTTGTGTCCATCATGGCTGCCACTGCCAGAGCAGCTCTCTGCAGCCTGTCTGTCTCCTGCTCTCAGGGTACTCAGGCTTCTTCTCTGAAACCAGGCCAGCAGCTGCAGCCTCCTCTCCTCCTCCACTACGTCTTTTTCTTGTGGGGTTAGACGCTTCCGCTGCTCACCCTGGCACACTCTTGGCTGGTACTTCTTAGAGTCCAACCTTGGACGGATCACGGAGCACTCTCGATCTCTGTCACTGACCAACTGAGATGGGCTCTTCCTGCCTTCCTTGATCTCCTGAGATCTCCCGTTGTCCAGGAAGGTGCCGCTCTCTGCAGCCTGAACAACTGCTGCTTTCAGGATAGTCAGGCCTCTCCGTTGAAACCAGGCCAGCAGCTCTCCTCCTCCAGGTCAACCAGGGAAGACAGCTTTCCATCTGTCAATAAAGATTAAAAATCAGTCAGCAATGTATTTTGATAGTATTACTCCAGACCTGTACCTTAAGTTTAAGAGAATTCGGAGGGAAGAGAATGTGAGAGAAAGAGTGTAGATGAGGAGAGCTTAATGACTGATAAATGGACAGTGCTAATGGCAGGATACTTACATGACCAGTTAGGATAAGCAGACACAGGTCTGGTGACACTGCACAAAGTGTTGGCCATCCTCTTTGCTGCCTCCCTGCAATGAAACCAGCCCAGCAGTATCTCTCTCCTCTCTTCCTCTAGTGTTAGGTGAGACACTGTCTGTGGCTCTTTTGTCTGAGAATTTGTATTAGCTTTAGCCAAATTCATCACCACAGCCACTAGACCTTGGCTATCTTGGCTAGCATGGACCATGGCCTGGTGGATAATAATTTGGCCATTTTTAAGGCCCTCCACTCTTTCTCCAACTCTCTCCTTCCCCTCGGCTAGAGGTAGAGCCTTCCTTGGTCCTTCCTGGACTTCAGCAATGGCCATCTTCACCTCCTCCCTTTTCCTGTCTGCTATCAGGCGCTTTTCCTCTTTTCTCAGCTTTTTACTGCCTGGATTGGCTCTTTCACCTTTCTTCTTCTTCCTGTTGTTGTCCACCTCGATCCTTGATGACACCATGTCGCCATTGGTGGTCTTTTCAGGAACTGGCATGCAGCAACGGAATAAATCGCAGAGTCTCATTATCAATCAACTGTCCTTTTTAAAGTCTCAAATTAGACTGAGCTGATCTTTGGAAATAACTGAACATTCTAGTTTGAACATTCTAATGGAGAGCTCTGTAAGTAAACATTCCATGCAAGCTTCTTCTTTCTTCTGGGCGCATGTGGGCCATCTCACAGACTCTATCTTATTTACATCACACACACACACACACACACACACCAAGCGAAGCAAGATGTAGTTGGCATTTCAGGAATTGTACATTTGTAGCACATTACCTGGGATTGTGTGTGTGTGTGTGTGTTGGTGTGTAAATTCAGGACAGTGTTGAGTTTACCTACTGCACACTTAACCTAGAATGATTTAAGAGCAAAATTCAACAAAAGTGAGAAAAATTCCCACTATTGCCCTATTGACAGTTGATGGTGCTATGCCAGTTTGGCCCAATGCCCAATGTGTGTGTGTGTGTGTGTGTGTGTGTGTGTGTGTGTGTGTGTGTGTGTTTGTGTGTGTGTGTGTGCGCACGTGTGTGCGTGTGTGTGTGTGTGTGTGTGAGCATACAAGTTGAAGGAATCTGAATGAAATTCAGATATGATGTATTTTTTTTTTTATTTCTGTTACCCATGACTGTTTGTTGACTGTGAATTGCCAAATGCCATTGTAGTTCTCTGTGAACCCACACACACCGGGTGTGACCTCCTGTCCCCAGGTATTAGGGAAATCAGATTCCACATTTCCACGTCTTCCTGCCACAAATAAGATTAAGAATAGTTAACATTCAATCTCCCGCTACTTTACCATTTGCTTACTGCCTCTCAGAAACTAGCACCTTTGGTCTTCTGATTGACCCTACAGACATCGATTGGAACCTATTAGCAAGAAGCTCCCACTGTGATCAAAGCCCTGTTTCCAGAAAGCTGCCTGTTGCATATTCATTCACCCACTGGTTACACCCACTTCCTGTATAGGATACTTCAAAAATACAAATATCCATTGTCTAATTTAGATAAGCATAGACAAGCCTGGAGAAACATGCAGTAGCTGTTTGATCTCTGGCAAAAATAGAGGCCTGGAGCTTCTTCCTTATGGTAGTGTTGCTGGTGAAACTGCCTTTGACTATGCTCCATCTCCCATTGATGTGCACCATCTTAATTCTGTGTGCGTGCGTGCGTGCGTGCGTGCGTGCGTGCTTGCGTGCGTGCGTGCGTGTGTGCGTGCGTGCGTGCGTGCGTGCGTTCGTGCGTGCGTGCGTGCGTGTGTGTGTGTGTACATACCTGTGTGGATGTAAGCTATTATGACTAAAGATCGAAATTCAACAAAAGTGGTGGAAAAAACCCTCAGTTGGTATATTGTCAGTTGTTAACACTATGTCAGTTTAGGCATGTGGATATCATATTATCATAAACAGCCTGATCAAAATGATTAATGTGTTAATACACACGAATTAAAACCTATTCTTTCTTTGACCAGCTGGTGGCCCTATGCCAGACAGGCATATTGAGTGTCTGGATTTCATCATAGTCATAGTATCTAATAACCTGAGAAGTTTCAGTGAAATCTTTCAATGCACTGGGACTTAATACCACATTTCCTGTCTAAGAGGCATCTCAGCATATCAGCAGCATATCAAAAATCCCTTCGCAATTTACCACAATCAGTAACATCTTGGCATCATATATGTCAAGTCTGGCGTGAATCTGATAATCTGTCTAGGAGGAGTATGTTAAAATTGATAATGTGTCCAAATGCGTATAACCCCGATTACCTCACTTCTTGTTGGGCGTGGCAAAGTTGGTCATTTTGGTGAGCCCAACACACCTACCAAATTTGGTGAGTGAAGCTGAAACTATATGCTAACCACAGGGCTCTAAGACATAAGGGGGCGCTATGGAGTCTTTGAGCCACACCCAGAGCCAAGCCTCTGTCCATGGGTAGCTGACCACTAGTTTCAAAGTGTGCACAAAATTTCATGAGTTTGTGTGCATAGGAAATGCCTTAAAAAGGCAGAGGCTACAGCCTGCACCTCTGGTGCTCGGGCCATCTAACGTTATGCCACCGACATAGAAGATGTCAAAGATATAGAAAATGTTCCATTTGTTTGACTTTAGATAGATGTATTTGGACATTCAATGGATGTGAAAACAGAGGGCAACAGTGCATATGAAGACATACATGTTCTAATGTGCCTTACAAAAATGGCAGTAGTGGCTGTTTCATGTTGAACATTTGAGGTTCACTGCAAAATGGTAAAATAGCAAATACAGCAATATAAATTCTGTGCTTTGTACATTTTGTGCTTTTTTCATCAACATTGTCAGTCAAGGCTATATCAACATTTTTTCTGCAATTCACCAGCTGCTGGCTTCAGTTTCTTGAAAATGTTTAATTTACAACTGTCAGTCTAACATTGGGTAAGCCTTCTTGTCACACACTTAACAACAAGAAGCATCATATCCTTTGAAGCGGACTCCTGCCTGGTTGCATTAACATCACCTTGGAAACATACATTTCTCCCTGTCACACAGCACAAGTCATTTCAGCCTATGAGCTCTCCCAAATCAGTCATCTTGGTGTCATGCTGCAAATAGCTCGACAGTTTTTCGCCTATCGTCCCTGATAGTGTGGGATAGCAAAGCATCATTACCTTCCACACCACAAGCAAGTGTGCCTGGCTTGGCTTGCTCTATCAACTCAGGTAAGCCCAAATGGGCTCCGTTCATGTTTTCCCTACTGTGACTCAGACTCAGGTGCCCAGATGAATTCATCAGCTTGAAGGAGCCATCAAGCAAGCCATGAAAGCCAGGGTGAATCTGAATGCATGTTAATGATGTAGAAGAAAACAAGAGGAGCATGGAGAAATAATCACCACTAAAGCCACATACCTAAAGGCAGATATGTTGCAAAACAAGGAAATCACTGTTGCTACCTTACCTAAGGCTACACGGCAACATGTGCAATGCTTTTCAAAATGCCAAACATGCCAGCGGTGTATTGAGGAGGGAGTCTTTTTTTTGAAGTTCTACTGCGGGTGAATCATCCTTGCATTTGGTAATGATGAGGACAAAGATTTCCTTTGTTTGAAAGGAAGATTCAGACAAATAAAACTTCCCTGCAGCATAAATTGTTTTTAAAATCTCCCAAATGGCAACAGTTTGCTTTGTTGGTCCAATTAATCTCATTCCATTTCAAGTCATTTGTAAAGTCCAGGACTGTGAATAAATAATGGTCAGGAGGGAGATTGTTATGCTGTCAAATCAGACTAGATGCTCCATTTTGTGTTCATTACTGTTATCAGTGCCCCAGCGGGGTCTATTTGAATATATCAGGACAACAACCTTTTGGCTTTTAGGGATTCACAAATGAATAATTTATGTGTATTATGTGGAGGACAGTGGATGGAATAGTGCATTACACCAGTTGTCTAAAAAAAAAAATAGCATACGTTTGTGTTCACAGCTCTAAAAAGATGTTAATGAGCATACAGACTCTGACAGGTCTGTAGCTGTGGAGTAAGGGTGCTACATTCACACTGCGTTTCCAACCTGTCCCAATTCTTGAAATGTTCTGATCCCCGCTCCTAAATATAAATGTTCAAATGCAACCAATTAAATCTAAAACTGAGATTAACTCTTTGTTGAAGGCAGGAGGAGGCAATATGTGGTTATCAGTCTGCTTCAGTGTGCCAGTGTAGCTTTGATTGCTACCGTTTCATCCTTAGGTCCCCAGGTGCTCCGCAGATGATACGCAGATAATAAGGTGGCCATGGAGCATACTATACAGACCATGATGAAAGTCAGGGATGATTCGTTACTAGCAGCTGGCTCTGATGGACAGCACACAGATTATATAAGCACCCTACCGTTGCAAACTCAGTCACCACAGACTGGGTGCTTCGTATGTTTAAATGTTTGTTTAGCATAGGCCTATTGTGTTATTTGGTGGGGTGCACATCATGCATTTAAGGTATCTGACTTTGGTTTTATGTTTTAAAGCTTAGATTGAACTGTGCACATACATGGGATTAAGATATGCACACAAATTTAAAAATGTTTATGTACTGGGGGTTCAATGAGGCTATACACAAATCCATGTTGTTAAGTAGGCTTGTAATTTACACACCACACAACCAATCACACCGTCAGCATTTTGGGAGAAGGGTTTGTATATTTGGACTTTGGACAAAGCCCAAAAGCCCCTGTGTATATGGTTCTTATTTCTGAGGCTTAATTCATCATCACACTGCATCATCCATCTATTTACTGCCATAAAAAGCACACCAAAACGCACATGAAATAGCCTGCTGTCTGTGAAAATGGATGTCTATCTGTCGCAGAGCTGCAAAACACATCAGACAAAATACAGCAGGTTTTGTTAATCTGAGAGATTTACAGAGAATTTGCCCCAGCTGTGCCTCTGATGCCTAATCTTGCATGCTAATGTGTCTTACAGTGTTGATGGCGCAGGGATGGGGTAGGGATCAGAGGAAGAGGAAGATGAAGAGGAGGAGGAGGAAGAAGAAGAGCCTCCTAACCTCAACCGTAACCCAATCACACACACAATACACACATTCCTGCCTCTGCTTTAATTAGGCACGGCACAGCAGCCGATTCCCTCTTGGGCGTGAGAGGAGGGCTGTAGTGTGTGCGTTTGCGAGATCCTCCTCGAGCTTCTGGAGGGTTCTGCCCATTAGCTCCCCGCCGTGTGCCACCTCACGCAGGGCCTCGCAAGCAGCCCGGCGAACATCGATCAGCAAACACCCTCCTCCCACTCAGCCCGCTGTGGCGCACCACCACAGAATACGTCAACGCCGCCTACTCCGTCAGGGCCTGCTATTGCGACGCACATCCTCAGTGTATTTTTGGGAGGAGTATAAGAGCCGGATTCTCATAACCAGGGGTAACCAATCCCCATTGAGATATTGCACCAAGACCATTATCTCCCACTGCCTCCTTTTGACCCGATCCAGCTAGCTGGTAATCCACTGCCAATATGCTGCCGTCCTCTTGTGTGAAGTGGGCGATGAATCATCATGTTTAAACATGAGTTGACATGAGAAAATTAACTGGACACAATATATGTGTCAGGATATCATGTGACTGATATTCAGAAAGAATTGTAATCTTCTTACAATCTTATTTACTTAATGGATGTTTTTGTGCACATGTTATGTGCACAGGCTATTATTAAGATTTAATGCTGACATCATGTAACACAGTGAACAATATTCAATAAATAGGTAAAGATGTTTTTTTGGTGTTGGTCTTGTTTTGTGGTTTTTCTCTGTGTTGTTATTTGACAAATGAAATTGCTTGTGCATAGTCTAGAGTGTACAGTCTACAGTATCTACATCAATCATTTAGAGCAAAAAAAGGATAATACTTATTTAACTGCAAATGATTTCCTGACTCCAAACTAAGCTCCACACCTTACTGTTAACTGACTATATAGGCCTAAACTCTGTCAGTAAGGTTGGCATGGCTATGTGCATGAATGTTTCCATTTCTCTCACACTCAGCAACTAAACTTCCATCATCTCTGAAAAATGACACGTTTCTCCTCGGAGCAAAAAAATAAAAAACTGAAAAATAAAACACAGACAGAGATTGTAAATTGATTTAATGCATTTGTGAAAATAATGTAATCAGCGAATTCCATCAGAGGCAGACATAGTATGTGATGAAAAAGGGAACCCCATCAATGCATTTGCAGCCCTCTGCCTGTAAAACAGAGAAGCCGCTACGAATTTTATTTACTTCCCTGGGAAAAAAAAGCTGAGGAAAATACACCATACCAAGGCCACAATAATATCTCTTCCCGATGAGACATTGATAGAAGTAGCTTCTGTAGCTTGTAAAATATGGCAGCCACAAAACAACGCCTATGGAGAATGAGGAACTCTAGAGATACATTTTTTTTTCTTGTTAGAAATATATATTTTTTTATGTTTTAAGAGTGTAAATGTAGTTGTCATTGGTGTTGATGTTTCATAGAAATTAATTTGAGACATGCACTGACCTATCTAGAAATTACAAAAATTAAGCAAGCAAGAGATAAGATCAATAGCTGGTATTTTTTTCTATTAACCTCCTAAAAGTCAACAAAATAATGAAAGGCCGTGGCAGTTACATCAAAGTGGTACACATGTCTGGTAATGCAATTATTTATTGGATATCTTGAAAAATCTCAAGCCTTTACAAGCACAAGTGCCTTCCAAAGCAATTTATAGCTTATTACTCTGAGGTTGAGTCTGATTCTTATTCTAAACAGAGACCTGTCAATGCTCATCCGAACTCAAAGTCCACTGCGGCATTTGGAAGACAACTATAATTTGGCTGACTACATCTGCTGGGTGTTGCATGTCTAAGTGATTTTCAAGCAAAGATTGAAGATGTTAACCAAACTTAACCTTTATCTGTAATGCCTTGTTTCATAATGGCATTAGCTATTTCATGCAGAATAGCTCCCTCAATGGGATACACTGCTATGAAGAAGTAAGTGAATCCTTCTAAACTGTAGTCTGTTTGTTTTGTGATGTTGATACGTAGCTCAGTCACTTATTATATAGTAAATAAGGTTACTGTTATATAGTTTTCTATTATATAGTATCCAAACAGTCCCTTAAATTCGCTTTACATCCAGACACATCCCATGACAGCATTGTAACAAGGTTCCCTATAGGGGCGTCGACCCCTCTGACCTTGAGCTTAAGAGAAAGATCTGTTGACTGCAAGAAATAAAAAAAACCGTGGCTGCGGGGCGTAATGTCCAACACAAACTAAAGGGTATCAGAGAGACGCTCAGCCGCTCACACCACTGACCCGCTGGCCTCCTTTAACGGCCTCCTCCCGGTGCACTGGACTCTGAGGTCCAGAAATTAATACACTCCCGGCCAGCTCAGGTGTGAGACGAGCTCTTTACTCGCGACGCCAGAGGCAGTTACAATCTCACAAGTTATGTACACATAAAGGCAAGAGCAAAACCTTACCCTTGAACAGCAAGACCTCCCTTCTTATTGTCATAACATCATCGCATACAGTCCTACTGAAACACCTGTGATCACACCCACTGTGCCACTGCCAGAGGGGGAAACTGAGGACAATTGTAAAGGGCCCAACATTCACAGGGGGGGCGTTGAGGACACTGCCAATAGGGAAAGGGGGGTGGGCTACATTTGAATTCTATCATAGATTGAATTCTGCATAACTGAACACACCAGAATGACATGATCACATGGCCATCATGGGCTACGCAAAGCATACAATGATACATGATAAACTGCAGATAATGCATATGCATTGGCACACATTTTCAGAGTCTCTGCTGTCATGCTCTATCTCATGTTACAACTCATACCATCACCACCACTCATGGTCTAATCATTTTTATTAAAACTAGCATGAAATAACATAATAGATCAGCATACAACATAGGAACCCCAACATTTATCAAACAAATCTCTAGCTTAATTAGAACACCAATGTAACATGTGATTGACAAAACCTGCACCTGCATTGTTATTGAATCTACAATGGCAGTCATAGCACACCAGTAGGCTAGCAAAGGAAGATAAAACCCACCACCCATGACACTCCTGTGCTAGCCGGCCCTGCGAGGTTGTCAGGACGGGGAGGCTTACCCCATCAGCAGGCTTCTGTGTCCCTGGTGGACTGTGTGTAGCTCACCTCCTTTAACCTCACAGAGAATCTACATCACTAATGTCATAACTGCTCCCCTGAGGGCTCAAGCCCCCAGCACCCTGGTCCGGGGGAAACAGGATGCCCTCACCACAAGGCTAAAAGCTGAGATGGATTGCTCGATGGCTATCTCCTATGGTGTTTTGGAGAGGGGTGGGTTTACACTGTGTGCAGCTCTGACCTGCTGGTTTCCACTGCACTGAGGCTAAATCTAATTTTTGAGACATTGAAAAATGGTGCTGCAATGTTCCCTGTGCTGTGTAAGAAAAAAAAACATCATGTCAGTTTTGGGTTTGTATGAGTTTGCTGTTCAATTTATGCTACCTGTTTTGTGCAGTTCTGTGCAAATTAGATGAATAAATGAATCGGGAATGAGTCATACATGAGACACAAAACTGAAAAATTTATGAAATTACCTTTTCTCCTCACATTTAAATGGGACAGGTTTGGCCCTAACCACTGCTAAATCTTAACCTCACTTTTGTCCCTTTCAGCCTGCTAAACCCACAGCATATGTCAACACAATATGGCATATGTCCTCAAAACATTTATAAGAACAGTGGTGGGTAGGGGTGAAGTGGAACAACAAAGGTGCATAAACTGTATGTGTTTCAGAAAAAAACTAGGTAAAGACTGTATATCATAACACTAGGGATTGGAAAAAAGTGAGCAAATACTGTTTTGAAAAGGTGCATAACAGCATTTACCTTTAACTATATATCCGATGAGTAGGGGTGAAGTGATACAACAAAGGTGCATAAACTGTATGTATTTCTGGAAAAAAAGGTAAGTAAAGACTGCATATCATAACATTGGGGATTGCACAGAAAGTGAGTAAATACTCTTTTTGAAAAGGTGCAAAAACGGCATTTACCTTTAACTAGATCTCTGGTAGTGGGTCATACATGTTTCCCTTAATTAAGGATTAGTCAGAACAATGCTGAGAGAGGCCAATAGTTTCAGGGAGAGACAACGTGTAGTGTGAATACAGCAGTTTGTGTAGGCAGAGAAGCAGCAGTAGAGTTGAGTCAGCATGTTTGAGTTGAAACAAATAGCATTATCAGAATTTGCATAGGATGACAAGGTTGTAATCTGGCAGAGGATAGGATGTGCTTTTATACTCTGCCATGCAATGATACTGATGTGATATTACCCACATAGCCACAACAAAAAAAGAAAGAAAGAAATATTTTAGCCAGTTAACTTCACCCAAAAATGGAGATTTGTTTAGCAACTTTTTTTTCCTCGCAAAACATTGCATTATGTTGGTAGTCTCAAGAAGAGTTTGTCATTGGTGGAAAATTTGTCTTCTAAAACAATTTAGTATAAATATGCTCTGAAAAAGACACACACACACACACACACACACACACACACAAACATAAATATATCTCTGAAGGAGGTTCTTGACTGAACTCCACCGTCATTCAATATTTATGATAGTTCTTGGCGTTGCATGACATGATTACTCAATGAATTGGCATGGCTTGTGATTTAGATTTAGATGATATTCTGACTACATATTTTACTTGCTGACAACGTATGCGAGTACTCAATAAAACCATACCTTTAAAAGATTTATAAGCAGGGGCTAAAATATAAGCCTTAATATAATCAGATGTGGTCAATAGCTTTTCATACCACACCATAACGGCACAGAAGTGAAAAAAAGACTTCTGATGTACCGAAAAAGATGCATGTACTGTACTACAGTACATACTTCCCCTTTGTACTGTCATGACTCACAGACTTATAATGATTTCAATGTTTCTTTGATGTGGCGTACAAATCTGTAACTTTGATTATCTAATAATGGACTAATGGACTTATAATGAGCTACAACTGTCAGTAGTCTGTAACATCAGTCATCAGCCAGTCTCAACCCGCTTTTCCTGGTACATGTACATGTAAAAGTTGGTGTTTATAAGAGGTATATTTGTGCTAGACTTATGTGTATTACATTAGATTACATTGTTACATTACATTGCATTTGGCAAAGGTACGGAGGGATGTTGCCATTCTTGTCGCAACTGGTAGGTCGTTCCACCATTTGGGGACAACCACAGAGAAAAGTTTAGAGTAACCTCGCTTTGTGAGAGGCGAGGGTACAGATAGACGATTTGTATGAGTGGATTGCAATGCTCTGGATGGGACGTGAGCCTTTAGTAAGACGTGTATGTTATGTATGTTATTAAGGTGAGGTTTCCAGTCAAGTTTTTTTTCTTGATTTTTTTATTGTGGTAAGGCTAACAGGGGCATTGACAGGAGGGCCTCTGATGACAATATTAAAACAAAAAATTGTTTTCCTTGTATTTCTTCGTAGGGCCCAAAATGACTGGTGGCACTCCTTGCAGATGGTTTTTGATAAATTGTCATGCGCCATGGATTTGACTTTTATGATAAATGTTCATTAGTCCTTCACCTGCAGCCTCAAGCTCCTGAAATACATCATACCTGGCAGTTAAAACTTTAGAGTTTTTAATTTCCAGATGTAATTTCAGTTTGAAAGAAAAGTATAAACAGACATGCAGTAAAAAATCATCTCATTAAAGTGTCATTATTTTTCCTGTAGCCTCTAGTCTACAGCAATGTTTCTCAAAGTGTTGTCCGTTGACCACTGGTGGTCCGCAAGAAATGTTATTGTGTTAAAATATTATTTTTTATGTTTCTTAAAATACCTTTGTTATGCACAGTATGTTTAAACGACATGTATATCATCTTTATGCCATTACCCAATCAGGGCTATGATGCTAGGGGGAAGTGGTCCTCAGTCTGAAAAACTTTGAAAAACATTGCTTTACAGGAAATAATCTGAAATTATGTACAAAGACAATAGTAATTGGATCCTATAGAGTTCTTTTTTGTTGTGTAAATGTAATTCCTTTGTCTGTGCGTTAGGTTGGATGGCTTTTCTGTGTGCTGTGTGCTGGTGGGTGAACTCCGAAAGAGATTTAAGGAGAGGCTTACTTCCTCATTGGTGCACCATGCAGGGATCAAGCACTCAATTTTCATATCAATAAAATCCAATGTGGCCATAATCCCCGTGGGTTTCTGGACGTCTCGGCGACCTGCGATGCTTCAGAGGGGCCATTTGCCAGACTCAGAGATGTACAAAATCTGCACAAAAAGGTGTGCTGCATAAGCACTGGTCCTGGACTGTGTTGGCAGCATTGTGAAAACCCCGGGATTAAAGCCTCCCTTGGAGGAAAATAGGCCACGGGAAAAGAGGTCAGCACCTGACTAGCCTGTGGCTACCTGCCAAGACAAAAGTGCACGAGAGAGAGAGAGAGAGAGAGAGAAACAGAGAGAGAGAAAGGGAGAGAGGGAGAGAGAGGGTAGAAACAGATCACACACCAAAAATACCATTCAGTGGAGACAGACATTTTATGTTAGGCAGTATATAATATGTAAACAACTTTTTTCTTTGTGACTTTTTTTTGTGTGAAATTTTTTTTTATTTTTTTATTTTGATTTACTACAGAGCTTCTTAAGTTTTAGATTTTAAAATGCACTGATTGACAAAAAATGTGTGAACCATTTACGATTTACGAACTTTCACAGGCTGTTACTTCAACAGGCTCAGTGCATTCTGGGATAGTTCATTTGCTTCTAATACTTTTGCAGTTTTTTTTTTTTTGGGATTACTGGCTTGTCACTGCTTGCTGCCCATCCTTGAATGTCTTGAAGAGCCTCAAATTTAAACAGAAACAGTAAAAAAAAAAAAACTTATTGAATTGAAAATGAAACAGCAAACCATATTCAGATGGGTTTGGTATGGTTGAAAAAACTATTCTTTAACAAAAAATAATAACAAAAGTGAGCAACTGTCCTCTGAGCCCCTCCGATGTGTTTTGTGCCATGGGCCTATCAATATTTATTTGCTTCAAAATTACAGTGTTTATCACTGTGTTGCAGATGTATAGCCTGAGGGTGCTGAGATTGTGGGTGGGCCACAATCTCCCATGCCGGCTGGTAAAAAAACGGTTTTGTTCATGGATTAAAAAAGGCAGTCAAAAATCAGGATCAAAGCCCTGTCTCTATATTGCAGTTGCACGGCCTGAAAGGCCTTAGCTGTTAGTAGATAGGGCAATGTCAACAGGCCTGCTGTCCAGATATAAAAAAAATGTGGCTGACAACTCAGATCCAGTTGTTAAACCTAATATGGAATCAATACAGTTGATACGACCCACAAATCCATTGTCTCCATACAGACCGAACAGGGATAAACTTTGATATTTGATGAACAACACTCACTCACAACAGTGTATAGGCTAACTCTAAAACTTAACTAAATCTGAGCCAAGCCAAATTTAGTGGGAGCATTTTTTGTAAAGTGAAGCAAGTCCTCTTTCAAAATGTAAGATGATAGTGACAGCGCTGCATGTAGCCATTGTCTAGCATGTTTCAGTCCAGAGTCCCAGCACAAGTTTGTTTCCTAAATTGTTTTGTCTTACATAATCGTGTTAGTTTCTTGTGTCTTGAGCTATTATTTATATGGTTTCAAATCACTGGTCTGGAGTAGATGACCAGTAAGTGTGAGTCTTTTTTAATGGTATTTGAATTTGTTTAAATTTGACTTTTTGTTTTAAAAGACTGTCTTTTTCTGCAGCTTTGCTGAACATAATTACACAATGCTTTGTATGTCCATACCTTAAGTTGTTATTACTTTAAGGCCAGATCATTGAAGTGCAGACTTAACTTTAATAACTTACATTTTTCCAATAGGGGTGTACAATAACAAATGCTGTCAGTCATGTTTACTGGCATGACTACCTCCAATCATGATGCAGGAAGCTAGTGTCTAGGCCAAGCCTATTGTGCTATCATTGCCCCTCTGACTCCCAGTAAAGCTGAGAGTCCAGAAAACGATGTTTTAAAAGCACATGGTCCAGTTCCGCTTTGCTGCACCGAAAACAAAGCATATCCCAACCTGCCATTAAACCTGCCAACAACACCACAATGATTTCAAATGGTCTGTACTTCTACAAGCTGCTATGTGAAAAAAAATCACAATCAATTCCAGCTGAAGTAAGCCAAGTCAAGTTGGACATCTAGTACAAATGATTGAGTTAGTATGAGAAAGAGTTAGGGTTAGGGCTAGGGTCACCTCCTTCTATGGTATTTTCAAAGCATCTGCTGCTGTTAATTTTTAATCAGACTCCCACTACATTTAACCACAGACTGTTACTTTGTTCAGCCCATTTCACCTTTGACAGTTTCACAAACCTGGGACAATATCAAGCCAGATTCTCGCAGCGTTTTAGTTCAGACTTTGCTACCACATCAACCTTAGCAACCATTACAAATGGACAGTGAAAGCAGCCAATCATCATCAAAGCCAAAAAGGATGCCGAATAGGTGCAAAACCACGTGTTTAAAATCCCCCTCCCTAACATAGCTTTCTGAGAGAGGTATTTAGGAAGATTCTGAGGCATTGCAGATCCAACTAAAATTTTTTTGTCTGTATGTGTCACATCTGAGAACAAGGATAAAAAACCCCTGTTCAACCCTTCTATGTCACCTTTAACAGACAACCTTTTTATGACTTATTAGAGGGGGCTGGGCTTCCCTTGTAGTCTTCAAGCAGTCGCCTGTGGCTACGAATTACACATGTTATTGCCCACAATGTAGCAGAGAACGTTGGTATTCCAGCTGGACACTAAAGTGCCTTGCACGTGAACCAGTGCCTTCAGGCTATTTGCTAGATCTTCAGCTCTGCCAGCAGTCCCTGCTGTTTTTTCCCCTTTTGAATCCTGGAACATCTTGTGGTGGTGGGTAGACACTCTGCCTCTCCCGACACTGGCGAAAGGTTCCACTTCTTCTTTAAGGTTCAGTAAACAGCACTGTTTATTGCATTGCAAGAACACCCTTGGGATTTGCAAAGAGAGAGGCTGAATAGGACTGGAAGACACTAAAAAGGCTTGCACTCAGACCTTATCCCAAACATCTCAAAAATTCTCTTACTTAGGCACTAGTGCAATGTTTTTGTTTTGTTTGTTTGTTTGTGCTCACTTCAAGTTATTCAGTCTGCACAACTCATTTCTGGTTGTCATTTCTCTTTATTTTCATTGACATTTACACACTTTAAATTTGTACTTTTTCTAGTGTGATTTTGGCCATGGTCCACTCTCCTCTCTGCCAAGGGCAGGCTCCACGAGGCATGCTGAGCTGTACTTCATGCTTGTCTTTCATCTGTTTTGGCCACTTGATCTTGCTTTCCCTTTTTCTCTCCCTCCTTTCCTCCTACCTTGCTTTTCGCTGCCCAGTTGGATGGGGTGCTCTGTTCTAATAGACAATTACACTGGCAAACAGATGGCCAAATTGCATTTGTACAGAGGGCAATCATAGAGGGAGTAAATATAGAGCTTTTGTTTTATTTCACAATCAGTTGTTTACTCTGCTACATAGAATGTATGATGACCACTGCTTTTTTTTCTTCTAGCAGTGGCAAGTATTGTCAGGGCTATTGCTGGCCAGTAATAATATTACTACTACTACTAATAATAATAATACTAATAATAATTACCATCTCAACCAATCATCATAGTCATCATCATCACCATCGTTTGTCAAAAGTCAAAAGATTGTCAAAAGATAATGACACTGTCATAATCATCATCAAAATCATCATTATCATCATAGTAATCTAACATGAAAAAATAGCCTCCTCTTCAGTCTTACATTTAGTATATTTAGCAAAGAAAAAATATCTACAGGAATTTTTTTTTATCATTTTGACTTCAGTACTTGTTTTGGCAGAGAGATACTGAAATATATAGAAGGGTAAGGCCTCTGAGGTGCAATGAGATTCTGTGAGTCCAAAGGCATAAAGTTCCTGGAAAGCAGGGTGGCATAGCGATCACCTATTCTAGTGCAGTATTGTTTTGACGTCTTGACTCTAACTTCACCCAAACCCAGACCCAGGCCTTCCTGCCACCCCTCCTCCACTCCCATCACTGAAAAATAAATATTGGCACTTTGTTCCATGCTCATTTCACAGGCTGTTGGTTTCTCAGCTGTTTCTGCTGCCCATGTCAACATTCTGTCAGGTCTATGGATCTACGGCCAACTCAGGACGACACGGGTCTAAACCAGATACCATTCCACAGCAGAAACATGAGTGACAGCTGCTGACAAGGAATGTAGATGGAAGAGACACACTTATTGAATTCTTCATATGCTGCAACCTACTCGTGTTTTTATACATATGACACAAGGCAGTAGCCTGTAAGACTCTTCAAAAATGAAGATATACCTGGCCAAGGAAACATTCTGGTTTTATCTATCATGACCAGCTATGCAAATATAGGTAATTAGGCTGACTTAAATATTATGTGTAGTAGGCCGTATCCTTTACATGTCTGACATAACCATGTTATAGATATGTTACAGTTATCATCATGACATTTAGTGCTCGTTAATAATTTCATACGCTTTCTAATCTTTCCATTTACATGTAAATCTTGTTGTGTTAATGGTATAACATCATACTGTATGTCATGCTACAGTGTTACCATAGGAACAAACAGTTTTGATAGCTTGCATATATGAGTACAATAGATGACAAAACAAAATATACCCTAAGCAACAAAACAGAACATACCCTAACACAACAACAAAAATACAATAATTTGTCATAAATGTACAATGTACACATGTGAACTTTATGAATAAAATCTCACTTTTTATTAGAACAGCATTTTGTGATCACAATTGGAATGACTGCATTGAATAATAATGAGAAATAATGACAGCTTATACTCTACACATGTGGTAGTAAAGTCTGAGTAAAAATGTCATTAGACAGTGATAATTAGACTGCTATTCAGCAGTTAATTAGATAAATACCGTGTGACAAGGGCGCTGTTACACACACATTGTACCCATTGTGTCATTTTCCTTGCTGAAAGAAAGCCATTGTTACGACAATGCATCAAAGCTTTGCTTACTACAGGGGAACTGTGGATGAAAATGTTCTCGTAGACGGTTGAGCCATCTGGATCTCCCTCTAAGATCGGGGTCATGTGGTGTTTTTTTTTTTTGCTACTGAAGACACTGAAGTGTGTAGCCCTCATCGATTCCTGTTAAAAATAAATAAATAAATAAACACACATGCACCCTGTTAATGAGGATTCACAGCATGATTGTGTGTGTGAGTGTGTGTGTTTGTGTGTGTGTGATAAAAGTCAGTTTTATTACGTTTTCACGAGTCCTATGTTTTTTTCACTGTTTTACATTCCACTACTATAGTTTTTTTTGTTATTCTTAACCCCCATACATTTCTTTATCACACTGTATTGAAAGCTGTATGCAAAGTATAAATGTTCATTCATTTTGAAATTTGTCATGTTTAGTAATGAAAGGCCCTGAAACTAAATCGTATTGTATTACAGATCATTTATTGGTGTTTGTGTCCTCAGGCCAAATGCAAGGGTTTTGCAAACATGATTAAACACAACATACAGTTATACTGAACTGAGTGGAGAAAACATTAACCACAAAATGAATCCATATTTAATTTTATTCTAATTCAATAAACCATTTCATGTATACTCGCATGTGTGTGAGGGCAGAGGCAAAGTTCCTACAGGGCTTGATGACAGCCAGTTTAATACAGAGTAACTGCCTTTGGTGATAGACATGAAACAAATACAAGTTCCTCAATATGCCCTGCTGTACATTTCACATTTTAAAATGCATTATTCATCTCCGAATACTCACACATCTGTTTGAATAGCTTTCATTCATATTGATAGATGACTCATCTGTTCTCTCCTTAAAATGTAGTGTGACTTCTCTACTCTGATGTTTAAGTGCAAGATCTAATCCACTATTCCATAGATTAGTATGAGGAAAAATAGAGTGTTGTTGAATTGTAACTATGGCAGTGTTTTATTGACTGGGAAAATACTGGGTAGAAAGAACAGGTCAGCAGTCTTATAAACACTTTTTTGGTCTGTGTTGTTTTACATCATATTTACTTATTCCCATTATCCTCTATCACAAGCAAAACTGGGTTCCTCTTATAAGAAACTGCATGTTAGCAAGTTCCTTATTTTGTACTGTGGGTTGCAGACAACATCGTTTGCAACATGTCCCCTTTATGTTATGTTTTCTCTTTTCATGGAAAACACTTTCTTTTAACAAGCTTTTAGCATTGTGTTTTTTCAGCTACGTTCAGCAATTAGTTAATTAATAGCCTGCAGTCTTCTAACATACACACACATCTCATTACGAATTAGTAGTTATAGACACTGTTGGACTGAAGATTGATTAGTAACATAAAAATACACATTAGCAAGAAACTATACAATTTTTCTGTAGCCGGAGGATGGTGAAATTAAGTAGGACACATTTTTTCCCTATCACGGTGAACCAGGGACATCTTTATTGAATTATTTGTGTATGTGGTGTAGTACACACACCTTGTGTTTGTGTCTTTAGTTTACTTTTCTTATGGTTTCAGGTAAATGATTAGTCTCAACATCTCACTAATATAAAAATAGCAGGTGTAAGCCAAGGGATATTTTACTATTGTCTGCAACTGTGATATTACCTTTCACTTTTAAGCCCATGCCCAAGTTTGTGCCACAAAGTTCTTCTTTTCTTCACTTAATTTACACCTTGATTCAAAGGAGGCTTTTAATTTCTGCCAGTCATTTTAGACATCTGCGGAGAGACCTTTTATTTTCTGAGAACTAAAGAAAAGTTAGTTGGCAAAGTGCTAAACTTGTGTCTCTTTCCTTTTTTCCCCTCAAATAAGAGTGTGGGCTTCAGATCCATTAGAAGGCATTTATTTTATGTAAGCGAGATCTTGATTTGTCCAAAGCCAAAGTCTTGGCTTCTTATCTTGCATTAATCTCTGAAAGATCTCAAAATAATTTATGATTGCCGTTGTCAGGGGGAAAAAACAAAGTCAGTTTTAAAAGTGGTTTTGCATATCTCATGGAAGGTTCAATGTATCTAATTAAAAATGCAATATAGCAGTTTATACTTCTCAGCACAAAGATATTGGCAAGAGATTTTGTATATTGATGGGGACACCACCCTGCACAACATTGACCATTATTGATTGACTTCGAATTAATATGCATTTGGCAACCATAACTGCTGCTGACAACAAGACAGTACTTTAATTATTTTGAGAGAGATCACGTTGTTCAATAATGAATCTATGTGCATTTATTTCCTAATGAGTCTTTGGGAAGCATTAATTTCCTGCTGGCTTAAATTCTCTGCAACCTGACCTTGGCCACAAGACCTACAAATCCGGTGCATATTGTATGAATTCACACTCTAACACTTTCTTCTAGCAGACCTGGTTCATATATTCTACCAGGGAGAGACAGCTCTTGGTTTCATATTCTTTTTTTTTTTTTTTTGCTCGCATAAATACAATGAATTTCAGTGCGGCATGCACTGTCGTGCTTAATTGGACCTGTCTTTAGAAACACCGTCAGAGAGATGAAGGGTGTCTTGACAGCACTAAAGCATCAGCATGCCCCACAAGACAGCATTAAACCTGCCGTTAATAAGAAATGTGCATGGGGCTTTGTGTCTGTTTGCATGTGACAGTCCATTAGCGTGGAAGAGATCTCGTTACAGGGCCCAGGAAAGAGACTGCCGTGCCTAGTCATTAGTATGTGCAGCAGGGAGTGTAAGATGCTGTTTGTGTGCCTGTTTGTGTGCATGCATTTTGTTTGTTTGTTTTAGAGATGGGGGCATTCTCGGGAACACAATGCACATCTGACGACCCAGGGAGATGCTTATATGGTGGTATGCTGGTGAGTGAATATGCAAATGCTCCGTTCAGTGTGTTTATAAGCATGCAAAGGGGGGAGGGGTGGGGGAGGGATTGTTTAGCAAAGTTTGAAGAGAAGACACTGATTTCAACATCAAAGGGGGAAATGGGATTGCAGCGGTTTAAAAAAAAATTGCATGTGAAGGTCGATGGAGATGATTCAACAACTGAATTAATCCACGAAGCAGTAAGTCCTATCCCCCCCTGCTGAGAAGGAGAGGAGTCCCAAGGGTACCCATCTGCAAAGACAGATTAATTGCACTATTAAATGGAGCAATTTGCCTCTCATAAAAAAATCTTAAATGAAGAACACAGAGCAATGAAACAGTGGAAAGTTGCCTGCATTGTGGGCATCAGCACTACTATCAGTGAGATCCCTACTTTCTATCACTTGTAAACTAATGTCGATTGATGTGTTTTTGAACTCAGTCGCTTTTTTTTTCCAAAACATTTTTAAGGACCTACTGATGGGATTTTTTTGTTATAGGAGGGGATGTAGACTATATGACACCCTAAATCAGATTCTTATTGCAAACAGCATATGAGTAGAGCACAGAAATGTGATATATACTTGATAATATGCTATTAAGCTGGCGAGTGGGAGACAGGAGGTAGGGAATATGCTTTTAGACTCATCAGTAATCAATAGAAGCTCATCAGGATGTGTAGCAAGGGAGGGGAGATGCCAAGTAATGTGCTCGTCCATCAGTCCCTATCCAGCAGATTTTGTGAGAGTGGCTACATCGCTTATGTGCTTCTGACTTTACAAACTAGACTTAAGCTGCCAAACACATACACACACACACACACACACACACACACACACACACACACCCTTGTACCCCATCATCATGAAACAAGGATCACCACTGGGGAAATAATTTTCATTTTTAAGTGGAGAACAAAGTTATGTCTTTTAACGATGTGGCATGGATTATTCTCGCTTCTTTGGTATTTTAGCAGGGTCTCCCTTAGTGACCTTATATGCGATAAGCTTGTTTATAATCACCGTAAATGGGATAAGAAGTACTGCCGTCGAGGGTCTACTTTTACTTCTCTTGAAAGCACAGGTGTTATCTTTTTATTCCTCCACCCCTCTTGCAGTGCTGAGAATCCCTCATCAGAAATTAAATGAGCCCTGCTGAGTTTGCAAAAAAAAAGATTATGGTCTGAGAGCAGCTGGTCATAACATAAGGAGCCGTAAGGAACTGGACACCCAGTTCCTGCAAAGCGTGCCTTTGGCTGTGCTTAGATATGAGTTGAGCCCACTGTCTATGGAGTTGAGAGGCAAGCCATTTGTTTATCAGCCTTCTCCCAGAATGGAGGATTCCAGAGTGTTGTCATAGCAACCACTGAAATCTAACGTGCTGCCTCTGAATGCTCAATAGGAGCCTGATAAAATAAAAACACCTTTTCCCACTACTGTCCCACAGGACATACGAAAATGCTGAGATCTCCCAATCTCGCATCTACAGCCAAACAGGAAAACAGTCATGTTTGTGTTTTAAATAAGTTAACATAAGTTAACTAAAAAAAAACCTCCCTAACATTTACTTAAAATAATGTATTACCTTTATTTGAACTACAGTATCCAGATTTCCCTACACATTTTTACCACTACACACTTACAAAATTTATTCTAAAATATTCAACTTTCATCTAGAGGGCTGTAGTTATAGGAATTGAATAATAAGATACATTTGTGAAATTATTTCTCAATATCTAGGGTGGGAGTCAGCTAGCTTGACTGAAACGTGCATTAATATAAGGAAATTACATACCAGTTTCACACCTAGTCATTCACACTACCCACCTGTGCTATGTGTTATGTAGTCCTGTAGTTCATGATGGAACACCCAGAAGAAAGTACAAAATGCTTTTACAGCATGATATGACCAACTACATCACCCAAAACACACTACTAAGGATGCTGGTAAGTGTGTATCAGTGTAAGCTGCACTACTTGTGGTGTTTACATGGTTTTCACATCCTTTTAGACGGATGGCTCACCACATACAAAAGATCAATAATGTCATGCCCCCCCATTGTTTCATGACATTGCTCAATGTATTACTATACTTACCAGTGCAATTACAGTGTAACAGGAGTACTGCGGAGGACATTTCTTGGAGTGTATCACTGATGTAAAGAAACAAGTCTTGGGGAAGGTTGGTAACCTGAAAACCCAGTTGAGATTGACAGGCCAAGCTTGAAGAGTGGTGGTATAAAAGCCCAAAGCAATAGATAACATTTGAAAATATGGCAGGCATTGGGGTCTTGTAAAAAAAAAAAAAAACAAAAAAAAGTGATTTGTTTTTCAGATTTCTATCAGTCTATAACCACTTGCCCTATAGTGACCCTCATTCTGCAAATGATGACAGTGTTGATGGAGTCTGTGAGTAATACCAAGGCCCAGCCCTGAGCATGCTTTGCATATATAATGAGATTTCACTGTCATGCTCTCAGTCACAGGCAGGGTGCTGCTAAACTAGCTCCTAAAAAAACAATTATTATTATTATTATTATTATTATTATTATTATTATACTTGTTGTTGGTGGTGGTGTTGTTGTTGTTGTTATATATTAGTATAATACTATTAGCAATAGCATACAGTACACAATATACTGTACTATTGTTATTGTGGTTGTTTTGTACAACCTAAATACACTAGTAGTTGAGTGGCCGTTCACCCAACAGACCTCTGATCCTTTACGTGGAAAAGAAGATAATCTTCAATGAGCTTTCATCACGTTAGACCTCAGCGAGCAGACAGACGCAGCCACCCTAGCTTGCCCCGGTTGGCTTAGGCTCCTATGGAGTGTGTGGCCGTCTCCCCATAGCACGGTTTAACCCAGATGAGCTGTCACTGAACTCGGCTGAAATTGCTTTTCCATATACTTCCCCCAGCTGAACTGACCCCTGGCCACACCATGAATTGCAGCCCTGCCTCGGAACAGGGTCAAAGTGCAGCTGTTAGTCTCTCACAAATATGCTGGTTCAACACCATGTTGACTGACTGGGTCGTGTGTGTCAGCAAGCAAGACACAGGCTAATACAGTATTTATTTTTTCCATGTAAAGTATGAATTGTACACAGAACAAAAAATAAATCAATGTACAATTTGTAGATTGAATAAACTCAATAACAATGCCGGTATGTTGTTTAACAAACACACACATCAAAAATAATGTAATTTATGTATTATGTCATGTATTGCATATAAATATTTTCTATGTAATCAAACAACATGAATGAGTTGAAAGAATGTAGACAGTGTAGATTTTATGCTTGGATTTCAATCACGTTTTCCAGAGGCCAGATAGCCCATGCTAATCTACACGGAGCATCTGCCTCTGCCCATTGGTGCAGTCAGGTCTGCAATCACCATGCCCCCCCCCCCACATAGACAGCTTTAGTGACAAGCACATGAAACACACCTGCTTCCCCTCACTCACGTGATGTGCCTCCCATAATTCATACCTAGTAACTGAAAAAAGCCTTAAAGTTGGATCCCAGCCCCTTCTCCTGAATGCAAGAGCTTGCCAAGCAATTCCTTGGCCAGTATGTGTGAAGATATCCCTGTCCCTCTTCCAGCCTTATCTTCTGTTGACCAGAGGGTCACTGAGAGGCCAGAGGTGTTGGTAAGTACTGTCTCACTGGTATAATTTATCATCCCCCAGAGTGTGTTGCAATCATCCGTTGTTGTGAGGTTTCTTTGTGGCAAAGTACTGTAACAGAAAATGGAGTGTTGAATGGCCCATATGAATGACGGACCGTAGGCGGCACAAAATGGGTTCAATGCTGTGTGTGGTCCTCCCGGTCCTCTCTCTCCCTTCCTCTCTCCTGCTTTCTGTCTTTTACTGTCTAGCTCTTATTTTGGTTTGCTTAGAATTCAGGTAATGCAATATAACAGTAATAAGTGATGATTAGCCTTGATAAATACAAATATAAAAACCCTATTTCATATTACCCTAACCCTAATCTAGTTAATAGAAGAATAATTAATTGATGGAGTCTGTCCAAAACGGACCAGCAATATCTCCATCTAACCATTTAAGAAAACTGTTTATATACTTAAGCTTGTATTCAAGGTATTTTACTCTAAAACTGCTTTGACATTTTCTTTCAAAGTCTTCCAGTCTAAACCAAATAAACCACTAAGCTTTTTTTTCTCTGAATGTAAAGCAACATCTCCTGACATGATCTAAAATTGTGAACTCACAAAGCCTTTTTACAACAAACAGTGTCTGATGTTCACAGGCAATCTCCCAACAGTAATAGGAACATATGGGGAATAAGATTCATTTTATCACCTTTACAAACAACCATGTAATTTCCTGCCTATTCCAAAAACGTTTCCAACAGAAAATGTTATTTTCACCATGGCATACAGACGCATACTCACCATCAAACAATGGCTTTTATTCAATATACAGACTCTCATTGACAATTAATATCATCATGTGCAAGATATTTTGGGTTAAGATATTTTCTCTTTCAGCGAATTAAAAAAGGCACTGAATGTGAACAGCCCTTCAAAGGGGCCATTTTTCCTTCATGTTATTTCTGTACAGATGATTTATTGATCATAACATTTAACTGACATCTGACTAATGAACAAAGTCTGCAGAAGACTGGGGAAGCTTATCAAGTAGTTAGACAAAATGGCTTTTCAGAGGCACTGCTGTGCTGTGTGCTCTGTTCTTTCTCATTTCCACATCACATAAAGACATGAGGACCACCTCTGGAGTCTCTTGACCCCAACCATTATCTTTTTTGTGACCTTGGGGGTCATTAAGAGGTCAGAGGTGTTGGTGAGCACTATTCGCACAGTCTAATGTACTCAAAATGTCCATCAGTATTTTCGGGGAGTTCACCTTTGTGTTCCTCTACGATATTACCTTACTACCAGAGTTAGCTGACACAGTTGCTGTTTACTTAAAAAGTCAGTGCTAGCCTCAAGAGGCAAAGGGATGTTTTTATTTTTGCCTGCAGTTATTTCCATTATCTACACTTGATATCTATGACATTTACATTTAAGTCATTTGACACTGAATATTGGCATTCAATGAAGTCTGAAAACGAGAACAGCATTTTAAAATAAACATTCCTAGTGCTATATCCTAAAAATATACAGCAAACATTATGTGGAGAGGGAAAATGTGTTATCATTGCTTAAGGATGGCCCCTCTGCACAATCTCTAGAGCACAAAACAACATAATGAGGAAAAAATGCACTGAGCCTGAAAATGAAGCTGAGGGGAACTTGGGAAAATCAAAGATAATAACTGTCCAGTTGTGTTCTCGAAATCTATTTATTTCCACCTTTATTATTTCACAGCAGGCTCTGCAATTATTTTAAAGAACTTATAGACAAGGAATGATTCTGACTAAATTGAGAAATGTTTTCTGGAAAAAAAAACAAGACACCAGGTCCCCACACAGGCACTTGCCACATTAATTTTCAGAACTGCACACGGAAAAAGAAATAACTATCCTTTATCTATTAATAACAAATGTTTTCTTTTCCTCCAGACATCCATTCTCAAAGTAACTAAACTATTGAACCGGGAAGTGATAGGCCAAGAGTATACCAAAACCACATAGCCTTAAGAAAAATAAAACAGGGAAAAAATTGGACTTTTATTATTTCCTGTTTAGCACTGGCCACAAAAGTAAGGGATGGTGGCTTGGACAGAGCGTCTAAAACCTTCTTATCTGTGAGAGCCACCCCTGGAAGGTGTTTACACTCTGCCTAAGCAGCCATAGGCACTGTAATGTAATATAATTAAACTCTAAATGCCTAATGTCGTTCAAGAAGCTGCCTAATGAGTGTCTCTGAAACACACTATGGAATTAGTGGTAGGGTTTTTTGATGCTTTGTTTGTTTGAAGTCACCATTGTCCATGCCACACCATGCTACTGTATAACACCCTCATCATGTGTTTTTCTAAAGTGCAAAATGCTTTTTGGAGTATGTAAGTGTATCTTTGTGAGAGTGAATGACCATATAGTTAAGGGGTGTAAATGTTTACATTTCATGCATGACAGCCAAAGGAAATGTTATACTGTTATAAAGTAATGACAATGAAGGTCAGTCACTCGTATAACTCAATCAATCATGCAGGTCAAGTCATTTTATTTTTATAGCACATTTTTAAGCAACAAACAGCAGTTGACCTAAAGTGCTTTACAATACAAGCAATGATTACAAACACGTTTCACATATTTCAATTCAGACTGCTTAAGTGACTATTATTGTAAACAACAAATAGTGTCATTTGCACTATATCTGTAGAGATGTGAGCACATGCTGTTGTACGACGGTTCTGTTTTGTGGCAGCGAGCAAACTCTCAGTAGTGTAAATCAGTGAGTCTAATTCCGGGTGCTTTCAAACCCTATATTTGATTCTGATTCTGGGAGTGACACAGTACAAGGAGTTACAATGTTTCAAATGACTTTGTTTTGAGTGATGTTCACATATCAACCAAAACAGAGCTAATTCTGACACGCTCTCAAGAAGACCATGCATTTGCAAACAGTTTTGTTTTCTGAATTCTGAATTCTGTGGAATGACTGCATGCATTGTGAAACCATCCACAGCAAGCCGTCTCAGCCTGATGGATTTGTTTCAGTACAGAGTATGTTTGCTGTGTTCACACATGTCCAAATGAACCGCTCCCGGGGGGAAACATTGCCAGTAGAACAACGAGCTAGGTATAAAAACATCCTCATACTGCCTAAATTTGTGCCTCACCTGTGTCCTTCCCTCTTGTTAAAACACAACTGAAACAGAATGATTGATGCACCCACTCTTTGTTCTTTTCCCCTGTGGGTCAGTTTGTCTCTGTCCTCTCTCACCACCACCCCAGTTGTTTTAGCCATGTGGCTAAGGTGACAGTTAACACGGATGTGAGGCCGAGTCAGTTTACTGTGGTGCTGGAACAGCCTCTTTCTCTCTCTCTCTCTCTCTCTCTCTTTCTCTCTCTCTCTCTCTCTCTCTCTCTCTCTCTCTCTCTCTCTCTCTCTCTCTCGTCTCAGTGGGCTTGCACCCCCACATCTACAAGGCCCATCACGTTCCCCTCCACTGACCAAGGGTGTTCAGCTCACACTGTACACAACTAGCCAGTAGAGAGCCAGTAACATACTTGAATGGGGTTAATAAAGAGTGGCTTATTTTTTCAAGCATGTTGTTGTGTCCTGTCTTTTATTTGAATACGGGAAGTACCTATACCGGATGTACTCTGCACGAGGGGGAGAGGATGCTACCTGTGTATGAGTTGTCTGCATTGTGACTAAGTAGCAGTTGTTACACTACGTTCAAGCTGTCATTTTCTTACACTAAAACATTACAAAGCATAACCTATATCTTATCTAATGTGTTTTAAATTGACAACTGTTGTTTTGTTGAGGGTTATTGTGGCCATTAAGCGGCAGTATGCTGATGATTGTGCATTGTGCTTGGCCTGTGGAGTCCTAATTAGATTTGCTGTAAGTACCTCGCAGACGCAAGGTGCCTGTAATATGATGTGAGCGTTCCACTGCTGAGAGAGAAACTGGCACACTAAAGGTTGGTGATGCATTTAACTTTCGACACCGGCGGGAAGTAGCATGCAAATCAAATATACTGTCAAACTGTATACATAGTAAATTGAATTCAATTCCATTCTGTTTAATTCAGTTTTTATGTATACAGTGCCGATACAAATTAAAATCATCTCAAGGCACTTTACTGAGCCAGGTGCCTGAAGCCCTCCGAGGAAGGTCTTTTAAACATGACGAAACCCTGAGCAGAATATGGCTTATATAGAGGGGGGTATATCTGCTTAAATCCAGCCTGAGAGAGAAATACAAGGTTGGGGGACATATATTCTTTTAATGAGGCCAAACACAACTTCAGTGGATACGAGCAAAGTTGTACCGAATACCACTTGTTATTTCTGAGCAGCTCTGGGAAAAAAAACATGCTGGGAACATTTTTATAGTTATCATTGATTCAATTAGCAGGATGTCCCATTATCCTCCCTTCCCGCATGGCGGTCTCTGGTGGGAGTGCGTATAGTTTACCGCACACAGTGGATGGTGGCTCCGTTGACATTACAATAATCCTTTGGAAATATAATAATAATAATATGAAAATGCACAGAGCCATGAAATCGGCTTTTGGTATCTCTTACCATGAGGTCATTTACATATGATCCTCCTGGAGGTTGCAGGGATAAGGTCATTACAGGGTATGCAAGGTCTGCTGAATGATAGATTAACTCTAAAGGCAGCAGTCCCCTGAGGGTCAGCCTATGCAGATCTATGGGGGGAGACAGGCTAAGGCCTTGGATGCAACAGATTAGCTAATGGAAAAAGCTCCTCCAGTCAGTCACTGACTGATACTGCTATTGTTTTTACTGTATGTGTAAAAGCGGCTTGCTTGGTTATTTTGTATCTAAATGGTAACCATTAGCTGATGTTAAGGTTTTCACTTTTTATCAAAAAAACACTGCGGTCTACACAAAACACTGCACAGCTCTTTATGTAAGACAATGCAAAACAACAAAATGACATTCTTTTTTCTTTGTTTTTTAAATAAAAAACAAGGCTGACCTATAATACTTTTGTACTTTTTTCTTTGTTTTTCTCCTGTAGCTATTTGGTGCTGGATTTGTTTGGTTAATAACAGTATTGTAATAACCTGAATATATACTATACTTATATAGGAAATGCTCTACGCTTGAGAGATTACAAACTTGTCATGCCTGCTCAAAAAGTCCATATCAGATCCTACCAAAACTGCAGATAAGAGATCCCTCGCTCCCCATTACTTTGATGTTTGTATCTGCTTGCTCAATGAAGGAAGCAGTGAAGGTAGCAGAAACGTACAGTAAGAAGGGTAAGAAGGGTATTTCCCATTAATCTTCAAGCTAGCATATGGCACCGGCCTAAGCCTGCTGCAGGAAGTCTAAGTCTTCTGAAGTCTTAGCACGCTGGAAGTGTGACTAGATGTTGCCAGGTGCAGAGAAAATAGTTTCACTCATGCACGCAGCACAGGCATGGACAGATTAAAACACTGTTAAGTTTCTAACACCAAGTAGGTGACTCGGTCAGACAAATCTGGGTTTAAGCCAGTACAAATCCATCCATTGTGTGTGTGTGTGTGTGTGTGTGTGTGTGTGTGTGTGTGACACGGAAAGTGTGAGGACAAGTTTTGTCCTTGCATCACACATAGTGACCATGGCTTGCCCTCCTCCACAACTGAAAATGAAAATATGTTGCTGTAGTAGTAGTAGTAGTAGTAGTAGTAGTAGTAGTAGTAGTAGTATTTCTGAAGTCAAGGCTTCTTTTAAAGATCTTCCTTGAAAAAAATATCAATTTTCCAGAAGCCTGCATTTTGATTTCTTGTAAAAGAAAGCATAATTTATCCCTGAAAGACAGCAAAAAATTCAGATGCTGGGTAGCTCAGATGTACCTGTCTGACAGGTTGCTGGAAGTCATGGACACAATGTTTATTCTTCACTGGGTATTGATGGTCAGAGATGAGCAGTTGATTTCATATGCTTCAAGCGCTTAATTAATCTATCGCTTTAATTGGTTGCTCCTTGTTAAATAGATCAGGCTCTTTTCCTACAGATGGTGGAATGGTTCATCCCTGGTTGAACTAATGAAGAGATCTTTAAATCAGTGACTGTGTATTGCTGTAGGCTTATTTGGGAGTGAAAATGTCTAACACTAGAATTGTGCTGCTGTTCTTTATCTTATCATGCAGTGTGCTAGGATTGGTCTTGTCAGCCATAAAGAATTAAGTATTGCTCCTCAATCCATGTAATACATGGCAGTCTGAGGTGATGTGGAAGAAAATGTTGAACATGTATGCATGTATGAAAATTTAAAATATACAAACATATAACCATGTAAAGAATATAAGATATAGAAAAAGGTGCGCTGGTGAGAGGCCTGTGAATCGAGGAGCAAAAACTGTAGATGACCCAAGGCAGTCAAGAGAGGCCCAAGACAGGCCCAAAACAAAAGCACAAGTCGCAAATCCTAGTTAATAGACAACCCGGAGAGCACGAGTTAGAGAGGCGCAACACAACGCCATTGTATGTGTCAATGTAAAGCTTGTGCTGAAAATACACCCTGGAAACAACAGGAAGCACGAGCCAGAGAGACACCACATGACACCATTGTATATGCAACATAACGCCATTGTATAGGGCATCGTAAAAGATGGTAGTATGAAGGGAAGTTGAGTAAATGGAACAAGCCTGCTTTGTTGCAGCAAATATTAGGAAGACATAAAATAGGACAAGCCTGCAGCAAATATTTGGAAGACGTAAATGAGATAGGGCTGCTTTGTGTAAGACGTAAATGAAACAGGGCTGCTTTGTGTCAGCAATAGTAGAAAATGTAAATAAAATAGGCCCGCTTTGTCTTAATTTAAACCTCGTGAGGTATAGACAATACGTGCAGTCTTTTCTTTAAAAAACAGGAAATCATGAGACTTTCCACCATTATGACTTCATACAAAGAACCACCATTATGAATTGAAAACGCGACTAAGACAAAAAGTTAAAGCGCCCACAGGGCGATCAAGAGATAAGACTGATAGAGGAGGAGCCCCCGCCAGGCAGCATAAATACAGGAGGCAGAGCAAGGTGTAGCTCAGATCATCTTCGGATCTCAGAGGCAGCACTTGGGTCTTCTGCAGAACAACCCTTGGGACATCGATTCACTTGCCAGCTCCCCAGCACAGCAGTCTTGGAAGGCAAGCAAGCTGTTGGCTCTGAGTGGTGTTGTGAATAAAGGCTCTCCAGTCATCTGCAACTTCTCGTCTCAACTGGTCTCTTTACTGAAGAAGTTAGAGTGCTATTTTGTTAGAAAACAATCCAACTCCGGCAAAGAAGTTTTTCCACGACAGTGACCCTTAGTTTTTAGTGATATTTTTTCTAGTCAAATTCCTACAGTGCATAACAGACACAGTCGCATTGCCAGCCGAGCAACTTACTTATTTCCTAATATGTTTACAATTATCTATTCTTCCTAGGTGCATATGGTTCTTAATATGTTTGGCCATTTTATTTGTAAGTTATCAATGCTCAGTTACTTTGCTGTCTTCTCTCCCACAGTAAACCCTGCAATCTCTATGTATGCCAGTTGCACTTTTGGCCTGTCAGTGCCAAAATGGCATACTGTATACTCTAGGTCTAAAGAGTTGACCTTGTTCCATTTCTGAATTATCTGTCTCTTTTCTCTCCGCCACTGCACTCCACCCCCCACCTCTTTATATCCCTCCACTAGCAGGCCCGCAGCAGATGGGTCCTACCTCTGAACTTGGTTCTCTTCAAGGTTTCCTTTCGCTTTAAAAGTGTATTTTTCCTTGCCATCACTGCCTTGCGTTTGCTTTGTGATGTTCAGATTTTAGACTCTGTGAGGGGCTTGAGACAATGTATTTTGTAGATGGTGCTACATGAAGTAATGAAATTGAATTGAACAGCATAGTGATAAAACTGATATAAAGCAAATTCACAGCCATAATCACAGACTTCATAAACACCCAGTGAGGTCATTCACAATCCACAAGGTTTATAACAATGCTTTTCCACCAAAACACAGACAGGACCCACATAGCAAGCCCACGCAAATGGATAGACCATGTGAGGTCCAGACTCCTGCTGTTTTCAATGCTATTGAGTAATGTTGTGTAAATGGCATCCCAGTGGAGGTGCTTATTTACCCAGCTGTGTAGCCGGGTTTAGCGCTGCCCTTTCAGTATGCACTCCGCAGCGCTCATGAGAAGAGATGGATTAGACTGCCTCACTGCTGGCCTTTCTTCTGCATGATCCTGCAGTCATACCCTCAGCCTCTCCCCTATCAAACCGGGGTTTGGTGTTTGTTTGTTTATTTATTTATTTATTGCCCGGGACGAATCGAAGAGACCTGGATGGCTTCAGTTTAGAGACTTCAGCACTTCAACACTGCCGAGCTGCCCTTGCTTCTCTGTGGAGAAATTCCCATGTGCATGGGGGAGTTCAATACCACGCATCCACTGGCACAAAAAAAGCTTCTTCTTGGATAAATATTGATACTAGAGTAGTAGTGGTTCAAAGAATTACTTCTTAAACATGAAACTGTACATATGACATATATAAGATGACTGCAAAGATACAACGTTGGCTATAAAAATTCCTTTGAAGCCTTTTTTACTTTTTTATGTGTGTGTGACATTGAGCTGAAAGCATCCTCACAGCTGGGCTCCTCTGGGACCCCTGTGACAGAGTGTTCCCAACCTGACCTCAGAGAGCGAGAATCAGAGAAATAAATGCTAACTTTTAATGAAGTCAGCCGAGCAACCCCGGGGGAGCGCGTCTCCAAAGTGGTTTCTGCGGCCGCTGACATCTTTCCGATACTCAGAGCTGGCCAATAAGTGTCTGCGGGGGCTCACAGACCACTGACTGCAAGGCTTGACTTTGGCTGAGCCCCAAATGAAAACTCTACAAACTGTAAGTAAAAAAAAGAGCACTTTATACCACTTAAACCCCCGCAAGGTATGTTTTGCGTCTTCAATGTAACATCTTCATCCATTTATTGACTCGCCCGTGTCGCATCCAGGAGCAACCTAGTGAGAGATGGGAAAGGTTGTAAAAGTTTGTACTTTTGAAACAGAGAGGCTGGGGTAAAAACAGTAAACAGTAGTTTACAGGATAGAACTTTGAGTATTATATATTGAGTTGGGTTGGAGTTTGGGTTTGGATAAAAAGAAGGGAAAAATAGAGTCAGAATTACTATTTGATGTATATATGATATATAAGTAGGGTTACACTTTATTTTACTGTCCCTGTTCCATTAATTGGGTACAGTGTAACAAAGTGTGTAACATTATGTACTTACACCTACACACTTACGTACAGTAATGGTTAGTGTTTGTACTTACACCTACACACTTACGTACAGTAATGGTTAGTGTTTGTACAGGGTATGTTCAGTGTAAGTAAGAAATAACAGCAGTATGCATTTCCACTGAATTAATCAACACTGGCGGAGCCATATAACTTCCTGACGCAAAGCGGAGCTAATTAATTCTGTGCTAATGCATGTCTTGAAGGCTGTTATCCTGCTTATGGCCCACTTACCACACTCAGCAATTTAAGAAACATTTAAATTATTCTATAATTTCTTTACAATTACGAATCATTGTCTGTTGTTCAATGCAACCTGTCATTAAAAAGTAGAGCAGAAAAGCAACCGTGAAATTAGCCTATAGGGTTGTTATAGTGAACATTCTATGGGGCATTGATATGCATTGGTGCTTAAACCTTATGCCAGAATTTTAGTACTACTTCCCATAGGTGAAACTTTTGATGGAATTAATGCATACCCCGCCAGCCAATCAGAAAACACCATTCTATTAATATGGCCCATAAGTATATATTATTACATGTTGTTAGATTTAGATACACTAAAAAAGGAACTGTAAAATAAAGTGTTACCATAAATATATATAAAATAAAAAAAATATATATATACACACACATATGGTACTTACAAGTTACACACAAAGTTACATTCATGCATAGAGTACACTTTTTGCTTGTCAGGATAAGGATAAGGATAAGGATAAAGATAAGGATAAGTAAAGCACTGAGGCGAAAAATGATTAATATTGTGGGTAAGTATGATGGCAGACAGTATTTGTATGTATCATAAGTTGGGGAAATATGCATACGAGTGTGGTGTGAATGAGCTTCTGTAGGATTTATGCAAAGGTCACTACACCTTTGATTACTGAGATGCAAATCTTTTCTGTTTTCAATGCTTTGTGTAGCAGTGTAGCAGTGTTTCAGAAATTTGTGAAGCAATTTTCTTGCATTCGTCAGATACATTTTTCTTTCCACTGCTCTTTGCTGGAGGGCTTGTGTTGCTCTACCTTTCTTTACAATACCGCAGAGAATTTCTATTGGATTTAAGTCAGGCAACATACTTGGCCAGGTCACACTTTTCACTTTGTTCTTCTTTAGAAACACTTCTGTGATTTTGGCAGTGTGCTTCGGATCGTTATCATGCTGGACTAGTTCTCTTCTAGTACACCCGCAGGGACTGAGAATCATCTTGTCAGCCAGTTTGGGTATAATAACAAGCATTCCTGATGCTTCCTATAAAATATATCTCTCCAATACCTTTTTTTTACACATATTCAGGCCCATATCGTTATGCTACCACCTGTGCAGTTCAGTGTTGGGACAATGCTTTGGTAGTCTTGGCCAGACTCACCCCGAGTGCACTAGATAGCCCGGCCAGATTTATCTTGGTCCGATCGCTGCAGGTGGAGTGCAGCACGTTTGGCATGAACTCGGGATGCACCGAGTTCCTGTTGTGCGGCTTGCGGGTTCCATATGCTGCATATGAACTAGCGAAAATGATGTTAACATTAGCTTGCTTATAGAATCATTTTTCAAAAAAGTGGCAAATGGTTGCTTAATGTCTCATTAAACAGGACACTTTAAGTTAAGACAAGACACTGTGCCTTGTGCTGGGCTTTATTTTCTTTTTCTTTTTTTTGGTAGTGAGCCATTATTTTGTTTTGCTGAACGGTTCCATGGGTTTGAGCCCTGTTGAGGCGGGCCTATTAGTATCGCTACATGCTAGACTAATGCCACTTGCCTCGACTTCCTTGTCTGGATTTACTGTGGCTGGCTTATCCAATTCAGTGGTGAGTGCGTGGCTAATTAATCACCCAGTCCAGCATTTTCACCGGGCTTCCCTAGACAAAACCTGAGCGTGGTAGCTCTATTTTCCAACAAGTTTTTATCTCAAGGTTGTCTAGGATACAGCTAGTTAGAGGCCATGCACTATAACTTACTCCTTTAACTACAGCAACATTAGACTACAGAACTTGAATATTTTCTTGTATTCTAAGTTTTTCTTCAACTGAAGTTGAATGAGTTTGCATCAAAGCCACTGCCAGAGGTTTAGATCATTTGCGTTTGCTCAGCATTTTATATTTGATGTGATTTAGAGTTGAAAAGATCAAAACCCTCCAGGACTAATGTTCTCAAACAAAAAAGATATACCCTGATGATGTTATTGTATACATCTAAAAAAACTTTTTAAAATGTGTCTTAAGTGATATATAGAGTAGACAAGTAGACAGCCAAGACACCATTTGCCATTTACCAGATACCTTTTGCCATCAGTGACAAGATGTGCATTACAATCAGAGATGTTGCTTGCCATTAGAGTTTAGATACCACTGCCAGCTACATCACAACTCTCACATCAAGGATGCATCAGGACATAGTAGTATTTAGCATCGTGATATGTGAATGCATCCCAAACCACCACAGCAAATGGTTTGAGTAATCAAGTCGCAGTGTGTCTTGAGAGTTATTTACACTCATTCCTAGAACTGTCCACCACATGATTGTCAAAGCCATATACTAAAACCATGTAAACAGGGTGCTAAACCTTTAGACCAGGTTTGAGACCTGCAATTACCCTTAACAAATGTGTTAATGCCGAGTATTAACAAAACACTAGTTTTTGCACTTTTATAGCACTTCACTGTATTGGTGACAAAATCTGATCAAAACTCACTTGTCCAGATCACATTGGGGACTCCAATTTCATTTTAATTATGATAATGGAGGGTTTCTCTTTTTGCTGGGTTGATTGCACTCATAGAATGTACTGACAGAGCCCATGCCATTAATGTGTCTGAGCTACTGCTGAGCCAATCAGCCGCAATCAGAACTCTGGTTCCATAAACCCAGCATGACATCCAATCACATCGGGACGGAGAGAGAGAGAGAGAGACAGACAGACAGAGAGAGAGAGAGGGGGAGAGAGAGAGAGAGAGAGAGAGACTAATCCATTCTCTCTTCAGAGCTTATTTGTCAGTCCTTGGTCCAACCCTAAATGATGTGTGGAAGCTGCTCGACAAAAGTAGGAATCATCGTCTCTGTCCGGGTACAACATATGTCACTTGACAGTCAAAGTTCTAACAAAGTGACTGATGGAACAGTAGGTGTCACAAGGACAGCTGACCTCCTCGCAAGGGCAACCGGCTTCTCCACAGCCCACCCAGAGTGTTTCTGTCATCACCCAGGGATGACGTCAATGTTCGGAAGTGGCCTATTATCCAGCACTTGTGTGCGCATTCGACCCAAACAGCCGTTCTCAATCTTAACATTAGTTCTTGTGTAAAATTGATCTGACATGCGCCAATGGCGAACCGTTAGCCGCCTGCCATGCTGACCCCACCCCACTCAGTAGGTAAGATAAGAGAGATGTATGTTTGCCATGCAGGTAGGAGTTATCTCTTGTTTGAGGGGAAACAACAATGAGAGAAGCACAGTCAATTTCGAGTGAACTGCTTTGCATATGTATTGGGGAGAAATTCTTATCACTCCGCCCCTCTCACTGATTTCTTATTGTTGAGCTTTGAGCCTCATAAGTCACGCCCGGTGTTCCATCGAGAATAGGGCGGTGACAGGCCTGAGTTATTGTGGCCTGCGTTGGGGCATTCCCTTGAATGGGACGTAGCGTTCGGTGGTGGGTTGGGTTAATGGAATCTCTGCAATTGGATTCATGAGGAAGCCCGCAGGCAAAAGAGTGCCACGGCACGAAAGCCACGTCTTAAAAATGAATGAACTTGAAAATGAGAAGGTTAACGTGATTTATAACAAACTGAGCGAAAATCTCATTTAAATGATGAGCTGTGTTCTTGAATTAATTTGTTGGAGGGAGCCACGCGCAAGCTCTGTGACATTCATCTCCTTCTGCTCATCACATGTCTCAGCTTGGGAGTCTCGTCCTTCATATATGTCATAATTGTCTTTCGGCTGGCTGCCTCCTCTGGTCAGATGGTGGTGGGACGTGAAATCTGCAAGGACAGCCATGCTGCTAATGTAGCGGTTGTATTTCCCTTGCTGGGGGGGTTGGGGGTGAGGGGGAGGGACGGTTGTAGGGGTTGGGGTTGTAGGGGTTGGTAGATTCGGTGTGTGTGTGTGGGGGGGCTGGTGGAGTGGGGTTGTGGTGGGGGGTCAGTTGGGTTGTGGGTGGAACGTCTGTCATACACATCTTGATCAATGACTCTAGTGTAACATTCATGGGGCCTAGTGTACACACACCCAAGGCTGTGCTATCACTGGTGGGTGCTGACATGTTTAAAATTGCATGTATTTAATGAAGTTAGCATATCTTACACAGGCGTTTCTCATGATAGTGTCACAAATTGATTTTGCCAATCAGTCTTCATCACATTTGCATAATGATTCCGTTTTAAAGCCTCTGTCTTAGAGCCGTGGTTGTAGCAGCTTCTGCTAAACTGATGTGAGTGAGAAGAGAGGGCAACTACTTTCTTAGTCATATGAAGTTCCGGCTGGTTATGTTTCCCATTAATGTCGCACAGCATTGGTGTCGCACACCCATAGTGACAAGAGCCTCTTTTGGTGTGCAGCACTTGAGCAATGGCAAGAGCACTTATAAAATAAAGCCTTGAAATGTTGATAGCTAAAAGGTTTTTTTCATTATTATTGATTAGTTCTCTGCACTTGAACTGGAAACTCTAGAAAATAGAATTTAGTTGTTCAGTGACAACTAATAATGAATATACAATGAAGTTTATCAAGGGATGAATTGTTCCTTGTAGGTCTAAAATCAAACAAATTATTAAAAAAATGAAAAAATAAAAATAAAAGCAAAATAAGCATACCAACAGGTTTGTTTTACAACTACATACAATCAGGGGAAAAGCCCTGAGAATGCTAATACACTAACACAGCATATCACTAATATGAAAAAGAGACAGAATGTTGAGTGCCTAACTGTAAATAATAATTATTATTATGAAATAAGGATAAATCCATTGGAGAACCATTTGATTTGAAATACTGAAATATATATCACATTAATTCAACGTTTGCGTAAAAAATTGCCAGCTCCAATCCAAAACCGTCATTATTTATTTGCACTGGTATGCAAATAATAAAGAGCTATATCGAGACGGCACACATTCTTCTGCTTGCAGAGCACAGACAATTTACACAATGATTCAATTGGGTCATCAGAGGGAGATAGTCTCTACGCAATGTGTGTGGCAGCTATTCCCTCGCTTACACGGTTCCCGAATTAAATAAATGATGAATGTTTCCCATATGTCTTATCTGAAGGGTGAAAGTAAGTTTGAATTTCATTTATTCAGAGCATCCAGAGTTCCAGGGGGAGGTGCCATGGAGTACCAATTAAGAAAGAATGCAGAAATAGCACTGCTAACCTTCAGGGTCTGTTTACACTGAGTTGATTTTAGGAACACACACACATACACACACATACACACACACACACACACACACACACACACACACACAAACGGAAATATCCCTGATTTTTTTCAGGTTGTCTAATATCCATTAGATGAATGCCATAAAGACTTATGCAACATGTTTGTTTTGTTCAGGGAGAAGGGTCAGAGCCTAATTCCTCCATCTCAGACATCACGACAGCCACAGGTTTGTATGTCACAGACAGATCACAGTTCCTTCTGTCCTCTCCACATTCTGTGTTTTGCCAAGGATGATGACAAGGAGGAAGACAACTACAAACAAAGAAGAAGAGGAAGCATCTGATGATGAGCATGAATGCACAAAGTAAAAAAAATAAAAATAAAAAGTTGCTGACGCACTGCTGATAGTCAAATCAGTGGAAGCAGATGGTGTGGAGGAATGAAACCGCAGCCAGCCTGTTGGCTCTGGTGACGTCAGCAGGCAACCAGTATTTTTTCGCCCAGCCTCTCATTGAATTATGGAGGTGGCCATGCATGGCTGAGTCAAATGGCTTGTGTACGCAGTGGGCCCCCGGGATGCCTGCGGGCGAAAGGGCCCATGCTGCGGATGACGACTTACTCACGACGGATCAGGCAGAGGCTTCTTTAACCCCGTTCATGCGCAGCCGCTGCCTCACTGATGGCTAAATGTGACACAACCTGAGCAGCGAGAGGAGAGGCGAGGATTCATTTTAATGAACTGACAGGCTTGCCTCACTATACAAAGCACACGAAAAAAAATTACAGAGGTCATCAATATTGCAATAACTCTTGACTTTCTCCTGAAACCTCTGTGACAGTCAATTAGTCAACTACGCATGTGAGAGAGTAGAGTAGAGAACAGTTATCACAAGTGCTGTATTTTAATTCTTACAAAGTGTTCGTATTTCGTAGACTTTGTATCGCAATATGTTGTATTTGGACACATATAGGAAAAACACTGCACTGCAATCATTTTTTGTTTCTTTTAATTAGTCTTCAGGGTTGTATCATTTCTCTTACATTTTTGACCTTTTATTTTCTATGTAATAGGCGTTAATCTATCCCAGATGCTTTCATCATGTCAAAATAACTAGATACACCATTGCATCACCATATAGACACAGGTCTGTACTCTCAGTGAGAACTGAGGCTTTCAAGTTCAGCTAGACTCCGGGCATTGCTAATGAATGTCAATCCATATTATATTCACAGCAACTAGATCCACTCAGAACTTACTGTATGTCAGAATAAAGGTCATAGCAGGCTAAGTAGAGACCATTAGCCTTCAGATGAACTTGGGGAAATCAGCAGAAAGCAAAGCTATAAATTACATGGCCCATGTGGCAGTTATGGCCTATACCTGACTTTCGGTTCAGTTTTTAGTGACTTAGCTTGTGCAGCGGAGGTATTTTTATGCATGGTCACCTGCATCCACAACTGTTTCTTATCAGTTGAACGGACATGTATGAGCTGGAAAAAATACATACTAAATACTAAGCATAACAATGCTAAAATCTTTGTCATTTTCTATACAACAATGCTCTGAAGAAATCCTGTTTTACACTACAAATCATTTCTTTGTTTGATGCTGTAGATTTTCTTGTTATTTTTATTCATTTCATATGGGTTTTTTTTACTTTCTGAGTTATACTTGCCCTCTGTTTTCTTTTGAAATGCCACAGATGGCTGCGGAGGCTCACACTAAGAAAATCAATTAGTTTGTGCGGCAGCCCAGAGAGATACTTAACATCTTACAGCTACCGCCCGAAGTCAAATTTCCTCTGTGTGTTGGTTACACAGCTTCACTTCCAAGTGTTGCTTCCGACATATTCTAGACACCGCTCCTTCGGCCGCCGATGACCGGAAGAAAGGTCTCTGCTGGATCTCCCGGCAACTGGCCACCATGTTTAGATGTATGACTTTTACGTCGAGGGAATTTCTGCCCTAATTCAACAGCACCCCAATGCCCTGTAAGAGACTAAAATGCACTCATCTGAAATCCCCTAGTGTGTGTGTGGTTGTGTGTCTTAATGCGTGCATTTTATAGCCATGGTCTTTTAGTCTTATGGAGGTTCCCCTCAGCCATTTGAAGAGAATTTAACAACCAGCCTAGTAGAATCAATTCAAAATGTAATCAAAGCACATCTTGCTGTATTTCCTCCCAGGAAAGAGTTTTGTTTACCACCAGTTGGTTGTAATTTTTTTTACAACAGGCACTACTGTCCTCAACTTTAAAAAAAGGGATGAATTCTATTAAGCACCACCGTGCCCAGGGGAGAGCAGAAGGTGCAGTCCCTCTCCAGTATCTTGTGATGATGGGTTATGATTTGATCTCTCCAGTGGCCCTTCAGCCACAGAACCATGGTTTTATAGAGGGAGGTCAGTTGTGTGGTAACACTTCCCATGTTGGTGACCGTAGGGGTTGTTGGTCCTATCTTTTGGACATGGGACATTGCCTCTGGATCGTTGAGTGATATTGAGTGATACCCCGGCTTGGGCTGGAGGACATATCGCCCCCTTCAAAATTTATGAGCAGCTCACAGGTTGAATGCGGGCTGAGGTATAGCTAAGACTAAGATGTCCACTGCAATGATGGAGAGGTTGATCGTGGGTGGAGTGTGTGGGTTGGGGGTGAGCGGTGGGTGAAGGGGGGTTGGTTGGTGGTGATTTGAGGAGGGGCTGGCTGTGTCTCATATTGACGAAGAGCAGTCGCACCGAGCTGCTTAAGGAACTGAACATAATGAATTGACTCAATTCCGCAGAGCCTTATTGAGCTATTCTGTGAAACAGATTAGTCAACACAGCAAGTGTGGACCCCTGGACTTCCAGCCCACCCACTTCACACGTGTCAAGTCTTTGAAAATCCATAATGAGTCCTGTTGTAGTTGAACTGCATATGAGGCCACACATTTCATCAGGAGGGACATAAAGACCCTCTAGTCTGATTTGCGTCTGCTCGAGTGATTGCCTCTCACCACCACTTTAACAGAAGCCATGTACGCATGACATCAAATTCTATAAACAGAGTTGCCCAAGCCTCTGTGTAATAGTCCGCTCATGCATGGGTGGGCGCTATTTGAATTCAAGCGCCTGTCCAATGCAAATCCCAAACCATGACTTATTGAATGTTACAGCAGTTGGCACGCTCGTCAAAACCACATCCAGGCCCTTTTTTTTCATAGGCAAACATACGCTATTGACACACCCGGTGAAACTTAGCCAGGGTCAACAGTGTTTACAGACCACAGGGCGGCCTGTGTAGCAACACAGTAGAGCAAAGCCATGCAGCTCAGCAGCTGGCCCCGACTGTGAGAGGAGGCGAGAATCATCCCTCCTCTCTGTCACCACGTTTGAAGTTAAGTTTTTTTTTCCCCAGCCCTGAGCGTTAATCCTGGATGGAATGCTTTAGAGAGACACAGGAACAGGTTGATTTAGCCTGAAATTAAGACCCGCTGTGCCGTAGATTCTTTTTCTGTCACAAAGCAATAACACTATTGACTTTTCGACCGAATCCCTAAGACATAACCACAGCATCAAAAACATAATATCTTCTTCGGATCAATATTTTAAAACTTTGCATTGATTTCTTCCCTTCCATTGCCTTGCCATGCTGAAGAGAGACAGGATCACTTATGATTTTTGTGGCCAGATTGTCTGCGTGTAGATTTGCACAGTATTAACTGTGACAAGCAGGCCTGTGTATGTGTGTGTAAGTGTGTGTGTGTGAGTGAGTGTGTGTGTGTGTGTGTGTGTGTAAGTGTGTCTGTGTTTGTGTGTGTGTGTGTGTGTGTGTGTGTGTGTGTGTGTGTGTGTGTGTGTGAGTGTCTATGTGTGTTAATCTCTCCTGCATATAAACACACTTCGCTTAGTTTTGTTAATTCCCCTCACCCAGCATCTTTGAAGGGTAATACTCTAGCTTTGCATTCTGAAAGAGAGAGAGAGGAAATAGAGAGAGAAAGAGAGAGAGACAGAGACAGAGGGTAAGAGATAGAGAGGGAGGGAAGGGAGGGACAGAAGGGGGATACAAGACAGAAAGAGAAAGAAAAAAAAGTGAGAGAGAGAGAGAGTTTTTTGCCCACTATTTGAGAACTTGTCTAATAGTGGTTGATATATGGGGCTCTCAGCAAAGTTTTCACTGCCCGCTCCGCTCGTGTATCCTCTTAAACCCTGAGCTGCGAGTTATGGCACGTCTCTTTGTGTTGAGTCGTCAAACTGAAGCATTGCCTGCACTACCCGGCCTCTCTGAAAGAAAACAACTGTCATATATGCTTAAGATATCTATTTATCTCATCGCCCACAGTAATTGCTGCACTGCACCAACTAACTAACGAATTGAGATAGGAGAAAGCAAGCAGTTGCCACTACTACCATCATCCCACCAACCCACCCACCCTGCCTTTCTTTCACCAACTGCCCTCATAGCCCCCCCCCATCACTCACAAATTCTATGTCAATAGATGTCAATACCAATACATATAAAAAGTTACTGCATTCTCAGCTAGGGAACACAAAAGACTGTCAGAGTTCTTCTCCAATTCCAACAGAATAAATCAGTGTGAGGAGATGGGCAGATGAGCTGTGGCATGTTCTTACTTATCTTAGAAGGCAGAGACAGAGGCAGAGGTAGAGAAGGGGGGGATTACAGAGCAGAAGAAAATAGCGAGGACAAGAGGTATACAAGGGCCTCCGTTTCTATCACAACCATCATCATCAGAGGTAGAACGGAATTGCCTCTTAGGAAACATGACGCAGGATCGTTGCAAATGAGGTAATTTAAATTAACTCGTTTGCATTCAGGGTTTTCTTTTTGTTGTTGTTGTTGTTGCTGTTGTTGTTGTTGTTCCATGGAAACATGCACAAAATTCCAGGGACACATGCGGCGATACACAGAAACGGCAAATGAAGCCAGCAGGCATGACGAGAGACCACTGGCGGCATTTACTTCATTATTTGGCCACATGTAAACACAGCAAATGAAACACACACTCTCTGCTGGTGCTCTGATTGCTACTCATTGTACATGGCAGAAACGCAGTATGTTTCTGAACATATACCGTAAATAAAACCCTTCTTTTTTTCAAGCCATGGCTCTTGAGAAGAAATTCATGAAAAAAAATCCACCTCAATATTGTGGTGGTGATCGCGTGCACGCGTATAATAGCACAGCTGAACTGCTTATTTGCAGTCTAATTATGCTGTTTGCTTGCTTCCCATTCAGTTGTATTCTCAGGCTCCAGGATGGAGGCTGCATTGTCCAGTAGCCTTTTGGCTGGTTAGGGCTAGTGTGCGGTCAGCAGCAGGAGCGTGCCGGCCGGTCAGAGCCAGCCAACAGGAGGGATATCTGGGCAGGCATTGGCAGGCTCCTGAGCACACCTGAGCACACTGCCACAGCTGCTAATTACTAGGAAAGGCTGCCACATGGCCATCTTGTTGCAAAGGCCCGCTCTGATCTCTGCTCCCCCCACTAACATAAGTAGTCCGTAATCAAACACTTGAAGTGCTTTTCCGCTTCAGGTGGTGGTGCAGTCAGCTCTTCTGTGATGTTTGACCAATTTATAGGCATCAACTCTTTTGCCAGAAAAAGACGCCGAAATGTACACATCAGCTATTCTATCTTGCTCGTTTTGCATTTCTTGTAATTGCCCTGCAGATGTAATATATGATAAACTTGTAACACGTATTCAGAGGTGCTAACAGTGCATATTTTGCACCTAATTGATAAATGGATGTTTTACTAAATGTGATCTGATAGACTTGCATCACACTGTACACAGACTTTGCTCACAGACTTTTTCACGAAAGAAACATAACGTGAAAGCTGAAGTGTATGTTTACTTATTTATTAACACTACTTTTTCATTAACATTAAAATTAACCTTAATTATAAACAGTTATACTGACACCTAAAACAGCAGTGCTGTAAGAATTTAAACAAATTTAAATAAATAATCTTCAAAACAAAATTTTGCAATCAAAACATGTAAAAGTAGTCCAAAAAATAATACAATATATTATCACTAAATGCTTTTGTTTTGTTATGTTTTGTCAAAACCATGATAAAGTGTGACTCAATAATAACACCCTCCAAGCGACATTAATTGATTTGATTTGCTTGTCAAGATGTGTTACTATCCAATCTGCATACGCTTCAATTTACATAAACTCTAAACCATATAAATGAGATTGAAATCTATCCAGAAATACTATTATAAAGTGGTAAAAACATAGATTTGATCCCTTGATAACTTTGACTTTAGCTGGGTGTAGCATTCAAATATAGGCACAGTGTGTTTTGATACAGCATAATCAATTAATTTTAAGCTAATATTTTTGTGCTTAAAATAAAACCACCTGTGAGAGATTTTTTTCTGTTTCTGTCACACCATTGTTTTAGCCATTACTGATTTATCCAAAGACAAGGTGGGGGGGGGGGGGGGGGGGGTGAAAAAAAAAACTATTTGAGGCTTGAGTCGTCTAGCTGAGCGAGAAGACAGCGTTTGCGAAAGCCAGTGGGCTGGTAAGACACGCTGTGGGCTTTCGCCTTTCGCCGCGTGTGTGCTCCTCAGCCCCTGACATGTGAAATCTGTATCCCTTTGAACCCCTTTGACAGCTTGTTCAGGGTGACAGGGCTTACCCACCCAGGCTTCTTTGTAAGCTTGGCCAGTCAAATAGATAGTTTCTCTGCTTTGCCATTTTTCAGTGTCTCCAAAGAGGCCGTGAGCAACCCACCGAGGAGGACATGAACACACATGGGTGGTTTGCCATAGCATTATAAATCACTTGCTTTTTCTATGCCTATCTGCATAGGAGGCGTTTCAAAGATGGGATATAATGGGAGAACCAAGAATCTCTTCTCAAGGGATATGACTCACTGGTGTAGTCCTATGCCATGTACCTTATATCTTAGAAAAAGCAAATCTAGCTAGTGTTGCATAGCCTGGAAGAAAGAAAAATAAGCCTTTTTAATAACTACATGATCGATGTAGCTCATTCCACATAGAGTCGCTTTGTAGATATCTGTTCGTTGTCTGTGGTAAATCCTAACGTTTTCTACACGCGTTGCAGTGTGATAATATCCACATCTCGCATGTATCTATGGTGCGCATATGCATATTCTCCAAAGGGACTGAAACCTTCAGTTTTAATCTGTGTGTCCATCCCGCTTTCGCTCTGTGTCCTGCTGTTTTATCACGTCTGTTTGATCCGAGCAGCGACTCGAATGCTCTGAACAGCGCTTTGGGGTTGGAGGCAGTGGAGGACATGCTGATAAAAATCTCAGCGCATCTCAACAGGCCAGGCATCCATATCCGTGCACACTCCATCAAGCAGCGACGCTCGTTCCACCACATCCTCCTCTCTTTCACTAATGATTGCCACCATAAATCACCAGTAAACCTTGTTTGCGCTGCCAGCGCTTTGAGGAATTTGAATTCATTTCCCTGGGACTGTGTTGTTTATGGAGGATACATACATGCATGCATGCATGCTGTTGCAGCACAGAGGCTCCAAAGCTCCAGTATTGCCTGTTTAGCTCCTGCATCAAATGGCAGTCAGAGCCTGTAAGTATGGGTACCTGTCTGTGTTTGAGATGTCAACAAAAACTGGGAGAGTGTCAGGCCTGGTATTTGTTTTACTGCTGATAATCTAGCTATTTTGCATTTTATTAACATCATAAATTATTGTTTTGGTCCATTAAAGAGAGTTTATGATGATTTAAACATATAAAATATCCCATGTCCCGCTGCTGACCTCACAGTATTGTACTGTGCAATATTAACAATGGTCATATACAGACCGTCTATGTTATACATACATATATGCTCATGCTCCATACAGACAGTGTGTGTACAGCACAGAGTATTTTTTAAGACCTAGCTACTCCAGTTAGGTTCTATATAATTGCACTGTGAAATGGGGAAAGATAGATTGTAGAATATAGATAACTGCATTAAATCCAAATAACACAAACTTGCCTTGTTAGTTATTGTCAGCTCAATGCGTCAACGTATTTAGTGTATCCAGTTGAATTAATCATGTAAGGTAGGTGTAAAGCAATAAAAAATAAGTTGGTGCACATTGGTGCTTGGTGACAGGACTTTCTCATAAAATAGATTCTCATCCACCTGCAAGAACACTGACAATAGGCTTAGCTCTTTGTGCAGCCAGAGGTGTTTACATGTACTTGCTAATATTAGTTGTTTTTAGACTGCAATGCAATGTGCACATTGGTAGTTTGCCCATGTTGTGCAGTATGTCAACACAAGATATACACCTACCAAGACATGCACTGCATCATTAATGATGCACCTTCTCCAACATACAGTAGTATAAGAATACTACTGTATTGCTACAGTTTGCAAATAGATCCTTTGGACATAACATCATAACATAACATATGATGTATCAATAGGCTAGACATCAATCACATTTGTGTCAGAAATCCCTCTCATATTTGGAAGGTTACACTGAAGAAGTGAGATTTTGTTTTAAAAGTTAGTGCCTGACCTTCACCATCTTGGATCTCAGGTCCAGTGCATTTAATTATTAATGTAAACATTCACAACAAAGTCTCCTGTTTTCTGGAAACATGCACACTACATTAAAGAATAATGATGACATAAGCTGAGCATAGTTCACGTGTAAAAATGTATTGTCCTTGTAGCAACCTGCTTTTTAAATAATCAAATTTGCACTAATGGTAATTATTGTTTGTAATCGTAATCGTATTGTATCGTAATGTTTCTTTCCTTCCTTCTATCTATCTATCTATCTATCTATCTATCTATCTATTAACAATAATAACAACTATTAGTAGTAGTAGTAGTATTATAGCCATCTGGGATGGTGTGACAGGTGGGGATTTTGGACACAAGGTAGAGAACATCAAAGTGCTTAGTGAAACTAATCTCTGAGGAGAGAAATTCTGTGCACATTTCTCTGCCTCTTCCCCCTTTTTCCTCTGAGCCAGCTGGCCTCAAATGCCCCCCTTTTCTTACGCGTGTCTCAGCTGCAGTATTTAGACACAGCCCTATCTGTGACCACACATCAATGGCTTACACAGCAGACTGCCGTATATGAATGTCCTTATAAACCTTGTAGGGTATATTATGATTATACACATGACAAAACAGGCATTTTCATGGATGTGGGAAGGTCAAATACTAAATATCAAATGGTCAGTCAGTCAGAACACCCCCTCCCCCTCCATATACACACACACACACACACAGTCATTGTGTTCACCTGTTACGAGCTTCTTTCTTAATTGGCTGCCAGGGTGTTATGAAAGGTGAAGCCTCCTAAAGTCTACAACTTTAAGAGGCTACAACTCTATTTACCATTATTTTCACTCATCATTTTTTTCTTTTTTCTTATGTAAAGGTATTATTTATGCTTTATTATATGGCTCTTTAGAATGTCCCACTGACTTTAAATGGGCCACTCCAAGGTTTGGAGGTCAAATATTTTTGTATAATGACGGCTGACTGCTGGCTGAGAATGGATCAGTGACTGCTAGACAACATTTTAGTTCATGTTAAAGAGAAGTTGGGTTATGTCAGGCAGTGGGCAAAAGTTACTGATGAAGGTCATTTATATTGACAACATGCTAATGTATCAAAATGTGTATTGTTAATTGATGACAACAATAAAACCGAACGCTATCAGTATTAGCTTTGTTGCTAAAGTGTTCACAAGCTTCACAAGTTGCAAATAGCCATCAACCAGCTATAGCAGTAAAATATATGTTCTTTTTTTTTTAAAAAAAATTTAATCCACTGACATGTGATGAGCTTCAGATTCCATACTACAGGGCATTGATTAAAGGTCAGAACTATTTGAGCTCTGAATGGATTGAGCAGGTACTCCATGCTATTACAGACAACCACATAACATTAAAAGGAGTTGTGAGGTTTTCAGTAAACCTTTATCATCACATATTAGTAACCCTACAGTATTTTTGTTTGGTTTGAATTAATCTCAGTTTAATGTGCTTAATCCACTTTTGATAAACATCTTGGCCCTCTGCCTGCTCCGGAAATCTATGTAGCGTGTAGGCACGAAGTTGGTGAATTTCACAAGGGGGTTTATTCCAAACCCCATTTTTTTACATTGCTGTTGAAGCAGCTGAACACACACCATGATCTTCACAGCATCGTCATATATTACCAAAGAAAAAAAAAAGAAAACCGAAACCTTTGCTTCTATAGCTAACATCTGCAACAACAGCCTATGGGACAAACACACTACTTCCTTATTAGGTACACCGCAGCAGAACACAGCAGTAATGGCGGCGCCATTTACTTTCGCATTTCACCCGGTTTGTATAAGCTGCAACTAGTTACTTAGCAGCTGGGCACGGTGCTACACAATGCTTAAACGTAGGGTAGGAGATCCTGGAAAAACGGTTTGAGCAAGCTACATTTTGAAAGTACAAAATTCAAAAGTCCAAACCCTTCCTTCAAACTTCAGTGTCACGCATCCAGATTCATGTATGGGGGAGGGGGAAGGAACAAACGGCAGTTGAGTTTGATAGACGCATTACCACTCAACCATTTTGAATGGGTGTCTTAAAATAATCGGATAGTGTGTTTTCAGTCCTGTTTGTCCCACAGGTGACTAACATGTTGTATTTGTGTTAAAGCATTTCATTGTGAAGGGGATATTAAGCTATATAGTAAAAAGTGCTTCAGGAAAACATCTTCTACCCTACAGTTCTGCAGCTCTAAACGCAACGAGTGTATCTGCATGCGTCAAGCACCGGCATCAAGGAGATATAGATACACAGGAGATATGAGGACCAACACTGAAAACATAACATGAGGGAGTGACAGCTTGAAGATGGGCAGATAGCTGCATATTTTGAAGGCGAGGCCAGAGACGATATTAGGCTACATTATAATTTGATAAACAACACAATGAATAGAGAGGTGGAGAGCCAGATTATTTTTTTAAACAACATTGCGCGATCATTGAATTTCCTGAGTGTTCCAGCCCACTTTAACCCCTGTGTGTGCTGTATGGGCAGCTAGTATTCAAGTGTCCTAAAATGTTCCTTCAAAATGAAATGAAAATGGAAGATTGTACACACACACACACACACTTACTCACTCTCACACACACACACACACACACACAGTCAATCTGGTATAAGGGCATGTGTACATTTCCATCAGTGCAGTGTTCAGACTCAGAGAGCTGCATCTCCATCCTCTTACCCTCAAAGTAGCACCTGCCCATACATCTGGCCCATATCAGAAGCCACTGAAAGGCTGTGTGTGTGTGTGTGTGTGTGTGTGTGTGTGTGTGTGTGTGTGTGTGTGTGTGTGTGCGTGCGTATGTGTGTGTGTGTGTGTGATGTAAATAACATGTTAGAGAGATGGAGATGGCCCACATGTGACCAGGACAAAATGTGCCTGCACAGAGAGACAACAGTCTTTGCACCAGTCATGAAGGGGTTGTAACAAAAAAAAAAGAAAGAAAAAAAAAACGTTATTTTTTCCAATAATGTGCGTAAAGTGTAAAGTGAGTTGGATTTTAGAAGGAAAATATCAAGGAAAGTTTTAGTCCTGTTTTAAATTAACACATTTTTCTTTCCCACCTTAGGATGTGTAATATGTTTTGCTTTTGGTGTACAAAGTCACTTTTTTGTAACTTCATTATATCTAAAAAGTCGTCAAACTGCAAAAACTTGTGAGCTGGGCAGCATAGAATGAAGATTGTAATCCTTTTTGCTCCTCACTCAGATTCAAAAGAACACACTTATTGCCATGGCAGCTTGCATTGAATGTTTACTTACAGAACTCTCAAGTAGAATGTTCAAACTAGAATGTTCAGTTATTTCCAAAGATCAGCTCAGTTTAATTTGAGACTTCAAAGAGGACAGTTGATTGACAATGACACTCTGCGATTTATTCCGTTGCTGCCTGCCAGTGCCTGAAAAGACCACCGATGGCGGCATGGTGTCATCGAGGATCGAGGTGGACAACAACAGTAAGAAGAAGAAAAGTGAAAGAGCCAGTCCCAGCGGTAAAAAGCTGAGGAAAGAGGCAAAGCGCCTTAAAAAGGAGATGGCAAACAGGAAAATGGAGGAGGTAAAGATGTCCGTTGCTGAAGTCCAGGAAGAACCAAGGAAGGCTCTACCTCTAGCCGAGGGAAAGGAGAGAGCTGGAGAAAGAGTAGAGGGCCTTAAAAATGGCCAAATTATTATCCACCAGGCCATGGTCCATGCTAGCCAAGATAGCCAAGGTCTAGTGGCTGTGGTGATGAATTTGGCTAAAGCTAATAGAAATTCTCAGACAAAAGAGCCACAGACAGTGTCTCGCCCAACACTAGAGGAAGAGAGGAGAGAGAGACTGCTGGGCTGGTTTGACCGCAGGGAGGCAGCAAAGAAGATGTCCAACGCTGTATGCAGTGTCACCAGACCTGTGTCTGCTTATCCTAACTGATCATGTAAGTACCCTGCCATTAGCACTGTCCATTTATCAGTCATTAAGGTCTCCTCATCTCCACTCTCTCACATTCTCTTCCTTCAGAATTCTCTTTTCTTAAACTTAAGGTACAGGTCTGGAGGAATACTGTCAAAATACATTGCCGACTGATTTTAACCATGTAATCTTTATTGACAGGTGTAAAGCTGTCTTCCCTGGATGACCTGGAGGAGGAGAGGAGGCTGCAGTTGCTGGCCTGGTGTCACGGCACACAGACTCAGGAAACAGGTATTCGGAAGTAAATCAGGTGGTTTAATCAGAAAACGTGAACAGAGGCAGAACAAATGAGACAAAACTAAAGTCAACGCTCAGAAGATCAGGAGTGGAGTATAATAGTAATCCAACAGAAGAAGTTCCAGTCTCTCAGGAGATAAACGTCCAACAGAAAATGTCCAACTGAGAGAAAAGCAAAACTTTCAACAAAGAGTTTTACAACCTGGTACTTGGGGCAATGATAATACAGCGCAGGAGAAACACAGAGTCCATGTGCTGGAGTAAGCGTCTCCATTGAAGGGGCCAGGCAGAGAGTGCAGGGTGAGAGGGGTTTTTAAAGGGAACAGGAGATGAGCTGCAGGTGCAGGTGAGTGGCAGACAGGTGATTTGGATGATTGGGGAATTGGATTGGATGATTCTAGAACCAGAGTGAGCACGGGACGTGATACTGGAAATACGTGAAACTGATGGAAGCGTGACAGTCAGGTGATTGGATGATTGGGGAATTGGATTGGATGATTGGGGAATCAGTAGACTGGGGAGTTTGAGTGAGAGACTGTAGAACCAGAGTGAGCAGGGGGCGTGACAGGCTGTGCAACTGGTGGGAGCATGACACCTGGTTTCAGCGGAGAGGCCTGACCATCCTGAAAGCAGCAGTTGCCCAGGCTGCAGGGAGTGGACAACGGGAGATCTCAGCAGATCAAGGAGGGCGGGAAGAGCCCATCTCAGTTGGTCAGTGACAGAGATCGAGAGTGAGCAAACAGTTAACCCCAGTGGTTAAAGTGGGGTATGGCAGATGAGGAAATTCAAATGTTGGGTTGGCACAACAAAGAAAAATGGCTCACCATGTAACAACAAATTGAGTATTGTGTATTCTGTTTTGGATACCATACTGTCAAGTATCACACACTACTTATGGGATTTGATAGATAGTCACTTCAGTTTAAATCAGCATTTATGGTAAAAAAAAGCAGTACTAGTAAAAAAAATGGAGTATATCCCATGGCCACCAAAGACAATAAAAATATGTATTGTCAATTTTATTATCAAAACGTCATATAACAACAGTCTATAGCAGTCTAACGTTACTGAACCCAAACAAAAAATGCACCTTGCAAGACACATCTCTTGCATAGTCCAATAAGAGCCTTCTCAAGGTGTTTTGATTATATTTTCTATGGAATTGATAAATATTCCAAAAGTATCCACATCTGCACTAGCCCTTTGATTTCCTAGCATCTTGCATAGAAACAAAGTTAGAACATAACTTTCTTTCATGTTAGAATCATGAGGGAAAATATAAAGTGACAGGCATCTAATTAGGCCTTAGCCTAAAAACTAAATCAAATACAAGATAATTGCATTACTTTTAAATGATATCCTAAGTAACAGTTTATTTTTAATATATATATGTGTGTGTTTCTTTGTAAAGCATGGGTTTTCTTTCTGCTGTCCTTTCACTTACAAGCATAAAATTAAGCTATCTAACAACCTGTTAAAATTACGGAAGCCCTGAACCGCACAGAGGTTAAAAAAAAATGCCGATATTATCTCGTTATATCTCGTTATTACGACATATTATCTCATTATTCCGAGATATTAAGTCGTTATTACAAGATATTATCTCGTTATTACGAGATACTAAGTCGTTATTACGAGATACTAAGTCATTATTACGAGGTAGTATCTCAAAATACGGAGATAGTATCTCGAAATAACGAGATAATATCTGCATTTTTTTACCTCTGTGCGGTTCAGTATCTCGTAATAACGTCTTAATATCTCGTAATAACAAGATAATATCTCGAGGCATTGAATATCGGTGTGAATTTCATTAGATTTGGTTAAAAACCATAAAAAACTCTATGAAACTCTATATATTCTATGAAACTAACCATAGAATAACACTAGTTGTTGCTGTCCTACCAACATCTTTGAGTGCCCACCAAAACATTGTTACTATAAGCACAGAAAAAAAAGTGCTGGAGCATGATGTGTACATGATGCCCCCTTTACATTTCTGACTGCGCCCTTATATATGCCTGCCTAGAACCAGCCCTGCTACTAATACTGCTACTGCTAATACTGCTGCCACTGCCACTGTTACAGTACTTCTGCTACTGCTGCTGCAACAACCTCCTGCTATTATAAATAGCTGAGGGTTCTGTGATGGAGTATATTTTTACTTACTTTACATACTGTGTCTGTAGGCATACAGTACGTGTGTGTGTGTGTGTGTGTGTGTGTGTGTGTGTGTGTGTGTGTGTGTGTGTGTGTGTGTGTGTGTGTGTGTGTGTGAAAAATCTAAATTAAAAAATATATATATATATTTCTAGCAGACCAAACATAAAAGGATGCAACCTATCCCATTCCTATTTTCTCCCAGAAAGGAATGTGGAACTAAAACTTCATGTTGGCTTTAGTCACCTCTACCCATAAAACATAATGGATTTTTGTCCTTGCTAATTATGACCATAGCTCATTCTGAAAGCTCAAAATGACACTATAAATATGTCCACTGGCACCAGGACCTCTTGGATGGGAATTACAGAAAGAGGAGAGAGTGAGAGACAAAGAGGAAGAGAGAGAGAGTGAAGGAGAGAGAGAGAGAGAGAGAGAGAGAGAGAGAGAAAGCACTTTGTGCAGCTGTATCTTTGCGTGCACCTTGCTGAAGGGTAGCTCTAGGTCATCCTGGTGATGTTGGCCACCTGGGATCTGCTGAAGCACACTTCACACGTGTTCACATCTGGGATTCAGACCCTGCACACAGGCCTGGGGTCAGGGGAGGGAAGGGGAGAGGGGGGGAGGACAAGGAAAGTCGGCACGCTGCCTCTTGTGGGCTGGAACACATGTTACGCACGCATGACGGAGCTCGAGTCGTTGAGGTGCTTCTGTAGTCTCCCAGATCCCGTCGACAAATAAGACCACTCAGCCAGGGTGTGCAGTTGTGTCCTGAACATTTGTGAGCTGTGAGGAAAGAGGGCCATTTTTGTTTTTCAGAACAGCACTACCCACAGGAAAATGTTGCTTCTTAGAATTGATTTCATCTTTTAGAAGCAAATATGTTCTTATATAATTAAGCTGTTTTTTTATCTTTTTCTCCTAAGGTGGTTTTAGGAGAAACAATTTACAATTCATTAAGAACTGACGTTTGCCGCACACTTCTTAAATTAAACTCAAAACAAAATAGTGTCCAGTGAAGCTTGGCATAAATCCAATCTAAGTTCAATTTAAGATCTCAAAAAGTCTTATGCTGTACTAAGGGGGATTTAAAAGAAACGGAAGTCAATAAGGTCCTATCTATTCCTGAGAGACAACGATAAGACTCTTGTAAGAAGTAATAAGTTACCTCTGAGTAGTTGTAGCTTGATGGAGATTTTACCTTAGCAAACATATAACTGTAAAAACAAGTTCAGTTAAAATGTTTTAAATATTTAGATCCTGGCTTACCTATAGCTCAATGATGACTCCTGTGGCTGGAATGCATTGATATGTACCAGCTCTGCTGTTTAATAGCATCACAGGGGCACCTTTTGATTTGTTTTCATTTTGGAGAAGGTGGTGGGCAATGCAGCATGCCAATCCCAGCCATGGCCACCATCATCCAGATGTACTCCACTTGTGAGAGCAAAAACAGTCTGGGTATTTTTTTCTTTTTATTATAAAGTGCACACTTGTTTCAGTATATTAATTACAGATGTTATGTCTCTTCCGAATCTCTTTGAGTTTACCCAAACCATATAGTCTGTAATTAATTTTGACTGGTGAAACATAACCAAATGTAAGTTGCCTGCTTCTACAGGGAGTTTGTTCTCCAGCCTCTAATCACTGGGTAACCTTCACCTGTTTTTGCTCGATATTGGGAGCAGGCAGAAACGAAAGTGTCTGTGTCAACATCCATCTTGTGCCTGCTTGTTATCTGGGCCACGTGCTGCAAAGACCTCTCCTATTAGTGTCAAAACAGACTTTTTAGATGCGAGGAAACATATCTGAGAATCCCATCGCACCCAGCGGGGGTGTGATGCAGAATGTACCTCCCTAGAGTGCCATGCTTAGTGTCTACAAGGCTTACTTATTAAACTATGACTTTAAATTTATCAGCCTGAAATTCAAGCGCCACAGATATTTTTCAGTCTTGCTTTGCTTCTTTTTGTAGGCCAAGGTGATGTCGAATTAATAGGAGTAATAGGATTAATTACGGACATTGACGAAATTAAACAGTTACTGTCGCTCCAAAATATTAATGCATGTACTTTACAAAACAGTGACCCATAGAGGCCCTCTTCACCTCTAAAGATTAAAGAGCTCTTAAAAAGCAATGCAAGCGTACAGAACCTCCTCACAGAATAATCACGTCTGTGTGATTTTTTAATCAATGCACTTAAGATGTAATGTGTAATAAGGAAGGAGTGTTAATGACATGATTTGCATAAAGTGATTAGGAATGGAGTCACAAGGGAGGTTAGCCTGTGGTACAGACCGTGGTCACACAGTCCCCCACCCCCCCCTGTTGCGTGCTGCAAAAATTAGTAATCACAACTTAGGTAGGGTGTGTTGTGTTTTACCTTGATTAGCGTGACGGAAAAAAACATAGAGGTATAAAGGCAAATGTATAAATGCTCAAGGGAAGTGACAGTAGGAGTGTTGTTCTCTACAGTGAAGCTACATTTACAAGACACATGTTGATTCATTCAATATGATATGTTGAGTCACTGTACTGCACCTTGAGTCATAAGATGCCTCTGGATCCACCACATTTGCACCCTCCATTTTACAAAATAGAAGATAAAAGATCCCTTTATTGTCATTGTACAAGTACAACAGGGTATATATAAAAGAGAATATAATAAAACATAAAAAGATAATATATACACAGTGATTAAGGTGGTACAGGTACAAGATCAACTGAGGCATAATATGTGTTAAATTTAAATAATTCTTGCCTATGGTGTATGTGAAAATGTAAAGAATTCTTAAGGTAGGATTTGTACAAAATGAAAAAGAGAGATTACATACAGTACACAATGTGTCTGTGCATTTCCCAGATGAATATCACAATATTTTAATCTTAATAGAGCAATTTAAGTGCAACGGCAATTAATAGCACTGAAGCCAATTTCGCACCCTAGGTCTTTGGTCATAGTTTGAGGGGGTGTATGTGTATGTGTATATGTGTGTGGGGTTGGGCGTGGGGGTGGGGACAACTTCCTTTCGGCACTTGTTTGGACAGACATTCAGCACCGTAATTGGTGCCGTCTTCCCCTGAGCAGGAGTCACAGAACCCTGACCCCAGAGCCTGATCCCTGCTCTGCTGGAGAAAGTGTCCGCGCCTAAGGCCGAGTCACTCTCCATCAGCGTTAATCCAGCCGACTTTATTTAGGCAAGGTTTCTGCTGGTTGAATCAGTGGCACCACGGCGCGCGGCCTTCATTTCAAGTCACAATGAATATGTGTCTGACAATTTTGTACAGACCATTTCCTGGGGGTCAGAATCTGTTTGTTCGGTTCAATTTAAATTTCATATTTGGTCAATTGCATACATATTTATGCCTGTGGCAGTCATCAAGCTCCAGAGAAAACTAATGACTACATTTCTAAAAAAAAAGTATCTTCCTATCAATCATGGCTTGAGTTTTGAGGTTTTGACCAATGTTGGTCAAATGGTGGTTATCATTAGCTGTCTACATGAGGTTTTTTGGTGGGATTGGTGCATAATGGCCCAAGCATACGGACACCAATTACCCACAAAATGATTTGATGGGAGTAAACACATCGAAGAGCCTTGGAAGAAAGTCAATTTTAAAACTAAATATGTAAATATTATTTAAGAGATTGGCAATGCTCAAGAAGCAGATGATTCACTTGTAGAGAGCTGCAATTAAAACGATTAACTCCTGAGCTTGCCTGGAGCCACAGCCAACTTTGTTAGGTTGTAGCTGCTCAGGTAACACATTCACAGATGCTGCATGGGAAAAAAAAGAAAAGAAAAAAAAGCAAACAACAGCTCGTCTCCAGAGCACGTCATAATCTGCTTTTATCCCAACGGTGCCTCTGGTGAGATGCTTCACTGAGGCCGTGTGCAGAAAAAGAGAGAGAGGGGAGGCTTTACATCCTATCCTTTTCTCTGTTAATTGCTTTTGTTTTGCCTCCAAGGCTTCCAAGGTGGATTGAGTGTTTCCATATGAACCAACTGGCTATTGATAAGTAAGTAACACCTGAAAGACACAGCGAGAGACACTGATCACTCAGCTACCAAAATGAAAGCAACTGGTAGCAAATTGTATTAAGTGCTTTTCTATCATGCATCTTAGGTACATCTTTTGGCATTTTGGCACTTCATTTAGTAAGTTTTTTTTGGTGGATTTGTAATTACATTAATTGCATTTTTGTATGTGATGTTTCTGGATGTACAGTACCTAGGCTTAAGTTTGGAGTTAGTGCTTGTGACGCAATCATTTACACTAAACCTGTTAAGTACCCTTAAGTAGGAAGACTTACTATAGGACCCTCTTATTGTCACTTATCATCAGTTTGGATACTTAATGCTCATGCAACATTAACATTAGCGTTAGTATTGTAGTCTAACAATATGGAAACACAGTGTCAGAACAACATGTTATCTATTTCTGTGTATTTCTGTATGTAACTCATTAAGAACCCAGGTACAATAAAGCATTATAAACACATAAAGGATTATAAAGCATTCATTAAGTCTTATAATGATTAGTATAGGACTACAAACAATCATGACCACAGTTAATTGGTGCTGTTATATTATTGTAAAAGCTATTGCAGCTACAGTCTGACAAGCTGGCAGGTATCAGGTTAAGAAATGTTCTGTCACAACGTAGAAGAGGTCTGGGCATTCCATTTCAAAGTACATTATTTCCTATTACTCGGGGGCTGTGCTGTCTATGAGGTGGCAGGTTATACCACGGTTGCTAAACTTACATTACAGCAATTTGCTGATATAACGTCCACCTTTTGATTTTTTAATTTTTGCTCAAACACTGTCTTATTTTTTAGCAGAACTACTTTAGTCTTTCTACCTCTATCACAAAAATAAAAACAATTCGAAAAAATAAAAAAAAATCAAGGCATTTGGCTTCACAGTTGTTCATCTGAGTGATGTTCAGTTAAGACCTGACACGGAACAGAGGGAAATGAATGTGTCAGAAAGGATGAACAGCAGGTCAGAGGTTGATTAATTTGACCCCCAGTCACCTCCAAAAACACTGAAACGCCAACTGGCTCACTAACAAAGAGCACAAAAGAGGTCTCATTAGAAATGGCTGCAGTTTTTCCCACTAATTATGATCTAAGGAAGGGTCTTCTCATGGGCCAGCAGCTTATGCTCTGGTTCCACAGGGCTGAGCACCATCTCCAAAGCATTAACTATTAATTAATTAACATTAATTAAGGGCGGTAATCCTCCAGTGACTGGTGTATCCAGGCAAAGGGAAGCTGGGAATTCTCCGCCTGTCAACATGCTGCCCTTTACTGAAGGTGAGGCTAAAATTCATATCACCCCGACTTTAATCTCAAGGCTGTCAGTGAGCCAGTTTAATTATGACCGATGCTGTCGGAGGGGAGTGGGCAGGGGTGAGTAAGGTGGGGGGTTGTGTGTGTGTGTGTAGTGTGTGTGTGTGTGTGTCTGTGTGTGTGTGTGTAGGGTGAATGGGAGGGGGGTTGGGGGGGGGGGGGGTCATGAAGATTAGCACTCTGCTTTTCAATTAAGACCCAAAAAGTAATTACACATGCTGCTCAGTGAGAGCCTGTCTGGGCTTTCATCATACATTCAAAACAGGACCTTGAGCATGACGCCCCCATCTCAGTCTCCTCCTCAATTTCATTGTTTGCAAAGGCCCTCTGCAAAGCAAGCACTGTGACCATGTTAGCCTCGCGCTCAAGCACAGAGGCCACCACTTATCACGCACCCCCAAAAGCCGGAGCTGGGGGAGGGAGGCTTTTGGCAGCTAAATGTGCCGTCATTTCATCAGGGGAAATAAGACAATGTTGCCCGAGGATTAGTTTGAGTGGATTAAAATGAAGGGAAACAATTAGAAATGGACCATTGGAAGCACTTGATTAGGACACAAACATCCCCCTGCAAGGGTCAACAACAAGACACTAATGGCCTTGTCAATGCAGCCATGACTTTGTCTGATTTAACAGAAGCTGAGGTCAGACTATCACCTTCATTTCCAATTGGGCTGTAAGCACAGTTTAGGGGTCAGTTCATATCATAATTACTCATCACATGGAAACTAGATTTTTTTTCATTAATACTAGTTGTCAGTAAATGCTAGTAAACTCTAACAAGAGACGCCATATGTAGAGTTTATAAACAAATCAAAAGCTACAGTCCTTGAATAAAGGTTATGTGCTTCTGATGAAAGGTTATTGAAATTTGAACTAAGCAGCCAATAAACTTGGCACCCCTGTCTTCCGTGCCATGGAAGTACCATGTTGAGTAGCTAAAATGATGCTTATGGTCCGGTCCCAGCCCCTTATGGTTGTTTCCATTCAATTTCTCAGGCTGAGACAGTATATACAAATGCCAGAGTGTGTAAGTGCACACATTAAGGGGACCACGAGGAGCAATTCACAAAATTTACTGGATAAAGATCTCAGACAGTACCTTAAAGAGTTATGTTCAACACAATGTGAACACAAGGTCTTCACTATGAATACCCAGAATTGTTTTTGCTGTAATTCTGGTTGGGGATGAGCAGCCATGTTGTAGTAGGTTTTCCATGTGTATAATTCAGCAGTGTGTTCATACAATGGTCATTTATTATAAAAATGACAAGGGTAGATTTATTATTAATTCACATCAATCAGCTTCTTGCGATCATGAATGAGTAATCACGGCAGGAGGGTTTTTATGAGGCACATAAAAATATTTTGTGCATTATTCAGTTAATTAAATCCACTAATCAACAGTTGCTTCACTTCCACATTTCAATTCCAGTGAGATCCAGTCTCCTTCTAGGTTTTTAATTATTACCCATTCGGCAGAGGCCAGGTTTGTTTTCCAGTCTATCTAAATATTTATCCATTTGTGGGGTTGAAGGCGGAGAGGGGAAATGCCCATGGAGAACTGTTGTGTGTCAGTGTGTTTGCCGCATTTTAGCAAATAAAACAAAACACACATATATTGGGATTTAGACAAGAATGCTGAAAATGCCTACAAGTGCAGTGCTGAACATTAGTATTTCACTGGTGTTCGTAGACTGGGCATCCTTCTGAAGAAGCCACTGAACTGTTTTAATAAAACACTAGACTGATAAATCCATTCTGTGCCTGTGCAGCCTGCAGTATTTTACGGTTCACACTGATGATGGTGGTTTTTAAAACTTATGATCTGACATCAAAATATCTTAAGTTGAAAAGTACAGGACATGTACTGTATGTTATCTGTCACACAAACCTCCCAAACAATAACAATATATTTAAAGTTTATGTCATTTTCATGAGGGCCTACTACAAAAGGTACAGCAATTAGGCTTGTTAAATATCCACAACAGTACCACCAGGACACAAATCCTGATAGGTAAATGATTGTATCCTATCTGATGACCTATCTGTTTAAGGCAAGTTAGGTTTTGCATCCTGTAGGGGTGCAATCAGTTATTACTTTTAAAGTTCACCAGCAATGTAACAACTGACAAAGAACTCTTTGGCTGCGAGACAAACTGAGTAACGATAAGTCACACCAAAGTTAAGATGGAAACATGCTGCCAAACAACTCAGCTATTTTCTGGTCCTTCAGCAGTTTATTGACTTGACTCAACACCATAGTTTAATATTCCTTCACAGAGTAGCAGCAAATACCCAAAAACATGTCTTTTTTCCCCCTCCCGGCTTTAAATTTTATTGGTGTTTAAAACCTTCTGATGTTGAGAACAGTAAATAAAAGTCTACTGTTTTGAAAATGATTAAAAATGTGTTATCCTGAACACTACACTTTGCCAGTGTGTGACAAGGTATTCCATCTAAATTAAATTTTATCACCAGAACAAAATACACAAAGACGGTGTTCCACTAAGCTGATCTGTAAAATGATTTATGCCCAGCATACATTATAATCCGCCTCAGCCCAGGAACTGCGTATTTACCAGATAGTACCAAATGATAGCTGCTATATGCATGCATTGCAGTCAAGTTTGCTGTCAGTAGGGGAAATAGTAGGACGATTCTAAGGGCCCAGTATTGGCAAGGAGGCCCTGTGTGAATGCTATCAATGGAGCCAGTGTATTCTTTCATAGGGCCCAAAATTACTAGTGATGCCTCTGCATGCAGTTGTACACAACTTACACAACTTGGAGAGGAGCCTTTTTTTGCTAGTTTCTATATCCAGAGACATCAGTATCTTTACAAGATCCACTGAAACAGTGACATCTTATTTGGCTTTCGTGAGACATGAGTTTGGCATAAGAGCTGTAAACACCCTCTCTGTAACAGCTGTAGCAAATGTTCTCCAAGGCATTTAATAGGGAACATACGGTTTGATATAGCTTACACTTTGTGGTGTTGGCTAAATAATAAAGTAGCCTACCTATCAGGCAGAGTCAAGGGTATGAGCACCAAAGAGCATACAACAGTTGCGTAGGTGAAATCATACTCCTCCACAAATACAATAGAAGAAAAAAGCTATTTTCATAAATATAAATATGTTTTCCCCCAACACCCTCATGTCTACAGCTTTGTGCATGTTGGCACTGAAAAAGGCTGTAGATATCAGCACTGTGCTCAGCACAACAACATCATCTGGCCTTGTCCTCTCGTCACACATAGCAATGTCAGCCAAGGCTGTTTTCTTTTCATTTGTGGTTCTACAATGGTTGAACAAGCAACCAGGTGCTACAAGAGTGGGGATGTCCTTCTCTGTTTTCAATGAGATCTTGAAAAGCCCTTGTCTTTCAAGAACACCTCCTCTTGCAACAACTCTAACTCACTAACCATCTAACCTACACCTACATGCACTCCTAAATTCCTCTTCTTTCACCTATTCTCTAGTCTCTTATGGATGGTGTTGTTTCACTGTTTTACTCAATTGTAAGTCACTTTGGATAAAAGTGTCTAGTTAGTGAAGGCAATTTAATGTGTGTGAGTGTCTGTTTTAGAGGGGCGAGGGGGAAGTGGGGTCGGTAGGGTTGAATTGAGAGAAAAAGACAGAGGGAGGGAGGAAGAAAGGGAGAGCATCTATAATAATTAAACATGCAGTCAAAAATGCAATTCCTCTGTGCCAGATGAAATCCTTTTTTTCCATAGTTTCTATGAAACCTCAAAAAGAAGCCATCCTGGTTAATCTTTCATCACAGTGATTCAGTGTGTGATTATGCAATAATCAGCACTGCTCTCCCTTGAGACGAGCTGGGATCCTATGCCTTTGTAGATCGCACTGACAATTAATTATAATAATTTCAAAGGTCTAGAAAGGAACCCTACTACAGGGATGAATGTGAGCAAAATCTTGGGAGAGCTGGGACACTATACAAAGGTGTCGTGTTTTATCAAAAAGGTTTTATGGGGTGTCAGAGGTGTTCAGTTCATGTGGATTTTTCAACCAGGTTAAAGTTGATAACATATTGTTATAGATAGATAACCTTTTACTGTCCACTCACAATAGAGTATAGGCCTTACACTTATGACATACACATAGGTACATAGAAACACACTTATCCCACCTCCGCCTACCCAATATGTATCTTCCATATACACAAACATGAGCACGAACACAATAACCAGCCCCTTATCACTGCCAGGCGTCTTCATTCCAGGCCGCTATGGCCAAGGGCATGAAACTCCTTCCATAGCACACTCGTTTCCACGGCAGCAAGCGGTATCTGTGTCTAAATGGATGTAGCAAGAAATATTGGTAAAGGGGGTTGCTGGGGTCGTGTGCAATGGTCCGTGCTCTGTGTTTGGCGGCTTTGCTGTTAAGTTTGGGGTGGGGAGGCCTATTGTCTTGTATGCAGTGTGTGTGATGAAAATGTGTTTGTTTTTGTTGGCAGCAGTTAGCATGTTAAAGGAGCAAGGTAAACAATAGAGAAGAATGGGTTGGATAATGGTCTTGTACAGGAGGAGCAGGTGACAGGGGGAAATAGAAAGTGCTCTAAATTTGCAGATGGCTGCAAGTCTGTGTTGGCTTCGTTATTGGATATCAGTTGTATGTTGTTCAAAGCTAAGATTATTGTCCAGGGCAGTCCAAATTTGAAGCATCCAACCATTTGTACTGATTTCTTGTTAATATTGATAGGGTTGTGAATAATGTCAGTCACTGTTCTGGTATTGCTGAGAATGAGTTCTTCGGTTTTGCTTATATTGAGCTGGAGGAAGTTGTTGGTGCACCATTCTGTTAGGTGGGAGATAGAGTCATGATATGCTGTGATGGAGTCGCTGTCATTGAGGTGTTGTAGTACAGTGGTGTCGTTAGAGTATCTAAAATACTTGGTGATGGGTGTGGCTTACTGTACACAGTCGTTGGTGTAGGGTACAAAAAAGGGGGATAAGGACACACCTCTGTGGCAGGTCATGAAGTTTACTGACCATCAGATGGGGCTGGATGGTACTATAATAAAGTGTGGACATTCACAACTAAATAAAATATTGTGCCAACTTATGTTACGTCATTAGCTTCTGCTAATTAAACATTCATACTAGTGATGGGCGCTTGTAAGGTGTTAGCATAGTGCTGGAAGGATTGAATTCATAAACACACAACAGATCCGATTCACAAATGTGTCACTTAAATACTATATCTATGATTTGCCACCTGTTGGACCTGTGATTTGGATCTGTTGCATGTAATATACAGAATAACAGAATTACCAATTGCTTTTGGTTTGTCCAGGCCTGTTTTTCATCCAGTGGCCATAACTGTTAAGGTTCACCAGTGGCTACTGGGGGAGCTTGATAAGTGGAAGTACTAAATTGCTTTAAAGACATAGTGCCAAAGGATAAGTAATCACTTGCTATCAGCCAACTTCAGCCAGCTATTTAAATCAAACAATCTAGGTACTAGCCTATTATTGTGTCTCACTGTATACACTCATACTCTCTTGAACTTCTACCATAAATCTATAATGTTATAGGTTTATATAAGGAGATCATGGCGGAATGAGGGAAATTAACACTTTTCTGCCTAACTGAAAATCCCAAAGTCACTTTATTTTATTTTTTCTTTATAATAGACTTAAATATATATTGGACTATTATATAATAGATTTTGAGTACGGATTCATAATACTTTCAAAGCATCCCATGTCTTAATGAACATTTTCATGCAGTCAGCACCCCTAATTTATCAATTTTTTACATCATATGCCATACCCTTCACACCACAATGAGAGAGCTGGTATGCTGTTTGATGTCATCTTCAACGGTATGACTGTTGTGTTTCTACTGAGTGAACTGAAAGAGGATTCTTGGCTTTAGACTATAATGCAATGGTCCAATAGAAATCATTTTTTAGTTACACTTGTAAATAATCTACTCATCTTCACTAATTAAAATAGTCATAAGTCACAGTAATACAGTTCTTTTAATATAGTTGTAATATCTTTGGATCGAGTTTGCATTCAAGTCCACAATACTGAAAACCATTCTTCTCCCATCTAGAGGCAAGCATCAAATCAGAACATCAAAACATAAACTGAAATTTCAGGCTGTAGCATTGTTGTCAGTGAAATCAATATTTCAATTTAACATGTTTCCTTAACCGTCCATCTGTGCATACCATCATGTTCCTCATATAGCTTCCAGTAAAGCAATTCATTAGAATCTGTGATTCATTCTCAGCTCCAAATTATAAATTGAGATGAATAGTCGTGAGGCCAAATAATAATAATAATAAAAAAAACAAACGTGTTAAAAATCACCCATCGCACTCGGTTTAATAAGCAGTTGCATTGCTTGCTTTGAAGATATTACACCGCCATCACGCCCCACAGGCCTCTGTGGATGGAAAGACAGAAAAGCACTCAGCATCCAGACAAAAACAAATGAGTCAGGGAATTTGAGGAGACACTATATGGTGTTATTTGCGAGCCATGGCTGCATCTGGGATTATATCCCCCTGCAGTCGGAGGAGGGAGGGGAGGGGCTGGTCTTCGCCTGGTCATAAGCCCGCTCCTGACAGTGGTGAGGATGATGAAGTAGAAATATTTTCTACTGTGTCATTTTTTAACACGCTCATGAAACCATTGTTGTTGTTTTTTTTTTTTTTTTTACAATTCTTGAAACAATTTTTTAAAAAGATAATTAAAAATGCAACATTAGTTACTTACATTAGAGATCGTTCTGTGTGTCTGAACAAACATCTTTTGCATTTGGGAGGCAGTTTTTCAGTTGAGAAGTTCTTTAACTACAGTATTACCACATTTATCATACTTACTCAGGATCAGTCCTTTTGACATGGAATCTGCCTTTAAGGCTTAACAGGAGGGAGAGACATACTTTATTGAATTCTGATGGTTTAAACGCATTGTGAGGTGGCTATGAAGTTGTATCTGTGAAAGGAGTGGGTGTTGTTATGTTATGGTGATGTGTTATTCCCCCAGCACTCTACACACTTTGTTGTGTTATATCTGAGGTGCACCATGGTTGCAAACAGCATGTGTATGTTCCACATTAGGGTGTATGTGTGTAGCTGTTAATGTAGTCAATACATGAAGTGGCTGATTCTGTTATGTGTCTAGATAGGTGGTCTTTGTTTATCCAAAGCATGTGCCTCCATATAATCTGCCCAGTGACACAAGTGTCTGCTTTTTCTGTGTCTACATAAAGAAGCAATGTAACCAAGCTACTTATGTGTGAACTACTACTACTGTGTGTTTGTATTTAAACACCATTGAGCCATCTATACTTCTTACTTTGTCATTATTACAGTATTGTAAATTATGGTATGTTAATAGCACATTACACTGCATAAAATCCATGTTGTTTATTTGTTTTATTTTTTACATTGTTATAAGGCTTGTTATGAGGCACATCTAAACTGGAGTAAAATAGTTTTTACTCCTAACTCGCAATGATGAGGCATGCCCCCCCTGACCAATGTAAATTTACCCTGTAATATTTCAGGTCCTTTAGGGCCTGCACGATGGTAAAGCACTTATTCTGCACTGTTCAGCACAAACTTAAAATTCAAACAGTCAAACGCAGGTAGGGGACTTTCCATGGAGAGTGGAGTCAGCTAGTGTGTAGTGAGAAGAGAAATGTGCACAGTTCAGGGTAAAAGAGTATAGTCTGGGGTACTTAACTGGTTTAGACTTGGGACCCACAAAGTCAAACCATAAGCAGTAAAGACATAGCTTACCTCTATCCATTTCAAAGCACATTTGCCTGGCAACAGTTCTTCCTCTCTCTAAAAACTGACTTTTCCCTTTGTTACTAGGGCAACAGAGCCCCAAGAAGTCAGCTTCTCCTGTTTAGAAGTAAAGCTACTCCTCATGCTTTTGTTTTTTCAACAAAAGTCAATTATAGTAATTAAAGAAACATTGGCCATGCAGAACCTATTCAGAATACTTGGACAACCCACTGCTGGGTCCTCTTGACCCACCAGAAAAACAATGGTCTTTTTAACTTGTCTATTGTCTGTTGTCTATTGTAAACTATTTTCAGCCCCTGTGTTTTTTCATTTAAATTAATATCTACTTGACTTAGTAGTCTCATACAAACTTCGAACTGCATAGAGTAAAATGGTTATTTGTGCTCTTGTGGAGATTGTGGGTATGTGGAGAGTATTTTTAGTCTTTAATCAATAAACTGCCATTCTGACATTAAATAATTGCTTTGATAACTTTTAGTCAGATTTCCTTCCCAATCATACTGAATCAGCTCTTATTAAAGTTATAAATGATATACGCCTTTGTGTATACTACTACACTGCATACTACTACATCATCTAGAACATTGGGTTGGAGTCAGTGGTATAGTCATCAATTGGTTAAAATCATACTTACAACAAAGGAGCTTTGTTGTTGACATTGGGAACTGTACCTTGCCATCTATGTCCTTGACCTGTGGTGTAGCCCAGGGGGTCATTTCTTGAACAATTACTATTTAACCTTTATATGCTCCCAGCTGCACAAATCATCAAGAACAACTCAATCAATTATCATAGCTATGCTGGCAACACCCACATTTACTTAGCTCTGTCACCTAATTAGTATGCCCCCTTGAGTCTCTGTATGGCTGTACTGACCAAATTAACAACTGGATGTCACATTTTTTTCAGCTGAACACAGACAAAATAGAAGTCATTATATTTGGGAAAGATGAAGAAAGACTGAGGATCGACACTGCTCTCGAGACTAAGTGGCTTAAAGCAAAAGATACTGTTAAAACCTTGGTGTCTTTATAGTCAGTGAACTAACCTTTAAAAGTCACATTACAGCAATCACTAAACCCACATTTTATTACCTAAAAACATTGCTAAACATACAGTTTTTATGTCAAAACAAAATCTAGAAAAACTTGTACATGCCTTTATTTCCAGTAGGGTTGATTACTGGAATGGTCATTTCACAGGCCTTCCTAAAAAGACCATTAAACAACTTCAATGGATCCAAAATGCAGCAGCAAAAGCTCTTACAAAAACAAAAAGAACTGACCACATTATTCCAACTTTAATGTCCCTGCACTGGCTCCCAGTAAGTTATAGAATTAACTTTAAGGCATTGCTTGTGTTTAAAACATTAAATGCGATGGGACCCAATTAGCTATCGGGTATTTTTCACCTATATGCACCAACTAGGTCTCTAAGATCACAGCAGAAAAATTGTTGGTAAAACCTGCTGTCATAACAAAATGTGTCGAAGCAGCTTTCAGCTGCTATGCATTCTAAAATGTTATAAATCTAGACGTAAGACCAAACTGTTTTCAGATGATTTCTGCTAATGATTTACCTTTAAATAGGCTACCATGCCTTTTCTTTCTTTCTGTCTTTCTTTCTTTCTTTTATTATTAAATGTCTTTTATTTACTTTTACATATTGTTCTTTGCTTTTATTTTTGTTAAGCACATTGAACTGCCTCTGTGTATGAAATGCACTATATAAAAAATCTTGCCTTGTCTGGCCTTGCCTTAGTATGTCACCGACAGGGTAGAGATTTTTTTGGCAGCCATGACAGTCATGGGCATCATTGCCCCCCAGTTTGGCTGTGATAGCCTGAAACATTGTGTACGTCATGTGGTCATATTAGCCTTTGTGACCTTGCCCTTAATAATCATGGTTGTTGTAATGCTGTGGTTGTTCTGGTCTGGAACTACAGCAACCTTACATTTGGAACTACAGCGACCAGCAGCACAATGGAATGGTACAGTTCAATGTAGAAGCATGGCAGTAGAGCTGTCATCATGACGGACCCTGCGAAAAAAAGGAAGGGTATGTCGGAAGAGGTGAGGAAAAGATGTTGGACCAGAGTGAACATTGGATGACCAGGCGAGAGCTGAAGAAGGCTACAAGGTGCATGGTCATTTGGTTTTGTTACTACTGGAATTGTCAAACACTTGCCAGCATGGATCGTCATTTAGAACTTTAGTTGCTCAAAAAAAGAAGTAGCCACATAGAGGCAAACGAGATTTATCTAACTATTCCAGTAATAATGTAGCAATGCAGTCACTAAAACACTGTCGCCTGTCTCTGCAAATTTTTCCCAATAAAATGTTCAAGATTTAGTCAACGCCAATGACTATTACATGATAAACTGGTAGGACAAGTTTTTATTTTTCATCCTTGTGTAAACCTATCTTGTTATTGTGTGTTTGACTGTTTAAAATTTACCGTTTCACACAATGTAAAAAGAAATAGTAAATAATGCCATTAGGCCTACTTTGTTGTCATTTGTTTCTCATGTGGCAGTACATCATACTTTCGTACAATCAAGCAACATACTCCACCTTGTCTGAAGACATCATTGTTTGCAAAGTTGGTGCTGGATAAACGTGTACAACAAACTGGATAAGTGTGCATGTGACAGTCGGGCTGCGGTAGGCTAAATTAGTTATCACAGTGGGCCTAATGGACAATTCCGCTTCCAACCTGTAGGGTGACTGAAGAGGGAAAAGATTTAGTGTTGCTTTAATGTATATTGTCAGGCATTTTCTAACTCACTAACTAACCTAACCTAACTCCTAGAGAGAGGGATCATAACATAATCCAGTGCCACTTTATAATAACTACTCCTTACTAAGAATGTAATATGCATACATGCATTCCTTAACTTTTAGCTAACACTTTCTTTGTTCATCATTTGTTAACCATTGTTTGTATATTATATCTACAAAAATGAAAGCACACCTAATGATAGACAGACAAATACACAGCAAACAGAGATAGATAGCAGAATGCATAAAGATCAACAGATGGACATATAGACGGACAGCCAACAGACAAATTGACAGATGGATGTTGATGTTTTTATAAATGATTTACTCATGAGAAATAATGTAAGAATAATGGTTAACACATGATGAACAAAAGGTTAACTAAGAGTTAACAAATGCATAATAAATACTTCATAGGGAGTAGTTATGATAAAGTGCTACCTAGTCCTGGCATTATTATTGTAGATTGATACAGAGCATTTAGTTATATATATTACTGAAGACTCTACAGCAGTGAGGCTCAAGATTACTTATACTAAAAAGTGAATATATATATTTCTTTAACAGCACATCAAGACATCAAAGTCTAAAGTGCATGGCACTACCTCATAACAACTAGAATAGTGATGGATAGTAGTGTAAAGCGATCCTGGCGAAAGGACATATTGCCTACTTGAGCATATAGTGGAGATGAAGTGAAATGGATATTCATTCAATTCCTCCGTAGCAGCTGTAAATACAGGGGAGGGTTGACTTCACTGGTGTTTCAAGAGCACAGTGCTTAATAGGGTGATATACGGGGCACTGGGGACCAAAGCGTACGGTTGCAGTAATGAAACCCAATCACCAGACATTTTAGCAATCAATAGCTCAGGCTACAAATTATGCTATGCCTACCTAATTTTCTAGAAAAATGACTACATATACAATACAGCAAAATTAAAACTACAGCTATGATTACAGTAAGATAGTAATGCAAGCTGCTTTAATTTGCCTATGGATGTAGGTAAATTGCGCCTTTGCAACTTACACTGGCATATTGTTTTTATTATTACAGTTGGATTTGGTCAGAGAAAATACTATAAACTAAAAAATAACACCCATCTTGATTGGGAAAGCCATTCAATGGGAACGCTACAATTTGTCTGAAGCTTATAAAGCAACACTGTACGATATGTGCTCTTTTAGAATTAGCTGTAAAGGGTAACATTTTAAAATAAATACTTATTATTATGTATAAATGTATTTTTTTTAACAAGTCATCTTTATTTTCACATTATTTCTCATCAATAAATCCTTTATAAACATAGTTATATCTGTCTGCTTGTCTGTTGGCTGTCTGTCTGTATAAAAGAAGATGATGAAGATGTGATTATATTATGTGTGCACCTCTTTTCTTCTTTTATACAGACAACCAGCAGACAAGCAGCCAGAATATAAATACGTTTATAAATGATTTATTGATGAGAAATAATATGAAAACAAATGTTAACAAATGGTGAATAAATTGTTAATTAAGACTTAAAACAAATTGATGTATACATGATTTATAGGGAGTAGTTTTTCTTAAGTGTTCCCCTGTAAAGGGCTCGGTCAGTGTGTGGGTCACTGTTGTGTCCATGCTATCTGCACGAGGCACGAGTATCATCAACCACAGAGCCAGAGCTTCACAATCATCACCCCCCAACCCCCCAAGCCATAAATGCCATTTTAGTCCACAATAACAACAAGGAGAGGATACACACGCCCAGCAATCTAGAGAGTAGCATTCTTCAGCAGACTCTCTTCTTATCATCCTCCCAACATGATGATGCTAATGCAGCATGCAACAAGACAACCTTAACCTTTTTTTTATCACTGGGTGAATTAAAAAAAACTGTGTTCAGCTGCACCAGTGCTGTGACTGTCAAGTTGGTTGTTTTCTTTTTGTCAATGAACCTAAATGGATAATGGTCAGATATGCACTGATGTGATTGGGGACATGTTTTGCATGGTCTGTTGGCAAGGGACCGACCCGGTTTCCCTTTTAAATTCACTCCACAGATCCAATTAAAGAAGGCAAGTTAAGGAAGTGATGGCTGGCACAAAAGCAGTGCAGCTCTGACGGTATTACAAGTCATTCCGCTATGTAGATAAGGCACTCTGAATGCATTAACCTTTTCCTCGATTGTTTTGTGTGTACCCTTTTGTTCTCGCATGAAATGAGGCAGTGGCGGCCACACTAACGGCAACTCTGAGTTTTGTTCCCCTGACGCTCGGCTCGACAAGGCAACAGTCTTCTTCGACAGAACCCCAATGCTGCCTGCAACATCAGAGTGAGGGTAGGTTGAGCTTATTATTACCCCATCCCTACCACTACCACTACCTCTCTCTCTCACACACACACTGACTCTCTTTCTCTCTCTTTCTTTCTCTCTCTATCTTTTTCTCACTCTATTTTTCTGCTTTTCCTCAGGCCTGAAATTATCTATGCACTTAAGATTAAAGGTCGGAGGGACTTCTACCTGAAAAGGGGGGTAAAAAAAAGTGTGGAGATGGTCCAACTTTACAACAGGCTGGCCCCACATGCTGTCACACAAAGTCATTATTGTCAGGCCATGGGAAACGCTGCTCAACAGTCAGTGTGTGTGTGTTGGTTTTGACAAAGGAGAGAAAAGATGGAATGGGCAGAGGAGACGAGGGCATGGAGAGAAGAAAAGAGAGGCAGAGTGGGTGAGAGACTGAGAGAGAGAGATCAACAGAAAGAGGGAGAGAGAGGGAAATAGAGAGAGAGATCTTTCCTAGGCTGGTGGGCTGTGCTGTAATTCAGTCCCTGTGCTGACTGCAGCTTTCTCCTGCCTCAGGCTCTTCTATATAAAGCACTGACAGCTGCTGGATTTTCCACATTACTGCTGTGGAATTAGATTAATATAATGCACACCCATGTTTTTTTGCCCTCATCAGGAAAAAAAAAACATGGATGGAACCTGCTTGTAGGAAGAGCACGTCATATTTTGTCTGCCAGTCTTTCAAAATGACTTGGCCTACGTGAACATAAGCTCGATGAGCTATGTAAGGTGTGTGGAACAGAGATTAGGTAGAGATTTTTTTTCAGCCTCCATAATCAGACCTTCAAGGTAACCAGATGTAAGATTTGCATGTTTGTGAACACAATATGAGCTTGAATTTCTAAGAAGTTTGTAGTGGGTGGTAGTGTTGGTGCGGCAACACATATGGATCCTTGGGAGGATATAAAAATATATTAAAAATGAAAAAAGAGAAGAAATCTTACTGAGTTATACATTTCATTCCAGGAGAATATCTTGGAACAGCCACAAGAACAGTTTAAAAGATGATTATTTAGGAGTTATAGATCCCAAAAGAGTCCTCAGAAATAATCCCTCACGACTGATCATCACTCTCTCTCTCTCATATGCTGATGTCAGTGAAGTGGACACTTCTTCCTTAGAAATATCCTCCAGCTCCTCATTCGCACACTGCCTTGGGTTATCTCTGAAGAGATGTATTTGATCTCGTCTTTCTTTTTTTTTGGGGGGGGGGGGGGGGTGTCTGATGTGATAAATGAATCAGCAGAAATCTTCAACCTGCCATTTTAATGACTCTCCTTATTCACCTGTCACAATTAAAGTCGGACGTGTGCGGCAGACAAAGTGAGTGATGGCGCGGCCCCACCACAGGAGACCGCTCCATCCGCCAGGGAAATCCTTTATTGCCGGAGACTGATCATATCTCCTTATGCGCACTGTTAGCGGCATTATATAAGGTCTTTGGAGTGGTTTATGAGATGTAGGGCCCTGATGGAAGAGCTCCATATAAAACGGAACTGGTGGCGAGGTCCTGGGTTCATAAAACTGTGATCGCACGGGGATACCTTTTATGGTGATGAAGTCGCGCCATTGTGTGGTGCTGCATGAATGCTCATCCTCTGCCATTCCTCCAAGCACATACACATATGCACACACACACACACACACACACACACACACTCATAGACACACACACACATGCTCACACACACACACTCATAGACACACACACATGCTCACACATGTGCTCACACACACACACTCATACACACGCACACTCACACACACACACACATACACACACACACACACACGCACGCACACTCACACACACACTCACACACTCACACACACACACACACACACACACTGCTCTGAGTGTGTCCTTTGTTATGAGGGAACAGAGCCCAGGGACCAACATCTGCTCCACACCATGAGTTTGGGATCATTCCCCTCTCGGCCTTCACCAACCCTTCCTGGGAGTTCCGGGAGAGAAGAGGAGAAAAAGAGAGAGAGAGAGAGAAAGAGAGAGAGGGGGAGAGAGAGAGAAAGAAAGAGAGGGAGAGAGAGAAAGAGAGAGAGAGAACGGAAACGGGCACACACAACAGCGAACGGCAACGCCGAAAGCAACAGAAGCCATACACATGGACAGAACAGCTGGCTGGGTCTGCACAGTGAATTTGTGGCTGTGACGCTGAAGATGCTTTTTTCTTGTGCAGAAGTTGATGACCCCTCACTAGCCTCCTTAGCATTTCCAGTGACTGCAGAGAGGAGAGAAACAATTAAATGAATTTTGTTTGTCACCATGTAGATGTTCCCATCAATAATATTCATCAATATGTATCCCTGATGCCATTCCAGCCTTTCACAGATGACCCCAGGTGATCACATCATAATTAGTTTTTTATGGTTCAATTGCATGGATGCTGATGCAATTGACTAATCCATTACACTTTAGATAATGCTAACAAAATGGCCCAAGTGTCACACGCATGCCTTCATTTCCAATAGGCAGCGACGCAAGGTCATTGATTTACTCCTGTGTCTTCTCTCTCTGTCTCTCTCTCTTTCTTTCTTTCTTTCTTATGCTCTCTCTATTGCTCTCTCTCTCTCTCTCTCTCTCTCTCTCTCTCTCTCTCTTTCTCTTTATCTCATGGTCTCCTGGGGCTAAAAAAAACGCAATGGTGGATCACATGGAAACTTCTAGCTCAGTGAACCGCTGTGTTTATGTTCAGAGGTTCACCATTGGGAAACGATTAATTTCAGGTCCCAGGGCAGCGCAGTGCGATTGCACTCATGTCCCGACAGATTGACATGTATGGATTGGCATCACACCGTGTCCAGTTTGTGGATCAAGCACCTGCCAGTGTTCGTTCTTTTTTTTTTTTTTTTTTCTTCTGCTACTGCACAGGACCTTTGCGGGTGAGCAATCAGACAGTTTGTCCTCTGGCAAAATCCAACACAGTCGAGGGAAAGGGTAAATATTTTCTAGGCAAATCAAGCCATCTGGTGGATGCTTTCTACCAGCTGGAAGCAAGAACAACAGTTCGAGGAAAAAAATAAGAAGAAGTGAAAAATAAAAAGTCAAGTGTGAAAAAGCAGTGAGTCAGGTGATGTTTCACGAAGGAAGCAGAGGTCAGTTGATTCATTTCTCTTGGAAATAAAAAAATGTGTGGAATAAAATGAAGTGCACTCGCTCAAGGCTACTCTGCAGTCTGAGCAAGGCATTGTGATGGAGGGAGAGAGTAGACCGTAGAAACAGGGGAGGGTAAGGAAGGTGAGGCGGAAGGGAGGAGGGGAGGTGGGGGGAGAGAAAGAGGAGAGGAGAAAAGGGAACGGGAGGACAGGGATAGGGAGAGCCCAAGGTGGTTGTATTCTCCCAGCAAAAAAAAACAACAGAAAAAGAACATAGCTTTTTGCACCCAAATATCCTATACTTGTTGTAAACCAATTAGGTTTCTATATTGTCTGCATCGCACTGTAGCCTCTGTGGTTACTTTCTCCTTATAAGCCCCAGAGAGGAACTCAATACACAATGGTACAGCAATATTGCTTTGCAATTCTATATTAGATTTCGGAGAGTGTATTTGTGTTTGCGTCAGATCAAAAACTGTGCCTATTCTGGACATGTTTGCCTCAGAAAAACTATGAAGAGGAAAAAAACATGGCCGAGGGAAGTGGCAACTGTTTTGAGAGCCCGCTCCACTACGAGAGAGAGAGAGAGAGAGAGAGAGAGCTGGTCTGAAGCTGGGTGTTCAGTGCTCCAGAAAGGATGGAAAGGGGGTTTGGTGTGGAGGGGGAAGATGGGGGGGGGGGGTGTCATCCATCGCGGACGGGCTGACATGTGCTCAGTGCATCATGTTGACTGATTGCTTCAGTGGCCACACAGCCGCCGCCAGGAGCGTCGACAGATGCCTGGCAAACATGCCGCCCGCTAAACAATTCCACCTCGACGTTTAAAGCCAAAACGAATGAACAAATGCCATTTCCAATGGACGTCTGCTGCTCGGAGATCATTTCCAAGCTCTGTGGTTTATGATCCAGCCATGATTCAGTTGCTTGAACAATGTGCAAGGTCTGTACTGACATAAAAATGGAGATTGGTGAAGGAGATGTTTGTGCAGCTCATCATGGAGCAAACCAACCCAGAGGAGAAAGGGGGGTGGGGAGGGCGCGGGGAGAGGACATACTGTAGGCCACAGGAGTATGAGGTCTCGCTTCTGACACACAGCAGGGTGTAGGACAGGAGAGATGGCAGAAATAGAGAGAGGGGGAAGAGAGAAAGAGAGGGTGAAAAAGACAAAAAGGCAGAGAGAGAGAAGGTAGAGTCAGAGATAGAGAGAGAGAAAGAGAGGGAGAGAGAAATGGTGGAGACAGGGTGAGAGAGAGAGAGAAAGAGCAAAAGAGGGGTTGGGGAGACAGAGGGAGGGAGAGAGAGAGACATGGGGGGCATGAGCTGTGGAGACAACTTGAGAGGGGAAACACTGGGACACAATCCATCACCATCAAATGGTGCTGGCCAGTAGCAGCAACCAGGACACCATTACAGCAATGTGCACACCCACACATGCATGAAGACATAAATACACACACACACACAAACACACACACACACACACACAGGGGGACTCACAAACATGTACATTCACTAACACACACACACACACACACACACACACAAACACACACACAAGGGGACTCAGGCATGCATGCGCTTACATGCACACATGTGCACACACACATAGAGAAAGAGTAGGACACAGAAACACACTTGTTATACATACACATGTACAACGAGAGCAAGACTCCCAAATACCTACACACGCACTCAACCATGCAGGTGCACACACACACACACATGCACACACATACATGCGCGTGCACACACACACACACACACACACACACACACACACACACACACAAAAGAGAGGGAGAGGGAGAGACGGACACACAAACACACTTGTTATACACATACACACACACCCACACACACACACAATAGACACACCTAAGCACACAAATCCTTAACACCCACAAAAACACCATCGCCTCCCTCTCTATCTCTTTCACTCCATCCATCTATCTTTCTCTCTCTTTCTCTTTCTCTTTCTTACACACAAAGGTGCTAATGAGGTATGCCGAAAAAGGTCAGCGTGAGGGGAAGAGAGTAAACACAAGCTGAAGGTCTGGCATTATCCTCCCCACACTGAGCATTACTTTCGCACTCATTCTCTCCCAGCCCTTTTCATTTGTATGATAACGAGAGGAGCGGGGAAGATTTGGGGCTAAGCCACATTTCTGAAGGAGCTGGGGGAGGGGAGGAGAAAGGGCGCTGTAGGGAGGAAAGGAAAGGAGGGAGTTAGGGAGGTAGAAAAGGTGGCGACGGCGGGTGGTGGTGGTGTGTGTGTGGGGGGGGGGCGGGGGGGTGGGGGGTGGAGCAGGAGCTGGCAGAGGAGGACTTCAGAGCGACTTGAGGCAGAAAAAGGCATCTAGCCTACCCCTGCAGACAAGGGGGCTCGGAGCCTGATAAATTTAGACCCATCAGCCGGGTATTGATTGCCCGACAGCCTCACCACCCCCCACCCCCCACCCAACTCCCCCCATTCCACCTAGACACCTCCAGCCAGCGCATCGACTGCACCCGCACTCGCACCCGGCACACACATGACACGTGCTAAACTCCAGCAGTGATGCGGTTATGGCTGTGAGCTGACCTCCTTTCAAGCCCCCCCACTGTGCATCATTAGATATTATTTCTTTATTTTACATTCTAAGGAATTGATATAAAAGGTGTATGCATTGTGTGTATGTATGTATATGTGTGTACACATGTGTATATGTGTTGTTGGGGGGGGTTCGTGTCTGTGTGTGTGTGTGTGTGTTCACACATGTGCATACATGCATGTGCGTGTGTGTGGGTGTATGTATGTGCAACACATTCATGTTATTTCAGAGAAGGTTGTCAGTGCTGACAAAGTTGGCCCAGATTTGTCAGGACTGTCAGTCATTGTCATATCACTCTTGATTGCCCTTTTTTTCTCTCCCAACCACCTCTCGCCAAAGGTCCTGTACTTTTTCAATGGGTGTGGTTGATGTCACCGCCTCACAGGAACCATACCCAGTCTCCAGTCCCCAGTCCCCCCTGCCACCACAGTCACTGCCACCGTCACTGTGGCACCGTCACCGTCACCTCCACCACCACCACCACGTTTTCAGCTGCTGCACCACACAAGTGCCACCTGCGTGGCAACGTTGACGCAAGGATCTTGGAGGTTAAATTATGCGGCGCAGCAGACATGAGCACAAAGGGAGAGGAGCATGATGCAAACCCCTGCCAAACACAAGTGGCACCCTCCAGCAGCATCCACATCTTCCAGATGCAAGGCTGTATAGTCTGAATTGCAGGCACCAGCTTGCTTCATAGGGTGTTGAATTAAATGCCTTGGGAGTCTTTTCCCCATATGTCAGACTTTCTTCTTTTGGCTGGAAAAAATACACCATGAATGGCCCCCACTGACAAAAAGATATGCATGAGACGGAGCGCCCAGCAGTGGGCTTTTCTGTGGGCTGAAATTGATTCGCCAAGGCTTTCATATGTATCATAGCCTTTTTTTTTGAACCATTTATCGGATATCAGTCACATACAAAAACGTTTTCGGTTTGACTTTACTTTTCCTATACCTATTTGGCTCTTTCAATCAATGCCAAACGTAATACACAGAGTCAGCTCAGAGGTTGCTGTGCAAATGACTTGCATCATAATGCCTGGGAGATCCAGATCACTTGGCTTTACCTGATTGTAATTCCGTTGACTGACACGCTTGATTACCATAATCATGCTGAACAAACAGTTTGCCCGGCTCCTTTTTCTCCTCACGTAGGCCCCCCTGCTTAGCACTCTAGGGCTAATATATATCAGAAGAACTTTCCAAGCGCTCCAGGCTACAGACGGGTTTCATTCCGTCTCAGGAATCTTGCTGCTGCTGTTGTTGTTATTATTGTTTGTTTGTTTGTTTTGTTTTGTTTTGTTTTGTTTTGCTTGTTTTCTGGCCCCAAAACTATTTTTTTTCCACAGCGCAACCATTTTCACGGGGCCCCTGTGGCAATGCCAGTTTAATTGAACCAAAGCAAAGAGAGGCCTCTGGATGAGACGAGACGAGGCAAGGCAAGGCAAGGCGAGGCGAGGCGGGAGTGCTTCCCCCTCCGCAGGATTAGAGCAGAGAGACCAAGCGAGGCTATGGATGATGTGCAGTATTAATCTGCATGGCGAGACACAGGGCTGGTAGCTGAGGACTTGTTTAGACAGTAATTACCTGCACTGACGGATCGCCTCTCAAAGTGCATTATGTGTGAACGCAGCCGTGCCACAATAGGGAACCTTGCATTCTTACAATAGATTTTGTACGCTCTAATGCAAATTGGTTTTAATGCAGCCAGCTTGGGTTTTGTTGGAGTTTTATTTTTTTTTATTCCCTTCGTCTCTCAAATGTATTGCAATTGCAATCAGAAAACACACAGGAAAAATTAGCATTTGCAAGGTTCGGCTACGGCTGTTTGCTCAATAGCAAGTACAGTAACATAAGCACACACAAAGTCTCTAATGAGTCCTTTTCCCCATAATTCAAATCAAATAATCATGTTTCCAGTTTTCAGTTTTATAACGCTAATGCTGTATGTTAGTTTACTCACCTAGGACATGTGTCTGCCAAGATAGCACTTCTGCCTTTGCAATGAGAAATGGCCTCCTCTCAAAGCAAGTAAAAGAATTCATTGTAGCACTTAGAGGCTTAGAGCTGATTAATTCGCAGCTGCATAACAAATAGAATCAATTCCAGCTGAGGCATTAAATTACCTGTAATTGGCCCATTGATTGAATATTCTGATCTAGTTGATTGATTTTATTGTTCATTAATTTAAAGCCAAATCACCCACACTGTTCAGGTAGACCCAGGAGATGCAGCCATCTTGAAAACATGCGCATGTTACCCCGGCTGGTGCCAGCTTTTTTGTTGCAGTGGGATCAGCCCACTTAACTTCCTCTCTGGGAAACAAGAGGTTTCCGCATGCTACTCTCTATTCCCCTTTAAGCTCTATTGTGGTGCTGCTGTCTCCTATTTGGCTCTGTAATTCAGAGATTAGTTCATTATTTAACTTGATGACCCGGACAAATAGAATGCTGTTTTCTGATGGGCTGGCAGGGTATGCATTAACTCGAAAGTTTCAACTATGAAAAGTAGTTCTAAAATTCTGGCATAAAGTTTAACCATCGTTTCATATCAATGCACCATAGTATGGTAATTATAACAATAGGGTATTTTAACATTTGCTTTTCTGCTCAATAACAGGTTGCATTGAACAACAGACAACGATTCCTAATTGTAAAGAAATTATAGAATAACTTTAATGTTAACCAAATTCTCAAGTGTGGTAATCGGGCCATAAGTGGGATAACAGCCTTCGAGGTGTGCATTTCCATGGGTATAATCAATTTAGCGGGGTGTAACTTGCCTCCGCTTCATGTTGGGAAGTTATTCAGCTCCGCCAGCGTTAATTCATTCCGTGGAAATGCACACCTCGGCAGCTGTTATCCTTTACGTGTCCCCTCATATGTGACCTCCGCAACACAAGGAAGATCCCCACATTGTGCAATTACACAGTGGCTTCCAGCTCTACAAAAAAAAACATTATAGGTACCATTATTCCCTCCAAAAGAAAAAGAAACAAAAAAGCAAAGCAGACAAAAAAAACCACCTTCCACATTGTGCCCAAACATTTAGAACAGCTCCCACAATGGTCACTCGTGTCATGTTTATTTGAGGGGGGCTTTGGCTGTAAGACATAAGAAAGACTTGGGAATCGAAAGGCTCTTTGAAAACCCGCCTTTTTCCTGCCTCACTCTATGCCTCACTGCCATCCTGTTATATAATGTATTTTCCCTGTACTTGCTTCAGCACCCAGGACTTTGCGTGTATGAATATTTAAAGACAACCATAAAATATCTATCAGTCACTTCCAATTAGGGAGCACCTCCGTTCGGCACTGCTGCCTTTGTCCTAGACTAATTAAAGTGATCTCGCATTGATGAGGAGCAAGTTGTGAGTGGTCTATTTAAGATAAAAAGAACACGATAGGTGCCTCGACAAAAAGAGGAAAAATTTAAAAAGCGTTTAGCTTCATTTGATACTCTTCCTTAGGCGGCCTTGATTAGAGGGGACCAAAATAGACCACCGAAGGACATCGCCACAGAGCATGCTGGCCTTGTACCGACTAAGTCTCTCACTGAAGTCTGCTATGCGTTTGACATTCAAGGTTGCCTCAAATTATGTTTGCCATGTCAGATTACATGACCACGGACACATGAAATGTGACTATGCATCGCTTCCGCTGAGTGTACACTTGCACTGAAAAAAACAATGCATGTTGTCAGTCATGATAAACCTCAGTATCGCCCCTGAGATGGTAGGGCTTACTCCGTCTAGACATCAGTGCAAGCCAGCACAATGATAGATGATGCAACAACAACAAAACAATATGCCCTGATTTGAAAAGCATCTTAGGATGGGTAAGGGGGGAAAAGTGTTTCATAAAGACATTACATTTAGCTATGCTGGCTGTGCTGTCAGTCTGGTAATCAGTCTGGTGTCCTGAGTGAATGTCTAGAAATCATCAAACAAGCAAACATATGAGAAAACATAAAGACACACACACACACGCATACATAGACACTGGAATGGTCACGTTTATAGTTGTCTAGACTGGCTGTAGAAAGAGGGACATGAGTTCACAAATGAATTTGTTTGTACTGTGCTATTCTACTCAAATCTAGGATACAGAATGAACTGTAAGTTTAATATATATTTCAGAAATTACTTTGGTTGATCCAGTAGACATATTACCTTTTTAAAAGGTGGCAAAATGAGATAACAGAATACATTTCATACTTATTCAATTTCATAAACTTTTACCCATGAGCAACAAGGTATTAAAATTGCTTGTTCATGTTCTTGTACTCTCTCTCTCTCTCTCTCTCTCTCTCTCTCTCTCTCATTCTGTATCTGAGCCATAGGTAGCTCCATCCATCTGTATGTCCACCTTTTCTCAGCCTGAGCTGTAAGTCCCTCTCAAATCCCAGGGCTGGATAATCTTATCCATACACTGCCTCCTCTGCCAACCTCAAACTGGGCTCGCGCTCCAGCATGCTCAGCTGTTATGTTATGAGAAGCAAAAGGGGATTTCCTCCCCTTTACTTCAACACTTCAGTGAATTTATAAGTCTCTGTCAGCCCCTAGGACTCCTCGGGCTTCACGCAATGCCTCTCCGCAAGCCCCAGCAGACTCCGACCAGAATCCGTAGTCTGGACCACGTGGTGAGGCCCCAGGGAGTGGTTATGAAGGCCAAAGCTATGTGAGAGAGGGAGAGAGAGAGAGAGGGAAGGAGGGAGGAAGGATGGAGACAGAGGTCGGGGTTGAGGAACAGAAAGAGAGCTGGGAGAGGGAGAAGGAGAGAGAGAAATATAGAGAGAAGGTGAGAGAGCGAGAATGAGAGAGAAAAATAGACAGAGAAGGGGCATGTGGAGACTATATGTGAGAAGAAGAGATATACATGTCTGACAGTGGCACACAGAGCTCAGGAGGCCTTGTGAAAGACACAAGCTCCCTGGGGCGAGAGATGTCAACCTCCACCATCATTCTCATCTCCTGGGCATGTCCTGTACAGGGTTGTTTTTTTTTGGTCCGGATGATCTCCAGGACACTTCTGTATACACACAAACCACAAAGAAGCACAGGTTGGCTGATTCGGCACAAGGACCCAGTACAGCCTTGTGTATAACTAAACAGCCTTGTGTTGTGGCCAGAATAGGAACATTATCAAAATTATTTCAAACAAGTAAGGGAGGTCCAACAACATACACTGGAGGAGTGAGCACTCTGAGCAGTGAAGGGTGACCACAGCGAGTTGGAGGTCCTCCCGCGGTGCCATTCGTTTCTCAAGGTTGACCTTGAGTGCTTACAAGGGCAAAATCTTAATCCAGCCTACAGCAGACCATCACCATTTAGTCTCATAAAACGGACAATTGATGGCGGCCATTAAAACGTATCACAGCGCTGGGGCTAATATCAGGTGGCAGATTGTGCCGGGGGGAAGGGAAATGGAGGGCATATGTTGTCTTAACAATGCCTCCAGACTCACCTTTGGATAACCCGACGTGTTTGTCCCTGTCTGTCACCACTGATGTTTTCTCAGCCATCAGAGCAGCTTTCATCCCTGGTTGCCTCCCTGGAGCGGGAGCAGGGTGGAGGAGGGCGATAATCTCGACAGCACACATGCAGCCGGTGCTGGTGAGTCTCTATCCCCCCACCCCAACCCCCCCCTCTCTCATCTCTGGGTAGACAATGTAAAAAAAAGACCAGCAGCAGCAGGCTCAGCTAAGCACAGTAACCAAAAGAAAAGGTGATTGAAAGATGGTAATGGATTTGTGTTTTTCTCCCCCAACAGTGCTCATCCATTGGATCCAGAGGTGATTTTTGCAGTAAAAAAAGATGCTTGTGCGTGTTTGTGTGTGTGTGTCTGTGTGTGTGTGTGTCCACGCATTAATGTAAATGTGTGTGTATGTGTGTTTGTGTTCTGGGTTGGGGGGCTGGGGGGTGGTCGGGGATTGCGAATCCTTGATGTATATGCAGCCTTCCAGAGTGCAAATGGCTTTTGAGGTTGAATATCCTCTTGTGGCCTCACTCACCAACAAGATGGAAAACAAATGGGATCCTCTCAAGGCCAGAAACATGAGGGTGACGCCCTCGAGAAAGGCAAACCCCCTCCCCAGACACACAAACACACACAAACACACACAGACACACACACACACACACACACACACACACACACACACACACACACACACACACACACACACACAGACTGTTGTAGCCCTTTTGCTCAGCCAAAGCCAGAATCATTTATTCATGGCCATTTTGCCTGATCAGTGAATAGGCTGCAAACAACGGCGGCCACATAACCCTGCCACTGCCCTCCCCCCAGGGCCACCACGTTTTCATGTTTTCATGTCACCAGTACAGTACAGTCTGGCTATCTTGCCCAAGCACTCCGAGACACACGCACACACACACACACATACACACAAACACACACACACACACACATACACACACACAGACAGATATGCAGAAACACAGGCGCCGGCATAAATATTCAGGCACACACACACACACACATGCACACACACACGTACACACACACAAGGACACACACACACACAAACACATGCAAGAGAAAAGCAAGAAAATATTTTTTGTGCCATACCACACACACACAGACACACAAACGCCACAGCTGGGGAATCAAATCAAACCCAAAAATCCATATCCAGCCATTGTGAAGTGTTTATTTCTCGCAGTGTCTTGTCCCTTTTTTTCCCCTCACTTTCTTTATTAATTGCCCAGGCTAATGTCAGAGTATTGCCTCATTCAGATTTTCATTAAAAACAAATTAGCATAGAGGAGAGAAACATTGCGGCAATGATCCACTGTATAGTCCCTTTTCACGGGAGAATTAATTACGCCACTGTTGGTGTCTATGTCTGTCAGCCATAGTCTTTATGACTCCAGATCCCCCGCAGCAGTGCGATGTTGAATTGCATCATGCATTTGACCTTTGTGACCTGTGACCCACCCACCCCTCCCCATATGCCCCATCCACCGTTATCGCCCATGTTGTTAAAGATTTTTCCATTAGTGTCCCGCCACTCCACACGGTTAACTACAGAAACGAGAACGTATCCGAGGCACCACAGCAGGGGGGTGGGGTGGTCGGGGGGTGGTGGTGGTCGGGGGGGTAGGGGCTGCTGCTGTTGGGCCGAGAGCCTTGATGAGGGTGAGTGGTGAGAGTGCACGATGGCAGGCTGCGACAATGGGATTACAGCAAAAAAAAAGGAAAAAGGGAAAAAAAGAAAAAAGAATAAAAAAAGTAAATTGCTATCGTGACTTTGAACACAATGAAGGGGGCAGCTCCCCCAAGCAGGCTTGGCTTGGCTTGGCCTATGGGGGATATTCAATGCGGCGGGGGGCACATTGTGTGAATGTATTGCTTTAATTCCTACCGTTATATAAATAGCAACGTAGGAGTGACGGAGGGTTGGGGAGGTACTGGTGGTGGTGGTGGAGGTACTGGTGTGGTGGTGGTGGGGGCAGTAGTGGTGGTGTTGGTGGTGGCGTAGATTATGATGAATTGCCATGTGCTGCCCGCCACAGACACTGCCCTGGAATCGTTCCGTTCTGGCGCGGCAGCAGCTCCAAGCCACACGCTCGCCCACTAATGACTGCTCACAGAGGAGGCGTCCTCAGCACCCTGGACAGCAGCGACGAACGGACCAACCAACGCACGTGCACACACACACACACACAACACACACAACACACACAGCATACTAGCAAGTAGTACGATCCGAATGCTGCCGTGTAAGGCATGTAAATCCTCCGTTGGCTGTTGGTAAAGTGTCTCGTTAATTCATTTCAGATCGCTGAGGGGTGCACTTAAAAGCTTCCTCTTTAGTTCCCGGCGGTGTCCAAACAGTTGACTCAAGACGGCTGCGCTGCCTCCCGCGCGTCACAAACGCCCTGTTTGTTCCCGATCTAGCGAGTGGCTCATGAGATATTTATAGCTCACCTGCCTCTGTGTGCATACCAAATAGCCACAGCACCCTCTAGCTTATTTCATCAGAAATATCCTCTGTCAGGGGCCCCCCCATCCCCCCTCTCTCTCTCATACACACACACACACACACACCAACACACACATGCAGATACATATCTGCACACACACACACACACACAGACAGACACTGACACACACACACACACACATGTGCACACACACACAAACACACACATGCACACACACACCAACATGCACATACTCACACAGACACACAGACATACACACACAGCCTCCTCCTCTCTCACACTCAGGCAGATGGAACGAGAGAGTAAGCAGGCAGACACATAAGCAGACAGCCGGTGGAGTTAAGACATGTAGGCAGGCAGACAGTGTAGACAAGGAGTCACATGCAGTCACTGAGCATGCACACACACATCGATACACACACACATACACTGATACACACGTGCACACACACGTGCCCATCCACCCACCCAAACCCACACGCACACAATACACACACTTACACATGTAGTCACACTTACAGATACATATCCACACATATACACACATATACTAACAGACACACACACATACACAAACACTTCTGTACTCACATACAAACACACACACACAAAAAAACACACACAAACACTTCCATATTCACACATACACACACACACACACACACGTAATCACACAGGTGGAGAAACGGTGGCAACAAAAGGCTGGCTGACTGATAGCTGGGGCGGCGAAAGCTTCCGTTGTGGAGACAGACAGACAGCAGCACACGGACACAAAACGAGCAGGTAGACAGAGGAACAAACACACAGAGCGGAAGAAGAGACTGCAGACAGTGGACAAGGGACGAGGACGGGGCAGGGGATGGGGGGGGGAGCGAGAAGATAGAGAGAGAAAGAGACAGAGAGAGAGAGAGACAGAGACAGAGAGAGAGTAAGAGATAAAAAAAAACAAGAAACAGACAGGAGCACCAGCCTTAACAGTCACGTAGGGAGTTGGGGTGCGGGGAGGGAGGGGGGAGGGGAACAGGAGGGGGTCCGACGGGCAGACGAGACACTGACAGGCAGACAGGAGAGGAGGCAGAACACAGAGGTGTGACAAGGGAGAGGGAAGCGAGTGGCGGGGCAGACAGGGAGGCAGACAGGCAAAGAGGACTGCACAGACAGACAGACAGGAGGGGCAGCAGCTAAGCAGCAGCAAGACAGCAGCCGCTGTGAGAAAGAACATAGTGTGTGTGTGTGTGTGTGCATGTGTATGTGTGTGTGTCAGCATGTGTGAGTGTAGATGTTTTCGTGTGTGCGCGTGTGCGTATGTGTGTGTGTGTGCCTGTGTGTGTAAGTGTGTGTGTGTGCCCATGTGTGCGTGCATGTGTGTGTGTGTGTGTGTCAGAGACAGGAAGTGCTTGGGTAGTGAGTATTTGTGTGTACGTGTTGGGGTGATGTGGGTGGGCAGATGGATATGCATACTGTATGTGTATTCAGGGGTTAAAGTGGGCCGGTATACTCCGGAACTGCGTTCTGACACCTCAGATAAATTAATAAATAATTTCATTCAATGATCATGTAATACTGTTTAAAATTCCATATACAGTCAAATTTCAACCCAGCTCTCCTCTTCTCTCTTCAGTGCGTTGTTTATCAAATCAAAATGTAGCCCAATATTCTCCTCTGAGTAGATGTTGGTGCTTAATGCATGCAGATGATGTCGTTATGTTTACAGTTGCAGTTCTAGCCAAAGCAAGAGGATGTTGGAGTGGAATTAAAAATTGAAGGTGAAGTAATTTCAAAATTCTGCAATGTAAACATTGCAACAGAAACAACAAGGCCAACCTTCTAATTGCTGGTCATTAATGAATGTTGGTTTTAAAGGTACAAAGCAGAGAAAGAAATGTTAATGAATACTTGTTTCCTAATTGAATACTTGTTTTTTTAATCGGTAGACTAATGTTATTGTCTTTACAACTTCATTCTTAAAGATGGAGGAGGGAGATAAAGAGACAGGATGCAAACAAAAGATTGCAGATTATTTCCAGGGGTAAAATTAATCTGGAAATGTTGACTAGACAAGAAGGAAGGAATTGACCCTGAAGGAGCAGCTGATAGCCTATTTAAATCAGGTCATAGCCTAATGGATGTGTTGTTATATGATGTTTTGATAATAAAACTGACAATAAATATTTTTATAGTCTTTGGTGTCTTTAGTGGCCATGGGATACACTCATTTTTTATTATTATTTTTATTTTTTTTTTTTTACCATAAATGCTGATTTAAACTGAAGTGACACTGTGTGATACTTAGAATGACAGTGACACTATGGTATCCAAAACAGAATACACAATACTCAATTTTTTGTTACATGGCGAGCCATTTTTCTTTGTTGTGCCGACCCAAAATTTGAGAGTTTCCTCACCTGCCATACCCCACTAAGCACTGGGGTTAACTGTTTGCTAATTTTATTTGAGAAAAGAACAAACAACATTTTTTAATAAATGAAATGTATTATTAATTCAGAAAAAATACTGAAGTGATATGACACCTAATAATGATAATGTGATATAATCATAATATATAAAATCATTTAAATCTAAGATGTTATTTGTTTAAGTGCTAAAGCCACTGGAGGTCAGATGACTGCAGGCACATGGACCTGAGTGTCCCTTCACTGTGGCAGGATGTTCTTGTGTCCATCATGGCTGCCACTGCCAGAGCAGCTCTCTGCAGCCTGTCTGTCTGCTGCTCTCAGGGTGGTCAGTCTTCTTCTCTGAAACCAGGCCAGCAGCTGCAGCCTCCTCTCCTCCTCCACTATGTCTTTCTCTTGTGGGGTTAGACGCCTTCGCTGCTCACCCTGACGCATTCTTGGCTGGAACTTCTTAGAGTCCAACCTTGGACGGATCACGGGGCACTCTCGATCTCTGTCACTGACCAATTGAGATGGGCTCTTCCCGCTCTCCTTGATCTGCTGAGATCTCCCGTTGTCCAGGAAGGTACTGCTCCCTGCAGCCTGAACAACTGCTGCTTTCAGGATAGTCAGGCCTCTCCGCTGAAACCAGGCCAGCAGCTGCAGCCTCCTCTCCTCCTCCAGGTCTAAAAATCAGTCAGCAATGTATTTTGACAGTATTACTCCAGACCTGTACCTTAAGTTTAAGAAAAGAGAATTTTGAAGAAAGAGAATGTGAGAGAAAGAGTGGAGATGAGGAGAGCTTAATCACTGATAAATGGACAGTGCTAATGGCAAGATACTTACATGACCAGTTAGGATAAGCAGACACAGGTCTGGTGACACTGCATACAGCGTTAGATATCTTCTTTGCTGCCAAACCAGCCCAGCAGTCTCTCTCTCCTCTCTTCCTCTAGTGTTGGGGGAGACACTGTCTGTGGCTCTTTTCTCTGAGAATTTCTATTAGCTTTAGCCAAATTCATCACCACAGCCACTAGATCTTGGCTATCTTGGCTAGCATGGACCATGGCCTGGTGGATAATAATTTGGCCATTTTTAAGGCCCTCCACTCTTTCTCCAGCTCTCTCCTTCCTCTCGGCTAGAGGTAGAGCCTTCCTCGGTCCATCCTGGACTTCAGCAATGGCCATCTTCACCTCCTCCCTTTTCCTGTCTGCTATCTCCTTTTTGAGGTGCTTTGCCTCTTTTCTCAGCTTTTTACTGCCTGGATTGGCCCTTTCACCTTTCTTCTTCTTCCTGTTGTTGTCCACCTCGATCCTTGATGACACCATGTCGACATCGGTGGTCTTTTCAGGCACTGGCCGGCAGCAACGGAATAAATCGCAGAGTCTCATCAATCAACTGTCCTCTTTGAAGTTTCAAATTAGACTGAAGGCCACCGCACACCGGTTCCGACAAAGTGCAGAGCACTGCTCTGCCAACATTCCATTCAATTGGTTTCAATACAACCCCGCACACCAGCACCGAACTCTTCCGACACCGCCGTGTCGATACGATTAAGCTCTATTTTTGTCGAAGCCGCTGGCTGTTTATCCATGTTCTATTGTGACGAAATTAACCGTTTCTGTAGGTCCATACAATAAGTAAATGCATAAACAACACCAATGTTAAGGTTATGATATAATCTGACAACTTGTCATAGATTTATTGTCAAAATTAATCTGAAACCCATATAGACTCGAAGACATAGTGACCGTTGATAAGCCTTGGAAGATGGTGATTTCAAAAAGACTACTATGACGTCTGCGGCTATACAGTGCGCCGCCAGTGTGCGGGAGTAACCGAAATTGTCGAATTCGAAAGTGCTCCGCAATGCTGTCGGAACCGGTGTGCGGAGGCCTTGAGCCAATCTTTGGAAATAACTGAACATTCTAGTTTGAACATTCTAATTGAGAGTTCTGTAAGTAAACATTCCATGCAAGTTGTCATGGCAATAAGTGTGTTTTTTTAAATCTGAGTGAGGAGAAAAAGGGTTCGAACTTAGAATCGTCATTCTATTATTATGCTGCCCAGTTCTCAAGTTTTTGCAGTTTGCCAACTATTCCAAGAACTGCTGACTTTTTAGATATAATAAAGTGACAAAAAAGTGTCTTTGTACACCAAAAGCAAAACATATTACACATCCTAAGGTGGAAAAGAAAAAAAGTGTTAATTTAAAACAGGACTGAAACTTTACAACATTTCTTGATTTTTTCCTTCTAAAATCCAACTAATGTCACACTTTACCTACATGAATAGGTAAAATAAGTGGTAAAAGTTTTTTATGTCTTTTTATTTTCTGTTACAACCCCTGCATATTCTTCAAGACTGATGGAAAGATTGCTGTCTCTCTGTGCAGGCACCTTTTCTCCTGGTCCCATGTGGGTCATCTCACAGACTCTCTTTCTAACATCTTATTTACATCACACACACACACACACACACACACACACACACACACACACACACACACACACACACACACACACATGTAGTTAGCATGGAGTGGCCCTTTCAGTGGCTTCTGGTATGGGCCAGATGTATGGGCAGGTGCTACTTTGAGGGTAAGAGGATGGAGATGCAGCTCTCTCAGTCTGAACACTGGACTGATGGAAATGTACACATGCACTTATACCAGATTGAATGTGTGTGTGTGTGTGTGTGTGTATGTGTATGTGTATGTGTAGTATGTTCCATTTTCTTTTCATTTTGAAGGAACATTTTAGGACACCTGAATACTAGCTGGCCATATGTACAATACACACAGGGGTTAAAGTGGGTTGGAACACTCAGGAAACGTGTTCCAGCACCTCAGATACATAAATTAATAAATAAATAAATTCATTCAACGATGGCATGATGCTTTTTTTAAAAAAAAAAATCAATCTGGCTCTCCTCCTCTCACTTCATTGTGTTGTTTATCAAATTATAATGTAGCCTAATATCCTCTCTGGCCTCGCCTTCACAAATGTGTGGCTATCTGCCCATCTTCAAGCTGTCACTCCCTGACGTTATGTTTTTAGTGCTGTTCTTCATATCTGCTGTCTAAGTTGATGCCGGTGCTTGACACATGCAGATACACTCGTTGCCTTTAAAGTTGCAGTTCTAGCCAAAAAAAGTGGATGCTGAAGTAATTTTTAAAATTCTAAAATGTAAATATTGCAATCAGCACAAAGTAAAGACACAACAAAGCTAGGTAACTGTCGAATTGGTCAATAACCAACCGTAGGTTTTATAGTACAAAGCTGAGAAAGAAAAGTGCATGGCATGAATACTTGTTTCCTAATTGAAAAAAAAGGCTAATGTTATTGTCTTCATAACTTCATTCTCAAAGATGGAGGAGGTGGATAGAAAGAGAGGATCCAAATGAAGGATCACAGATTATTCCAGGGGGAAAAATAATCTGGAAGTGCTGACTGGAATAGGAGGGAGAAAATGACCATGAAAGACCAGCTGATAGCCTATTTAAATCAGGACATAGCCTAATTGATGTGTTGATATATGATGTTTAGATAATGAAATCAACAATAAATACTATTCATAGTCTTTAGTGTCTTTAGTAACTATGTGAATGGACAGTTCCAACCAGTCCAGGCCGTGATATACTCTATTTTTACCATTTCTGTCATAAACGCTGATTTAAGCTGAAGTGAGTCTAAGTATCACTTTCCAAATTCCATATTTTTTTACCATGGTTAGGGAAACAAAAGCAGCCAAGGGCAGTGTAGATGGACCAAAACAAAACAAAAACTAAATGTCAAGCAAATAAGTAGTGTGGGATACTTAGAATCACAGTGACACTGTGGTATCCAAAAAACAATACACAGTAATCAATATGTTGTTATGTGGTGAGCCATTTTTCTTTGTTGTGCTAAACCCAAAATGTGAGCCTTCCCCCACCTGCCAGATCCCAATTTAACCACTGTGTGTACCAGTGTGTGTATGTGTGTATATGTGTGTGTGTGTGTATGTGTGTGTGTGTGTGTGTGTGTGTGTGTGTGTGTGTGTGTGTGTGTGTGTGTGTGTAAAGGGAGAGAGTGTATCTATTTGGCTTTGTTTGAATGTGTGTATTTTTGAGAGAAAAGGTGTGAATATATGCAGGTCTGACTGTATGTTTATATGTATGAGTGTGAGGAATTAACGTAATTATGTATGTGTGTGTGCGTGTCTGTTTGTGAAGGTGGAAGGTGTGTTAATGTTTGTGTGCATGTGTGTGTTGGTGTATGTGTCTATGTGTGAATATATGCATTTGTGTGTATTAACATAAGAGTGATTGTGTGTGTGTGTGTGTGTGTGTGTGTGTGTGTGTGTGTGTGTTGTGTGTGTGTGTGTTGTGTGTTTTGCATACAGTGGTGGGCGGGAAAGACCGGAGCAGAGTGCAGTAGGGGCAGAAAGGCAGTGCTCTGCCACACACACACACACACACACACACACACACACACACACACACACACACACACACACATCTGCTGCCCTCAGTATGGCTGCATCCCCGGGCCTGACGTCTCCAGGGCCTCTCCGTCAGAACCAGGCCCATATGTGCCCCCGCTACACAGCCATATGGTGGCCCGGGAGAGGCCAGCGATGGCAGTTTGGTGGAGACAGGATCGTGGGTGACAACATGTGTTTTAACAACAAGTTGCTTTTTTTTTTGCCCCCGTCGTGCCTGTGCGTGTTTGGGCAGCACAAGAGAAACACACACACACACACACGCACACCCACACACACCCACACACACACCCACACACACACACACACACACACACACAGAGCCATCGAAAGCAGCTGCCACATCACGTCACATCACTCCATGTCAGGCTCTCCAACTTCCTCATTTATTCAGCTCTGATGAAGACCGACAAGACTTCTACCCACAATCCCACTACCTGGAAGGCCGTTTTAGTAACAAAAATAAAAGCACTTTAGGAAAAAAAACATTACCAGACTTTCTCTCTCTCTCTCTCTCTCTCTCTCTCTCTCTCTCTCTCTCTCTCTCTCTCTGTCTGTCGTAATGGCTCCTGTGTTTTCTTAACTTACACCACAATCGTTATGTGGTAGTGGTTGTGTGTAATGTGTGGTAATCATTAATGGTTCTAAAAGATGGAGAGTCATTAATCCATGCGCACAATGTTTGTTTCCCCCCAACAGCAGACGAATTTGCCGCATAATCATTACAGTGGTATTTGTTCGTTTTCCTTTTTACTCTCTCAGAGTCTCTCTTTAGAGCTTTGCACAATGGCTTCCGTGCTAATGGTGTTTTTTTTTGGTGTGAAAGGTTTTGTGAAGGGTTCTTGTTGTTGTTGACGCTGTTATTCCTCTCCTCTACTCACAATACTGAAGGAAAAGGATGAGGCCCCCTTTTGTGTGTGTGTGTGTGTGTGTGTGTGTGTGTGTGTGTGTGTGTGTTCTTTAGAGGGCCTTTGAGAGCTCGTCTGCGTGGGCAGCAAGTAGGTCAATGGCTTTCTTGGGGAGGTGCGTGAGCCACAGGTGAGCGAATGAAACACGTCTGTGAAAGTATTCATGAGAAGTTTGTAATTCCGGGGATTAACACGTGTGTTCGTGTGCGTTCATATGAGTATGTGTATGTGTGTGTGTGTGTATGTGAGTGTTCGTGTGTGTGTGGGTGTGTGAGTGTTCATGTGTATGCATGTGTGTGTGCGTGTGTCTGCATGTGCGTGTGTGTGTGTGAGTGTTCGTGTGTACATGTGTGTCTGTGTATGTATCCACGTGTGTGTGTGTGTGTGTGTGTGTGTGTGTGTGTGTGTGTGTGTGTGTGTGTGTGTGTGTGTGTGTGTGTGTGTGTTTGTGCATGAGTGTGTGGGGGTGTTAATGTTCGTGCACGTGTGTGTGTCTGTGTGTGTGTGTGCGCGCACACGCATGTGTGTCTGTGTGTGTGTAGGGATAGGGAGGCCAAAAGGTGGTATGATTAAAATGTTAATGAGAGAGGTATTTGTTATATTATGGGCGAGGGGGAATGGGGAGATGGGGAAGGGAAGGGGTGGGGTAGGGTAGGGTAGGGTAGGGGATTGGCACTAAATGTGGTTGAATTAATAGGGGCGATGGGGAGGGGGAAGGCTTACTTCTTGAGCCTCCTGTTTTCATAGACCTGCGCGGAATTGCATTCATTAATAATTGATGAAGTAGCTCGGAGAGACTGGGCTGCATCAAGATTCATGTGCAACCACAGCTGTGCATTTTCAACATAATAACCACCTCCTTCATCCCCAGCCGCCACTCTTTCCCTCTCTTTCCCCTCTCTCTCTCTTTCTCTTCCTCTCTCTCTGTCTCTCCTCTCTCAAAAACACACACTCTCTCCTTCCTTCCTTTCTCTCTCTCTCTCTCTCACTCTCTCTCACTCACCTTTTCTCTCTCTTATTCTCTCCAGCACACCCACACACAGAGAGAAAGACAGAGAGAGAGAGAGAGAGAGAGAGAGGAAGAGAGAGAGGAAAGGAGGGAGAACAACACTCTTATCTTTCCCTTTCCCTTGTTGACATCCGTATCAAACTCGGAAAAGGAAGCTCTGTGGATGTCACATGCGGCAGGCAGAGCGTGCCTCCACTTCACTTCAGTGCCCTTGGAGGTCCTATTCAGCTCATTAAGCCATTCAAAATGAATGTGCGGAGGCCAATCATTGCCACAGTGCATCAGTGTCGTTGTGCCTGTGTCAATGTACCCACATTTGTTTCTGTGTGTGTGTGTGTGTGTGTGTGTGTGTGTGTGAGAGAGAGAGAATGTGAGTGTGTGTGGCTGAGCTGAGTGTGTGTTCGTGTGGGTGTGGGTGTGTGTGTACGTGCATGTGCATGTGTGTGCATGTGTTTCTGTGTGTGTGTGTGTGTGTGTTTGCGCATGTGTGCATGTGGGTGTGGGTGACAAAGCTGGTGAGTTTCTGGGCTTGGTGGTGGCTGGCAGCAGTGGCAGAGCAGAGCCCCCCCCCCCCCGGACGGAACGACTGCTGTGCCGCCCCCCCCCCCCCCTCAGAGGGCCCCCTGAGGAGCCCAGTTAACTCAGCCACTCAACCCCCCCCCCCCCCCCCCCCCCCCCCCCCCCCCACGGTTCCTGCAGGGTCTCCAGCGCTGCGGCGTCTTCAATATTTCAGAGCCATAATTGTTTATTGCCAGGCTCTCAGGGCTGGCCTGGGATCAGTCGCTGTGTCATCTACTTCATTTTCTCCATTTCTTCTTCTTCTTTCTTTCTTCCTCCTTCTTCCTCATCCTCTGCCTACTCTTCTTCTTCTTCTTCTTCTTCTTCTTCTTCTTGTCAGACCTCCCACTGGGGCGCAGACAAATAAACACAGACAGCTCTGCATGTCTTTTGTGCTGGATCGGTCCCCACCCTTGGTACCACCACCACCACCACCACCTACCCACCCCCCCACCAACACCCCAACAATGACTCCCCTTCCACTGGGAATCTTTTCTCTCTTTTTATTGTTACACAAGCAGCTTTCAAGCTAATCTAGCAGTGGTCTCCGAATATTAGTCCTGGGTGACAGCAAACAGACTCTGTCTGCTGGGGCCTGAGCCTGAGGAGGGAGGTAGCCTCACTCGCCCAGCTCTCCTATTTCAAACGGTGAACAGACAGGCAGACTTAGACAGAGAGAGAGAGAGAGGGAGAGAGAGAGAGAGAGAGAGAGAGAGAGGGAGACAGAGAGAGAGACAGAGAGAGACTGAGAGAGAGAGAGAGACAGAGAGAGAGGGAGACAAAAAAAGAGAGACAGACAAACACATAGAGAGACAGAGAGAGAGCGAGAGAGAGAGGGAGACAGAGAGAGAGAGAGAGAGAGAGAGAGAGAGGGACATTTGCACAGGCCCGTCAGTGCACTGCCGTACGTTTACGTCTGACACTTTTTTTTCTTCTTCTCCTCCTTCCCTTTATGTCTTACTTCCTTATGTCTTCTGAAGCTCTGAGACAAACTCTTCAATTGGATAGAAGTGTGTATTTGTGTGGACTGTGTGTGTGTGCGTGTGTGTGTGTGTGTGTGTGTGTGTGTGTGTGTGTGTGTGTGTGTGTGTGTGTGTGTGATTCAGTGTGCCTGTGTCTGTGTCTGTGTCTGTGTGTGTGTGTGTGTTTCTCTGTTTCTCGCTCTCTGTCTGTGTGTGTATGTGTGTGTGTGTGTGTGTGTGTGTCTGTGTCTGTGTCTGTGAGTGTGGGTCTGTGTCTATGTGTGTGTGTGTGTGTGTGTGTGTGTGTGTCTGTGTCTATGTGTGTGTGTGTGTGTGTGTGAGAGAGTATCTGTGTGTGTGAGTATCTGTGTGTGTGTCTGTGTCTGTGTCTGTATATGTCTCTGTCTGTAAGTGTGTGTGTGTGTGTGAGTGAGTGAGTGTGTGTGAGCGGGCGCACATGGATGGGTGGTACAGAGCCGTCAGATCGGGCCAAGTCATCTTGTGCTGGCGCTGGCTGCCCCTCCGGAGCTGCCGAGCTCTTGCCTAGGCAGCGGTGCGTCTCAAGCCCTCCTCACACACACACACACACACACACACACACACACACACACACAGAAAGAGGAGACAGAGACAGAGACAGACAGAGACAGAAGCTGTGGCACGGCACTCGTCTTCCGGGCAGCCGGAGCAAGCCTGTGGAGGATGTGTGGAGTGGAGCTCGCATGTGTGTGTGTTCTCATGTGTGTCTAAAGGTGTGTGTGTAAGTGCATAACAGAGAGTGGTGAGTGTGTGTGTGTGTGTGTGTGTGTGTGTGTGTGTGGGAGAGAGAGTGGTGTGTGTGTGTGTGTGTGTGTGGTTGTGTGTGTCTGTGTGTGTCTGTCTGTGTGTGTGTTGGTGTATGTGTACGCTGAGTGCGTTTGTGAGAGTGGTGTGTGTGTGTGTGTGTGTGTGTGTGTGTGTGTGTGTGAAAGAGAGAGAGAGAGAGAGAGAGAGTGGTGAGTGTGTTTGTAAGAGAGGTGTGTGTGTGTGTGTGTGTGTGTGTAGGTGTCTGAGTGCTGAGTAAGTTTGTGAGAGTGGTGTGTCTGTGTCTGTGTCTGTGTGTGTCTGTCTGTGTGTGTCTGAGTGCTGAGTAAGTTTGTGAGAGTGGTGTGTGTATGTGTGTGTGTGTGGTGAGTGCGTTTGTGAGAGTGGTGTGTGTGTGTGTGTGTGTGTGTGTGTGTGTGTGTGTGTGTGTGTGTGTGTGTGTCCGTGCTGATTGGATGGAGGTGGTGGTGGTGGTTGTGGTAAGGCTGGAGGGTGCAGAGCAGAGTGGAGTGGGGTGGAGCGGAGTGGAGGGGTAGTTGGGAGGTGGGTTGGGGGGGTTGTTGTTGTGCGCTACACTGATGTGACAGCTGGTCAGGCCCCTGGGCAGGCATACTGGGGGCGACTCCAGCTCCGAGCCCCCCATGGAGAAGGGGAGCCATCCTCGATTGCAATGACTTTTTTTTCCCCCCTCCTTTAATCTCTGCTTCACCCATGCCAACGAGATAGACAGAGAGAGAGACTAAGAGAGAGAGAGTGAGAGAGAGACAGACAGACTAAGAGAGACAGACTAAGAGAGAGAGCGAGAGAGAGAGACAGAGAGAGAGGCTAAGAGAGACACTGAAAGAGAGAGAGCGAGAGAGAGAAAGACAGAGAGACTGAGAGAGAAATAAAGAGAGAGAGAAGGCACAAGAGTGGATAGAGAGAGAAGAAGAGAGAGAGAGGCAGGGTGAAGATATACAGACAGGGGGAGGTGGGGGGGTACCAGGAAAAAGGAAAGGGCATCTGCCAGCTCCATATCAAATGCCTGCCAAGCTCCTACTTTCTCCCGGTCCCCTTTGCACAGCGGAGGGACCGGGCAGATGGCTGCCACTGACATCGGAGAGGAGGCAACGCTCGCTCACGCACACAGGGGGGTCCACTAGGGGAGCCCAGCCTGTCCACCTGCCTGCCTGCCTGCCCGGCGGATGGCTTCCGGATCTGGGCTGCCCTGACAGTCTTTGCCCAGCCCGGCCTGGAGGTTTAATTTGGAGATTAATCTGAAGAATAATTTGGAGATTAATTTGAAAAATAATTTGGAGATGAATGAATTAATATGTAGCTAGGTCATATTTTGGAGTTTTATTGGGTTTTATTTTTGTGGTTTATGCTTTAGTATTTTACATAACTTGAAAATGTAAATGACCCTAATTTTGTAGTCCATGCATGTGTTGTGGAGCATTCTGGGTAGTGTAGTGAGATTGGGAAAGCTGTCCATCAAGCAAGGTGGCCAACTCGAGTAAAACAAAAGTTTATCTTCGCCAGTATATCTTGTAAGTTCACATATTTGGTTAAAATACAGTGCAACGATTTAGTAAGATGGTGAATTAAGATGAAGATGGTGTAAAGAAGTTTACTAATTAAAGGATGGTTGCAGATACACATGTTGATTAGCAGCATGGTTTTGAATCACATACTTGCCCTTAAGCTAGAGCCTCTCCATATGGACAATCTGTTCATTTTGTTAGAGATACGTCACTATTACACAGTGGCCAAAGATGACTTGTACTGTATAACCCAGCTGTAAGGTGATACTTGGTGTCCTCTGAAGATTGCGCGCTGGTGTAGTGATGTGTACAGACTGTAAGTGACGTGAAATATTTTACTGGATATGCTTAAGGATATTTGGAGTGTAAACATTGTTGTTTGTGGTGTACTAATGATGTCTTGAATTTCTTTATATCTTCAGTATCACCATAACCATTTTGTTCTGCATGAGTTTATGATGCTTTACTGTTTACCTTTGTTCTGCCATGTTTGTATGGTTAAAGTTAGTCTACTGGCGTTTTGATGTACTTTTATATGACCCATTCAGTCTCATAGACTGATGCACGTTTGAGTGAAGCCCTTGTTTGTGAGAGCTAAATTCAAATTTGTTTGATTTGTATTCAAAGACAGACCAAGAGTGAGACTGTTAATCTTTTAATACTTTTTCTTATCTTCTTATAATTCTTTATCAGCATTAAACAGTTTAGTTGTGGATTTCACAACAGTGTCATTAAATACATTTTATTTTCTCTATATACAATTACTTTTAAAAAAACAGATAAAACAGATAAAAAACCCTTAAATGCATATTTGTTGGCCTGTGTGTATTATTCCCCACCAAATACATTATAAACCAATTGACTGGCATCTATTAGGCTTTTAAACAGGCCCTAAAAACATCTGCTGCACAGCCCCGGCCCAAGCGGCCCTGACTGATGGGCATGGAGGCTCATTACCACTGAAGAGCATGTCAATGATTAACAGGCAGAGCACAGGTGATGGAGCTCAACCACCCCACATGGCCTTATCAGTGTCTATTCGGCAGGCTGTCTGTTCCTAACAATCCATAATTTTATCATTTTACTTTCTACTACACTATTAACATATTAACTTGAAAGTATCATATTATCATGTCCAATGATTGTATTTGGTGTTTTTAGTTCTGTTAGACCACACAAGCCCCTACACCAGCGGTCCTTTGGTTTCTCATGTCGCTGAAACAGTGGTAAACACACATAGAAATCAAGTGCCCTACGTAGCAGCATCCATGTCACTCTGACCTGCATTTATTGGTGACAGTTGGCTAACAACTCTGTGTGCTTAACACTACATTGTTTTGCCACTGCTGTCAAATTAAACGCCAATTAAAACATATTGACAGAGCCCGCCATGGGCCATGTAGCTGAAGTCAGACAACAGACTACCACTGAGCTTTAACAACAAGAGAAACAAAAAAAGCCCCAGTCGATGAAAACAAAGTGAATTCTGGCATGTCCATTTTCAGCCAACTTACAAACATAAAATCAGTAAATGTGGATAACACAGTAGTGTATACAGTCATATTTAAACATCAAACATTAGCCTGTCTCATATGAAAAGGGGAATGGTGGATCGACACCTTGTTTCTCAGGCTGCGGATTGTTAATACACATAGCTAATAGGTCTGACGACAGACAGACAAATAGACAGACAGACAGACAGACAGACAGACAGAGAGACAGGCAGACAGACAGACAGGCAGGCAGCCAGGCAGGTAGATAGACAACAGACAGACAGAGAGACAAACAGACGGACAGACAGACAGGCAGGCAAGCAGGAAGACAGACAGACAGACAGGCAGGCAGACAGACAGACGGACAGACATATAAATGACCAACTAACCAACCAACTGACAGATGGACCA